>PVIU01001956.1:34833-189007 GCA_004026605.1 Ondatra zibethicus | reverse complement strand
CCCAAGGTCCCCATGCTCCCAATTTATTCAGGAGATCTTGTCTTTTTATACTTTCTACTTCCCACGTAGATTTTATCTATGTAGGTCTCTCTTAGTGTCCGTATTGTTGTCTAAATTCTCTAGGGTTGTGGTTTGTAAGATGGTTTTCTTTGCCTTATGTTTAAAAACCACCTATGAGTGAGTACATGTGATACTTGGACTTGAGTTTTGTGCATGGTGATATATATGCTCTATTTTCATTTTTCTACATGTTGATATCCAGTTATGCCAGCACCATTTGTTAAATATGCTTTCTTTTATCAATTTGATATTTTTTGCTTCTTTATCAAAGATCAGGTGTTCGAAGATGTGTGGATTGATATCCGGGTCTTCTATTCAGTTCCTTTGGTCCTCTTGTCTGTTCTTATGCCAAACCAGGCTGTTTTCAGTATTGTAGCTCTGTAGTATAGTTCGAAGTCAGGGATTGTGATGCCTCCAGAAGTTCTTTTATTGTGTAGGATTGTTTTGGCTATCCTGGGTTTTTTTGCTTTTCCAAGTGAAGTTGAGTACTGTTTTTTTAGGTCTTTGAAGAATTTTGCTGGGATTTTGATGGGCATTGAGACTGTAGATTGCTTTTGGTAAGATTGCCATTTTTACTATGTTAATTCTGCCTTCCTAAGAGCATGAGAGATCTTTCCACTTTCTGGTGTCTTCTTCAATTTCTTTCTTCAAAGATTTAAAGTTCTTTTCACACAAGTCTTCCACTTGTTTGGTTAGAGTTACTCCGAGATAGTTTATTCCATTTGTGGCTATTGTGAAGGATGTTGATTCTCTGATTTCTTCCCTAGCCTTTTTATCATCTGTGTACAGGAAGGCTACTGATTTTTTTTTTTAGTTAATCTTGTATCCTGCTACATTGCTGAATGTGTTTATGAGTTGTAGAGGTTCCTTGGTAGAATTTTTGGGATCACTTATGTAAACTATCATATCATCAGCAAACAGTGAGAGTTTGACTTCTTCCTTTCCAATTTGTATCCCCTTGATCTCTCTTTGGTGTCTTATTGCTCTAGCTAGGACCTCAAGAACTATATTGAATAGGTATGGAGAGAGTGGACAATCTTGTCTTGTTCCTGATTTCAGTGGAATCGCTCGGAGTTTCTCTCCATTTAGTTTGATGTTGGCTGTTGGCTTGCTGTATATTGCCTTAATTATGTTTAGGTATGTTCCTTGTATCCCTGCTCTCTCCAAGACCTTTATCATGAAGGGATGTTGTATTTTGTCAAATGCTTTTTCAGCATCAAATGAGATGATCATGTGGTTTTTATTTTTCAGCTTATTTATATGGTGGATTATGTTGACAGATTTTCGTATGTTGAACCATCCCTGCATCTGTGGGATGAAGCTGACTTGGTCATGGTGGATGATGGTTCTGATGTATTCTTGGATTCTATTTGCTAGTATTTTATTTAGTATTTTTGCATCAGTGTTCATGAGTGAGATTGGTCTGTAATTCTCTTAGTATTGTCTTTCTGTAGTTTGGGTATCAGGGTAATTGTAGCCTCATAAAAAAGAGTTTGGCAATGTTCCCTCTGTTTCTATTGTGTGGAATAATTTGAGGAGTATTGGTATTAGTTCTTCTTTGAAAGTCTTGTAGAATTCTGAGCTGAAACCATCTGGTCCTGGGCTTTTTTTTTGCTTGGGAGACTTTTGATGACTGTTTCTATTTCTTCAGCAGTTATAGGTCTGTTTAATTTGCTTATCTGGTCTTGATTTAATTTTGGTACATGATATTTATCCAGAAAGTTGTCCATTTCCTTTAAGTTTTCCAATTTTGGCCGGGCGGTGGTGGCGCACGCCTTTAATCCCAGCACTCGGGAGGCAGAGGCAGGCAGATCTCTGTGAGTTTGAGACAGCCTGATCTACAGAGCTAGTTCTAGGATAGGCTCCAAAGCCATAGAGAAACCCTGTCTCGAAAAACAAAAAACAAAACAAAAAAAAGTTTTCCAATTTTGTGGAGTACAGGTTTTCAAAATATGACCTGATGATCCTCTGTGTTTCCTCCGTGTCTGTTGTTATGTCCCCCTTTTCATTTCTGATTTTGTTAATTTGGATATTCTCTCTCTCTGCCTTTTGGTTAGTTTGGATAAAGGTTTGTCTATTTTGTTGATTTTCTCGAAGAACCAACTCTTTGTCTCATTGATTCTTTGTATTGTTTTCTTTGTTTCTATTCTGTTGATTTTAGCTCTCAATTTGATTATTTCTTGCCGTCTAGTTCTCTTAGGTGAGTTTGCTTCTTTTTGTTCTTTTTTATTTTATTTTATTTTATTTTTTGGTTTTTTGGAGACAGGGTTTCTCTGTAGCTTTGGAGCCTGTCCTGGAACTAGCCTTTGTAGACAAGGTTGGTCTCAAACTCACAAGAGATTCGCCTGCCTCTGCCTCCCGAGTGCTGAGATTAAAGGTGTATGCCACCACCGCCCGGCTGCTACTTTTTGTTCTAAAGTTTTCAGATGTTCTGTTAATTCACTAGTGTGGGATTTTTCCAGCATCTTTATAAGGCGTTTAGTGCTATGAACTTGCCTCTTAACACTGCTTTCATTGTGTCCCATAAATTTTGGTATGTTGTGTGGTCATTTTCATTGAATTTTAGGAAGTCTTTCATTTCCCCCTTTATTTCTTCCTTGACCTATTGTTGATTCAGGTCTATCATCAATTGTTTAATTTTAATTTCCATGTGTTTGTGGGTTTTCTTGAATTAGTATTGCTGTTGACTTCTAGTTTTAAACCAAGGTGATCTGATAAGGTACATTGGGTTATTCCAATTTTTTGGTATTTGTTGAGGTTTGTTTTGTTACAAAGTATGTGGTGAATTTTTGAGAAGGTTCCATGAGTTGCTGAGAAGAAGCTATATTCTTTTCTGTTTGGATGGAATATACTATAGATGTCTGTTAAGTCCATCTGAGTCATAACATCTGTTAGTTCTCTTATTTCTCTGTTTACTTTTTGTCTGATTGGCCTGTCCAGTGGTGAGATGGCAGTGTTGAAGTCTCCCACTATTAGTGTGTGTGGGTTAATATATGATTTAAGCTTTAGAAGTGTTTCTTTGACATATGAGAGTGCCCTTGTATTTGGGGCATAGATGTTCAGAATTGAAATTTTCTCTTGATGGATTTTTTTCTGTGACTAATATGAAATGATCTTCTTTGTCTCTTTTGACTGATTTTAGCTTGAAGTCTATTTTATTAGATATTAGGATAACTACACCTGCTTGTTTCTTAGGTCCATTTGATTGGTATATTTTTTCTCAACTGTTTACTCTGAGACGATGTCTGTCTTTGAGGTTGAGATGCGTTTCTTGTATGCAGAAGAAGGATGGATTCTGTTTTCGTGTCCAATCTGTTAGCCTGTGCCTTTTTATGGGTGAATTGAGTCCATTTACATTAAGGGATATTAATGACCAGTGGTTGCTATCTCCTGTTAATTTAGTTTTCATCATTGGTGATGTTAATTTGTGCATTTTTTTTCTTCTTCGGGATTTGCTGTAATGAGATCAATTGTCTATGTTTTTGTTGGTGTAGCCATCTTCCTTGAGTTGGAGTTTTCCTTCTAGTATTTTGTGTAGGGCTGGGTTTGTGGCTAGGTATTGGTGAAATCTAGATTTGTCATGGAATATCTTGTTTTGTCCTTCTATGGTGATTGACAGTTTCGCTGGGTATAGTAGTCTGGGCTGGCATCCGTGGTCTCTTAATGTCTGCATAATGCTTGACCATGACCTTCTGGCTTTCATTGTCTCTAATGAGAAGTCAGGTATAATTCTGATAGGTCTACCTTTATATGTTACTTGGCCTTTTTCCTTTGCAGCTTTATTTATTTATTTATTTATTTATTTTTCATGATATTTATTGAGCTCTACATTTTTCTCTGCTCCCATCACTGCCTCTTGCCTCCCTCCTTCAACCCTTCCCCAAGGTCCCCAGGCTCCCAATTTACTCAGGAGATCTTATCTTTTTATACTTTCTTTTTTTTTTTTAATATTTATTAATTTATTATGTATACAATATTCTGTCTGTGTGTATGCCTGCAGGCCAGAAGAGGGCACCAGACCCCATTACAGATGGTTGTGAGCCACCACGTGGTTGCTGGGAATTGAACTCAGGACCTTTGGAAGAACAGGCAATGTTCTTAACCTCTGAGCCATCTCTCCAGCCCCCTCTTTTTATACTTTCTACTTCCCATGTAGATTAGATCTATATAAGTCTCCCTTAGTGTCCTCATTGTTGTCTAGGTTTTCTGAGATTGTGGTTTGTAGGCTGGTTTTCTTTGCTTTATATTTAAAAACCACCTATGAGTGAGTCCATGTGATAATTGTCTTTCTGTGTCTGGGTTACCTCACTCAAAATAATGCTTTCTAATTCCATCCATTTTCCTGCAAAATTCAAGCTGTCGTTATTTTTTTCTGCTGTGTAGTCCTTTGCAGCTCTTAATAATCTTTCTTTACTCTGTATGTTTAGTGTTTTGATTATTATGTGGCAAGAGGACTTTTTTGGGGGGGATCCAGTCTATTTGGTGTTCTGTAAGCTTCTTGTATCTTCATAGGCATATCTTTCTTTAGGTAGAAAAAGTTTTCTTCTATGATTTTGTTAAATAAATTTTCTGTGCCTTTGAGTTGAACTTCTTCTTCTATACCTATTATTCTAAGATTTAGCCTTTTCATGGTGTCCCATATTTCATGGATATTTTGCATTAAGCTTTTGTTAGATTTAATGTTTTCTTTAACTGATGAGTCTATTTCCTCTATTGTTTCTTCAGCACTTGAGATTCTCTCTTCCATTTCTTGTATTCTGCTGTTCATGCTTACATTTGTGGTTCCTGCTCTTTTTCTCATGATTTCTGTTTCTATAATCCTTTGGCTTGTGTTTTCTTTATTGTTTCTATTTCAGTTTTCAAGTTCTGGATAGTTTCTTTTATATGTTTGAGTTCTTTTTCTTGTTTTTCTTTAAGTGATTTGCTGATATCCCAATTTTTTGTTTGTTTTTCCTCCATTTCTTTAAGAGAATTTCTCATTTCATCTTTAAGAATTTCTTTTTTTTAAGATTTATTTATTTATTATGTATACAACATTCCTTCCATGTATGCTTGAATGCCAGAAGAGGGCGCCAGATCTCATTAAAGATGGTTGTGAGCCACCATGTGGTTGCTGGCAATTGAATGCAGGACCTCTGGAAAAGCAGCCAGTGCTCTTAACCTCTGAGCCATCTCTCCAGCCCTCATCTTTAAGAATTTCAAACATTCTCTTGAGGTTATTTTTTAGATCATTTTCTTCTGGTTTATCCATATTTGGTTGTTCAGGTCTTGCTGTTGTAGGGTCTTTAGGTTTTACTGGTATTGTGTTGCTCTTTGTAGTGTAGCATGTGATCTTACATTTTCTACTCATCTTTTCCTCTAATAGGTGTGGTTGGGGCTGTCTGAGATTCTGTTGAATAATCTTCTAGGTTCCAGTGAATACAAAACTCAGATGGTTGTTCCTTGTGGTACAGTCAGTGTCACAGTTCTAGTTACCCTGTTGGTTACTCCTGTTCCTGGAGATAGCTCAGTGCTCCTGTGCTTTGCTCTGCTCCCTTGGAGTTTGCTGTCTCAGGCCTACTTTGGCCTAGGCTGCTGGCTTTGATCTGTTTTTGTAAATCCTGGTCTGGATCTCCTCCTGGATCTGGTCACTGGCTCAGTCCTGATCCACCAGTGTTCCAGGACTGGGTTGGCTACCAGGACTGAGGTTTTAATATCACAAGTCCAGGTCTTCACAATAAACTGTTTTGCCCCATTTAGTTATACCCTTTCTCCTTTTCTCCATGGCAGAATCTAGTCTCTTCAGGGAATTTCTTCAGCCTTTGGGCTAGCATGGTCACACCTTGTGCCCTCTCCTTCTGCCCAAGCCAAGCCTAAGACCTTTAGTTTCTAATTTTCCACTCCAGCCTTTCACCTATGATCCCCACTTGTTCCCTCTGGGCTTCAACTACCATCTGTTAGAGTGTGGTTTTCCTCACAAAGCTAGTTTCTAGAGAGTTGGTTCTCTTTTTTTTTTTTTTTGAGAGTTGGTTCTCAACCTGTGGGTCACAGCCCTTTGAGGAGGGTCAAATGAGCCTTTCACTGTGGTCTCATATCAGATATCCTGCATATCAAATGTTTACATCACAATCCATAACTGTAGTAAAATAACAGTTATGAAGTAGCAACAAAAATAATTTTATGGTTGGGGGTCAATACAACATGAGGAACTGTATTAAAGGGTCGTAGTGTTAGGAAGATTGAGAACCACATTGTTCTAGAGGCTCCTCAGGGTCTTTCTCCCCTGAATTCCCATAGCCACCTTTTTGTTCCTGAGTGGTACCACTGGCCACCTATTTATTGCAGTAGCCCACTTCTCTGCTACTGTGTGGTCTCTGACAGGAAATAGGCCCTGCTGGGCAGCTGCCACCCATGCTTCCGGCCCAGTCTGTAAAAGCAGGGGCTCAACAGAGATTGATAAACCAGGGAAAGAACCGATGAAGGGACTCCTGCCTCTGTGCTCATCCAAGTCAGTATTTTGAAGGGCTTACTAAGATCCTGAGTAAAGTGAAAAACAAACCAAAACACAACCAACAACATGCATTCCACAACGCCAGAGAAATAAAGGAAATCTTCGAGCACTTTGAAGAAACCTAAGAAAAATAGTATCCAAGTAAACCTGTCGTTGTGGTGCACGCTTTTAATCCCAGCACACAGGAGGCAGAGGCAGAAGAATCACTGAGTTTGAGGCCAGCATGGTCTACAGAATGAGTTCCTGGACAGCCAGGGCTACACAGTGAGACCCTATCTTGATAAACCAGAGAGAGCAAGATAGAGACCCAGAGATAGAGAGACCCAGACCAAATGGATTAAGGAAGAGCAAGTGCCAGCCAATAGCTGTCTGACCACAAATTCTGGAGCTAATGGTCAGGGGAGTAAGGCAGGCCATGTCTTCATGTCTTTCCCCAACTCCAAGGTGAGGGAGGTAAACCTGACTTTTACATCAAGTCAGAAATAGATTTCTTAGCTAATGGGCCCAGTTCCCAGCAGAAGAAAAAGCAGACTTTCACCACTGAAGGCTTTCCGCAACTGGGGCCCTCAGTTTGCCACAGATAACATAAAACTAAATATAGGTTTATACAAAATCAGTGTGCCTGGAAATAAGTCACCAGAAGAGCTAGCACAAAGAGGAAACAGATGCAGATACCCCTAAAGACTTCAGATAGTAGAATCAGAAATGACTATACATGAAGTGCTTAAGGAAATACACCATGAAGCAGGGCATGGTGGCGCACGCCTTTAATCCTAATGCTTGGGAGGCAGAGGCATGTGGATCTCTGTGAGTCCCAGGACAGCCAGAGCTACCCAGTGAGATCCTGTCTCAAAGAAAAATAAAAAGGAAGGAAGGAAGGAAAGAAGAAAAGAAAAAAATAAATGCATAATGGAATAACAATAATAATAAAAGGGGACAGGGAAAAGGCATGAATAACATTGGGGTATATTTCAAAAACACTGAAGGAAATTCTCAGAAAGATACATGATTGAAATTAGATACCCAGTGGATAGGTTGAATGGTAGATTCGAGCTGAAAGAGGAATGGCTGGACTGAAGATAATTAGCAGACATTTGCAGCAGAATTAGAATAGGCTGCCTTTCCGTGGCTTGCTGGCTGTGTGTGGCTTCCAGGCAGCCTTCCTTCCCAAGGTGCCCGAAGGAGAGGCTCCCTGTAATCCAGAAAGTACCATCAGAGCCGCCTGTCTTCCTACCCGAGAATGCATGTGGGATTTAAATAAGTAATGCCTTGAAGAAGGAGGTGGCAGTCTTGCAGGATGTGGCCCTAAAGTGGTAGCAGTCTGCCAGTAGATAGGAGCTTATAGAAAAACAGACTTGAACACCAAATGCTCTTGGAATCAAATCGCTTCATGAGATAGTGGTATTTCTATTATTGGAGTGATACAAGGATAGACCAGGCCACCAAAGGCTAGTGACATCAGAAGCAGTGTGGCAGAGACAATCTCTTTAATATTCTATTGTAAATAGGACTCTCTCTTTCTTTTTCCCTCCCTCCATTCCTTCCTCCCTCCCTCCCTCCCTCCCTCCATTCCTTCCTCCCTTCCGCCCTTCCTTTCTTCTTTCTTTCCTTCCTTCCTTCCCCCTTTAGTTTTTTGAGACAGGGTCTCGTTATGTATCTGGCCTAGAACTCACTATGTACACCAGACTGGCTTCAAGTCATAGAGATCCACCTACCTCTCTGTCTCTGTCTCTTGCACTAAAGGAACAAGCACCATGCCTTGTTGTAATGAGGTCCCTTGTTTACATTTCCCACCTGCTTGGCAGTTTAGACCCGAAATAATCACACAGAAACTATATTATTTAAAACACAGCTTGGCCCATTAGCTCTAGCTTCTTATTTACTAACTCTTACATCTTAATTTAATCCACTTCTAGTAATCTGTGTATCACCATGTGGATGTGGCTTACCAGTTAAAGTTCTGTCTGGCTTCAGCAGGATTACATGGCTTCTCTCTGACTCCCAGCATTCAGTTTAGTTTTCCCTGCCTAGTTCTGTTCCCCTATAGCTCTGCTATAGACCCAAAGCAGTTTCTTTATTAACCAATGATATTCACAGCATACAGAAGGGAATCCCACATCACCTCCCTTTTTCTGTTTAAATAAAAGGGAAGGTTTTAACTTTAACAAAGAAAAATACATATAACAAAACAGGTATCAAGCAAGAATTACAGTTATAATATTTATGTCTACTTTATCTTTTATCATATCTAAGGAA
Source organism: Ondatra zibethicus (assembly GCA_004026605.1). Classification (NCBI taxonomy): domain Eukaryota; kingdom Metazoa; phylum Chordata; class Mammalia; order Rodentia; family Cricetidae; genus Ondatra; species Ondatra zibethicus. The sequence goes on along the minus strand of PVIU01001956.1, from coordinate 180,201 downwards.
AACTATAATTATAACTATAAATTCTTCAACTCCATCACAGACTCCAGAAGGATATAATATTACCTAAGTAAAAAGGAAATACATTGTAAGCAACATTCAAAACTCTAGAATTGACAGAGACATCTCACTCCCTGGACAGTCACCCAAAGTTCTTCTGTAAAGTTGGAGCAACCATCTTCAGCCTACAGGCCCATGGTATCTAGCAGACTTTTCCATGAAGCAGGAAATTTCAAAGACAGTTCTGCCTATATTGGCAGTTTGTTAGTCACTTTCTTCTGTGTCCTACAGAATGTCTGGCAGACTCTTTAATGAAGCAAGAACCCCAAAGGATCATCTCACCTTTTGGCAAGTTTAGAAGTCATTTCTCTGTGGGTCCTGTATGCCACATAGCATACCATCAAGCAGTCCAGGCAAATGACTGGTTAGCAAAATGACTAACCAACTCCATAAGGAGGCTCTTCGATGCCCATCTTCCTCTTGCAGTAGATTGGTGCTGACAGGAGCAGATGTGTCTCACTGTCATGAAAAGTCCTAAGTTCTTAAACATTTTAAATGCTATATTCTGTAGTCTTTGAAAGGTTTGAAGAATGCCTATCCATCAGAAATACATCTCTGTACATCTAGAAAATCTAGCTAACATGACTACAAGCTTGACTATTATAGATGATTATCTACTAACCTATATTTCTTAATTTTACATTAGATTTTTACATGAGCTGGACAAACACAATACCTCAATCAAGATCAGAAACTCATATACACAGTATAACAAAATTGTCCTTAAATTTGTATCAAGAGACCAAGATCTATACCAATGCAAATCTCTATAGCATATCCCCCTTTAAATGTAAACAAACATTTATAGACACTCTTTGGGAATGTGGGCATAGTTCTCTCCAAACTGCTTCCTGCTGTTTATTGGGCAAAGTAATTTTCTGAGGGGTTTTCAAGGCAACCTTTCAGGGGGTCTTGGTCCATCAAATCACATTAGTCTGATAGCAATCCACAGGTTCTCATCCTCTGTGGAAACAAAAGAAGAACCTCTTTTCCAAAGCAACATATCCTTAGGCTCAAATTCTGAAATCAAGATACCTTTAAAGTATATATGTTGGTTACTTAACTCCTTCACAGTCAAAAAAATTCAAAGAAAACACAATAATAAACATAATTTAGACTCTCTGTGTATATTCCATTTTTATGTGGCTTTTTTTTTACTCCTTTAATCTATGACTGTCTGTACTGTCTCTTTAAAGACTTTGCCTTTTTTTAAAATACCATTTACTTCTTTTTATAACTTTCTATATTCTTTATCCTCTATCTCCCAAGCCTATGTACTTTTATCCAACACTGTGACCCATTTAGAGGTTTTTTCCATCTGGATTTTTCTTTGTTGCATATCTTTAATTATTTCTGACCAGAAACGCTTCTTAAAATGCTAAGTGCACCAGGTGGTGGTGGTGCACACCTTTAATCTCAGCACTTGGGAGGCAGAGGCAGGCGGATCTTTGTTAGCTCGAGACCAGACTAGTCTACAAGAGCTAGTTCCAGGACAGGCTCCAAAGCTACAAAGAAATCCTGTTTCAAAAAACAAAAAAAAATACAAAACAAAAAAAATTTTGCAGGGTGGTGGTGGTGCATGCCTTTAATCCCAGCACTCAGGAGGCAGAGGCAGGTGGATTTCTGTGAGTTTGAGGCCAGCCTGGTCTACAAGAGCTAGTTCCAGGACAGGCTCTAAAAAACTACAGGGAAACCCTGTCTCGAAAAACAAAACAAAACAAGCAAACAAACAAAAAACAACAAAAAATGCTAAGTGTTTCTTAAAAACTTAAGAGGTATCATTGCTAGGCCCTGCCTGCTTGCTCCGCCTAGTCTGGCATGGCAGAGGAGATCCGTTCACTGCTTCTGAGCTGCACACACCACCCCAGTTCCAAGTATGCAGTGGGTCTATGTCAACCATTAAGCAGTTTGTAACACACTGCTTACAAACCCCATTTTTAATGCTTTGTCTTCTGAAAGAGCCAGAGGTCGCTCTGGCAGCACAGTCCAGAAAGCTGGCATTTCAAAGCTGTGTGACTTTTTTTTCTGCTACTGCTGAATCAGGAAAACCTCTCTTAAGGGAGCCACAGCATGCCACCAGCCAAAAAAAAAAAAAAAAAAAAAAAAAAAAAAAAAAAATCCAGCTAAACTTTGTTTTTCTGTGTCTAGAATTCCTTTCCAAGCTTTCTCAGGTTTTAAGTGGGTTTTAGTTGGCCATGTTGGCACGCCAATTTGTTGTAATGAGGCTGCTTGTTTGTTTCCCAGCTGCTCAGAAGCTCAAACCTGAAATAATCACACAGAAACTATATTATTCAAAACATTGCTTGGCCCATTAGCTCAAGCTTCTTATTGTCTAACTCTTACATCTTAATTTAACCCATTTCTAGTAATCTGTGTATCGTCATGTGGCTATGGCTTATTGTCTACAGTTCTATCCAGCTCCAGCAGGGCTACATGGCTTCTCTCTGACTCCGCCTTCCTTTCTCCCAGCATTCAGTTTAGTTTTCCCTGCCTAACTCTGTTCCCCTATAGCTCTGCTATAGGCCCAAAGCAGTTTCTTTATTAACCAATAGTATTCACAGCATACAGAGGGGAATCCCACATCAATGCATGACAGAAATCTTGATTTTAAACCAATCTATGACTAATCCAAAGAGACTGCAGGTTGGGGTGGACCTCAGTGACAATGACACTGGGTTTGATCCCCAGCTTCCCTCCTCAGAAAGCCAGAGTCTAAAAACCACAGTTCTCAACCTCTCCAAGCAGCTAGGTATAGCTTGTATGATTTAAGCCATTGTTGGACTAGGGAGATGGATAAAGGGCTTATTGAACAAGTTTGGAGACTGAAGTTCAATCCCCAGCATTCATGTAAAAAGCTGGGCATGGCCATGAACACCTGTAATCCCAGCATGAGCTGGGCAGAGAGAGAAGCACTGAGATTCCTCTGGGTTGATGATTCAGAGACCTCACTTTGAGATTCACTGGCTGTGGTGACTCTGGGACTCCTGTGTTTAGCTCACTGCTATATCCTAGCATGTAGACTATCAAACACCTGGTGTGCTATAAATGATTGTCTACTCAGTGTCTCATTCAACCACCTTGGGAAAAGTAGTGTTACTACCCATGTGTTACATGAAGGTAAATGGTTTCAGAGAGATTAAGCAGCTTTTCCGTGTATACAGCTATTGAAAGTAATATGATCAATAGATATAGGCTGAACTGGGGCTAGAGAGATGGCTCAGTGGTTAAGAGTATTGGCTGCTCTTTCAGAGGTCATGAGCACCTGGTGCTCATAACCATCTGTAAAGGGGTCTGATGCCCTCTTCTGTAATGCAGGCATATATGCAGACAGAACACTCTTACATAACAACAAACAAAGAAATAATATTTAAAAGAAATAAAGGAAGGAAGGAAGAAAGAAAGAAAGGAAGGAAAGAAGAAAGAAACTGGCAGAACCAGACCTCAAACCTCTATACCCATAGGCATATACCCTTCATCATATCACACCAGATCATCTCTAGCAGGCTGGAGTTCAGTGAAGGCAGCCTGCCATAGAATTCATGAGAGAGGAAGACTTTTGGTGAGCCAGCATCTGCAGGGGGTTTGAGAAGTCGATGGTAGAGAAGGGGTTTGAAGGCTCCTCAGTTGCTATGAACGTGTAGCCGCCTTCTATGGATAACCACTAGGTGGCAGCATTGTCATGACAGGAAGCAGCCTGTCGTGCCGGCTCTGGAGTTGATTCTGTGGCTCACAGCCATTTCTCTGGACATGAATTTTTCCTCTTTTCGGAGAGGAGGTTGGAGCTGTGTAATATCCAAAGAGCTTCAGTTCGGCTCTAAAAGCAGTAAGAAAGGTTTGGAGAGATGCTTCCGTGGTTTGACGCACTTGCTGCTCTTACACAGGACTGAAGTTCCTCTCCTAACACCCACGTGGCAATTCACAGCTGTCCACAACTCTAGTTGCAGGGAATCCAACGTCCTCTTCTGACTTCCACAGTCACCAGGGACGCATGTGGTGTACCTACAGACAAGCAGGCAAAACACTCATACACATAATATAAAAATAAAATGTTGTTTGCAAATTTGAACAAAATAAAAATAAAATAAAATGTTGTCTGGCAGTGGTGGCACCTGCCTTTAATGCCACTACTCGGGGAGCAGAGGCGAGCAGATCTCTGTGAATTTGAGGCCAGCCTGGTCTACAAAGGGAGTTCCAGGGCAGGCTCCAAAGCTACAGAGAAACCCTGTCTCAAAAAAAAACAAACAAAACACACACACACACACACACACACACACACACACACAAAAACCCAACCAAACAAAGAGAGGCGGGGGAGAGAGAGAGAAGAGAAAAACAAAAAAATAATATTGCATATATTCTTTTTTTTCTTCAAGATCACAATGTGGAAATATTGCATATATTGTAAATATATGTAATACATCTTTTATTTATTTTAAGGAAGTGCTGGAGAGATGGCGCAGTGATCAAGAGCACTTGTTCTTGCAGTACTTGGTTTGGCTCCCAGGACCTACATGGTGTCTCACAGTCATTTGGGATCCAACCCCATCTCCTGACCTCTGAGGGCACCAGGCACACATGTGTACAGACATACATGCAGGCAAGACATTCATACACATAAAATAAATAAATAAGTCTTAAAAATTTAAGAGAAAGCTGCAAGGAACAGATGAAGCCAGTGAAATTCAAATGTTACTTCTCTTGGACTGAAAAACAGCAAACCCCAGTAGAATTAGCACCAAAAGAAACATAGTGCAGGAATAATAAGATGGCTTAGTGGATAAAAAACTCTCGCCTCACACCTGCCAACCTGGGTTTGATCTCCAGAACCCACAGGAAAGAACTGACTCCCCAGAACTTACCGTTTGACCCATTTCTACACATGCACACAGCACGTGTGTACCTTGCACTCGTACACATGTAATAAAATAAAATTTAAAAAACCACTCAAATGCCAGGCAGTGGTGGCGCACGCCTTTAATCCCAGCACTTGGGAGGCAGAGGCAGGTGTATCTTTGTGAGTTTGAGGCCAGCCTGGTCTACAAGAGCTGGTTCCAGGACAGGCTCCAAAGCTACAGAGAAACCCTGTCTCAAAAACAAACAAACAAACAAACAAAACAAAAACAAAAACCAAAAAAACCAAAACAAAAAACAAATACAAAACAAAACAAAAAAACCACTCAACACTGCAGATACAAAAGCAAAAAGTCTGCGCCTGCAATCCCAGTTCAGTAAGTAGAGGCAGGAGGACAGAAGTCGAGGCTAACCCCAGCCTCACAGAATACCCAAGGACAGACCCTGTCTTACCAAGGCCTAAGGGAGGGCTGCAGGGATAGCTCAGTGTGTCCCACGCTGTTCACAACCACAGCCTGAGTTCAGTCCCAGGGAAACACATGCTGGAAAGAAAGAACCCATTCCTGCAAGATGTTCTCTGACTTCCACGAGTGCACTGTAGCATCCACACACCCACACACCCATACCCACACCCATGCACACACACACACAAAATAAATAAATAAACAAACATATGTCATAAAACAATTTTAAATCCTAAACAAAGTACAAAAGTTCTGTTCATTTTAAAGATATATTTTATGTCACTCTATAATCGATATAATTTATTATTGTGAATTTAAATTGTGTGTTTTTGAGATGGGGGCTCTCTATTACAGTCCTAGCTGCCCTGGAACTCTCTGTGTAGAACTGACTGGCCTCAAACTCACAGCTATCTTCCTGCCTCCGCCTTCCAAGTGCTGGGATTAAATGCATGCGCTACCATGTGAGGCAGAGTTTTAAAGTTTTACTTTATTGTCATTCTAGCCCTGACAGTAGGTGCTCAGGATATGCAGTCATTGGGGCCTGCTGGCAGGGACTGCAGGAGCTGGGGACCGGCAGGCTTGTGGGGGCAGGAAGGAGGCCTCGATGCTGCCCTTCTCCCCCTCATGTATCTGACAAAGCTGAGCTTGCCTGGCAGAGAACCAGAGACTCTGTAAGGAAGAAATCATGATCTTAGGGAAATCATGTTTGGGCAATAAATAACAGCTTGAGGGCTGGAGGGGAGGGAGAAGAGACTCTCGGTGTGTAAAGTGTTTGCTTTGCAAGCTTGAAGCTGATTTTCATCAGAACAGAGATAAGCTGTGTCTTTCACCTGGGCAGTCTCTGTCTCCACTGTGTTTCTCAGAAGCTGGGTGTCCTCTGCTGTGGGGGTGTCTGTCTCCGTGGAGTGTGCGGTGATGGAGGTACTTGGAACATAGAGACTGAGAAGGGAAGGGATGACCAGATGGTGCGAGCCATTTCAAAGATGCGTGGACCTACTTGCTTCATTCGTGCCCCCAAGTCTTTCCCCGACCCTACATGGGCCTCAGAGAGGGCTGGCTGGAGAGATGGCTCAGTGGCTAGTTGCTGACTCATCTCCCAGAGGACCCAGGTTCAGTTCCCAGAACCCACACAGCCATCTGGGCTCCAAATTCCAGGGAATCTGAAGCCCTCTTTTGTCCTCCCTGAACCTTAGGCACACAGGCATATATGCAAGCAAAGCATCCATACACACAAAACAAATCAACTGATTAAAAAATGTCTAAGAAAGACTGCACCGAGAGAATCAGGGGCCTATCCAAGGCAGTGTGCATGGCTGGCGTCACAGTGAGCTCTACAGGCAGACCTGGACTCATATGCTCCTTCTTGGCTTAGTACCGCTCTCCTGAGAGCCACAGGGCTGTGTTGACAGGGAACTGGGAGTAATTCGCACCCCACCAAAGAGGTGGCATGAGCTCCCAGGAGGGAACGACAGCCACAGCTAGCCTGTACCGAGTCCACAGCTCTGCTTGTCTCTCTGGGCAGCATGTGGAATGAGGCACGGAGATGTTCTGACTCCTAGGAGCGGGAGTGAGGAGGGCAGGCGGCAGACATCTTGATTGGCTGCTGGGAAAGTCACTCCCGGGCCCAACTAGAGCTGTTCCTGTGTCCTCCCAGCTGGGTCTGTGCTTTCTCTGTGAGACCCCCTTTCAGTCCCCATTTCCACCATCAGGCAAGTGTGTGACCACATCTGAGTTCCTTATTACACTGCCGCATTCTCTGGGCTTGCTGGCTTGTTCTCTGGGTTGTGTTTGACATGGGTGACCAGTCTCTCTTTGGGCCTCTATGAGGATTCCTGAGTGTGCCTTGTCCCATCCCTCCTCCCGCTGCTCAGGGCTACTCTTCCATCCAGACTCAAAACAGGGGCTTCTTTCTCGTGGTTTCAAAGGCTAGCTGCCTGGCGACAGCTCCCGGATGACCGGCTCGCTCTTTTCAAGTTTCGTGGTGGTAACTTTCCTACGTTGCCTACTCCATGTTCCAAGCGTGTGCACAGCTGTCACAGCGGAACCTAGCTGGAAGAAAGCTCTGGGTCCTACCTATCCCCATTGTGCCGGTCCTCCCCATCTCAGGGAAAGCCTTCACCGCGGACCCCCATCCTTGCCTCCCTCACCCTTCCTCTCTTCCATGACACCCCTCCCCCAGATCTCTCCCTCTCCACCTGAATCCAGCACTGTCTCCAAACCCTGACTCCCTCTCTAGCCCTCCTGGGACCTATATGTCCCTATATATCTACTCCCAACATGAAGCAGATCCAGCCTTCCCTGCCCAGTACCTCCTCTAGCTAGTATTGTTTTGGAAATCATCTGGCAGGGACTCAAGGCTCAGGATTCGGATCTGTAATGTCCAAAACCTCCCTCTACTCCCCCCCACCGGGGGGGGGGCTCGCTGCCCTCAGACACACGGCACTTCTTTCTGTTCCTCAAATGTGGCAAGGACATTCTGCTTTTATAAACAACATCACCCTTCTCCATCACTCAAGCGAGGAAACTCAGTGGAGTGTAGATCCCACTTTCTGCCTGTGACCAGGTACGATGGCACCCACTTGACCTGGTACTCTCCCTTCCTTCCTTATTCCGTCTGAGCCTCTCACCACCAAGGCCCTCCCAGTAGCTTCCTAGGTTCGACTTCTGATCTCCACTTCCGGCCCCCGGAACCTGGGCCACAGTCAGTATCCGATTCTTACACAGACTCAACTGTTACCCCACAAGGACTCCTGTGACTCCAAGAGGCCTCCTGGTCCATTTCAGTGCTGGTATAGAATTGCTGCTTCACTAGTATTGTTGGATGAATGGATACCAGAGGAGAGATTCAGGAACTGCCCAGAGAATCATGCCTTCTTCCTACCTGCCAGATGGCACTTCCCGCTGAGAAAAAAGTGGGGAGCCCCAGGTTGTAAACTGCTTGTGGGATATATAACTCTGGGAAAATCCTGATTGTGGTCTGGACTCAGGAACCCCTTCAGCTGCGGGGTTCTCTCTCCCAGAAACAGTGTGGCTACCGAGAGACCTTTTGCTACAGGGTCTCCCTAGTCAGTCTCCCCTTTGACCATAGCTGTCCCATGAGCCCCTGCGGCTATCTCAGACTCTCAGTGGGGCAGCTTGATGAAGGTCCTCCTCTGCTCAAGACCTCCCCCAGCTGCCTGTAGAGGGAAACCAAAGACATGTGGATGCCTGGGGTAGCCATGCTGGACTCGTGGCTCTCCTCCAGCCACATCAGACCCTGTATCACCATGTAGCCTTTGTTTTGACTGCAACATTTACCTAGAGCTTGCTTTCTGCAGACAAGCTGTCTTACCTTCTTCAAGCCTGAACTTGATTCTGACCTTGTCAGCCAGGCCCATTCACTTCCCATGAACACAGCAACCTGACCCAATGCTGCTTCTCCAGCATCCTTTTCTTTTTGCTGTAACATGTACCTCTCTGTAGCACATAATATAATTTGCTTGTTTCCCTGCCTCTAAGATATACTTCTGTATGGATAGGGACATTATGTCCCTATGCATCCCAAGCATCTGGATCAGTGCCAGGCCCAAAGTAGACACTTTGGTAGGTGAGCAAAGTATGTGAGCAAAGGAAGAGAAGTTCCATTGCCTGGGGCAGACATATCAGATACAGGGCTAGAGCCCAGGCCTGTTCCCTCCCTCAAAAATCCTTTCCAGCTAGGCAGTGGTGGAGCATGCCTTTAATCCTAGCACTTGGGAGGTAGAGGCAGATGGATCTCTGTGAGTTCAAGGCCAGCCTGGTCTACAGAGCTAGTTCCAGACAGTTAGGGCTGTTACACAGAGAAACCCTGTCTTGAGAAACCAAAAAAAGAAAAAAAACAAAAAATCACCTTTCTGAGGCTGGAGAAGTTGCTCCATTAAGAGAACTTGCTGCTCCCAGAGGATCTGGGTTTGGTGTCAGCACACATGAAGGGCTCACAAGCACCTGTAACTCCAGCTTTAGGGGATTGACAACTCTCTTCTGGCCTCCTTTGGCCTACATAGGTGGGGTACACACAAACAGACATAAAAGCAGATCTTTTTCTTTTAAATTTCACCTTTTCAGATCCCTTATCAGGGCCAGACATGTTCTGGGCTCTGCTGGGGTCTATATACAGTCACCAGCTTGGGAGGTGGTGCAGAAGATCTGGGGGTAGGGGGTTGGATCAGCAGAGACTGAGGGCAAGGAGGCAAGGTCCTGGGACACTCCACCTGCTTAACCTAGCCAAGGTAAACTAGAAGGAAGTCACACTTCGGGAAGTCTAAGAGGCCAGACTAGGGAAAGGCAGGCATCTCAGTAAGTCACTCAAACTAGCTCATGGGTGACAGACAGCACAGGACCAGACAGACTCCAGAGATGAAGAGGGCGGTCCTCTCTTTCTCTGTTGAACGGTGTCAAATATTATGTCAGGTCCCACAGTCAGACTGAACACATTTGCTGGAAAAGAAAACTGTATCACTGAGCAGACTAAGACTTAGCACATACCTTTAATCCCAGCACTCGCGAGGCAGAGGCAGGCGGATCTCTGTGAGTTCAAGGCCAGCCTGGTCTACAAGAGCTAGTTTCAGGACAGGCACCAAAGCTACAGAGAAACCTTGTCTTGAAAAGAAACCCCCCCCAAAAAAGGACTTAGGGCACGTATGCACTTAACCCGTGCAGCAACTCAGTGAGCTAGGTCTTACCATACCCATCTTATAGGTGGGGAAACCAAGGCATGGAAGGGTTGGCTCATCTATTCCAAATCCCACATCTGTAAGTGGTGGGACTGAGGCTGTTTTGCCAAAAGAAAAACTGATAGTCACTGGGAATTTCTCGAGGGATTAAAACATGTGTGTTATGCTGCGGAAGAGTCCTCATCTCACATATCAATATAACAAGGATGTGGGCGTGGTAACACACCTTAAATTTCAGCACTGGAGGGAGAGAGGCCGGCAGATTTCCACGAGTCTAAGGCCAATCTGGTCCACATAGAGCTCCAGGCCAGCCAGGGCTATGTAGGAAGACCTTGCTAATCAAATCCAATCAAATCAAATTGCTATTTAGCTGAGGATGGTTTTGAACTTCTGATCCTCCTGGCTCTCCCCTCTGAATGCTGGGATTCCAGGCATGTGCCAGCATGTTGGTTTTATGGGGTGCTGGGGTCAAATATTTCAGAGCTTCATGTATGCTAGGCAAGGACTTTGCTAGCTGAGCTCCATCCCCAGGCCCTCACATTCTACCTTTCCCTCTGCTTCCTTGTCTTCAGAAAGAGCTTTCCCTGGTTAACTGAAATGGAGTCATAACTGTTTGTGAAGGCAGGCAAATTATTCTATTGTGGTATGTCTTTGTTCTGAATGTGGCTGGCAGATGTCCCCTTGGGCTGGTCCTGGGTCCTTTTGATAAGTCCCAGGAGCTTGAGTATTTGGGGGTTTGTGAGGAAAATAGGTGCCGCGGAGTCACCCACATCTTCTCTTTTCCAGCCAGTTCTTACTGAGTCAGGCACTCTGCCGGAACTCCTGTGTTCTTCCCACCCAACACACTATGGGGACTAGTTCCTGCTCTATGGGTCTTGCTGTGTGGAAGGACTCAGTTCCCCTTCCCTTTTTGAGTCAGACTCTTTCCTACAACGTTGGAGAATTGGATTCTACCCTCTCCACCCCCTCCCACCCCATCCCCGCCCCTTGAGGGTGCAACATCCAAGTCTTCCTGCTTCTGGGAACTGCTTCCTTCCCAGGCAGGCAGGAGCCCTTGAAGCAGGGAACCCTCACTAGGCAGTGGGTCTGCATGACACCTGGTGGAGCTGTGACCTCTGGTTTTTCTAGGTGTCTTACAGGGGACTGTTGTCCAGGCCACCCTGGGTGTTGGGACCCATCCTCCTGACTGGAATCAAGGAAAGCATGACCTTGGGGAGAAGAATTTGGGTTTCATTTTATCACAATCAGCTCAGAATCTATGGGCTTTGAAATATTTTTTCTTTATTTTTAAATTTAGTTTTACTTTGTATCAAAGTTATCAATTCAGCTAGTTTAAAGAATCAAACATTTCAGCTGGGCGGGTGGCGCACGCCTTTAATTCCAGCACTTAGGAAGCAGAGGCAGGCGGATCTCTGTGGGTTCGAGGCCAGCCTGGTCTACCGAGTGAGTTCCAAGACAGTCAGGGTTGTTACACAGAGAAACCCTGTCTCAAAAGACAAACAAACAAGAACAAAAACAAAACAAAGCAAAAGAACAAGTATTTCCACCAGCCTAAAGTTTCCTGTGAAAACAGCGGGCCCTCGCTGCCCTTTCCACGCAGCCTTCACACGCTCAGTACCTCCCTTTGGTTATTTACGCCCGTGGCTCTGAAAACTTTCTGGTACTGTTTCGTCCTGAATTTTTCACTTTAGGCATTTTCTGGATAGCCTTTTGTTTGTTTGTTTTGTTTTGTTTTTAGGGACAGGGTTTCTCTGTGTAATCCCAGTTGTCCTAGAACTCAATCTGTAGATCGGGCTGGCATCCAACTCACAGAGATCCTTCTGCCAGTGCTCTTAACCTCTAGCCATCTCCCCAGCACTATTAACATTTTCTTCAGTGACTTTTATCAGGTATTTTCATCACTATAATGAGAAACTAATATCATCTCTGTGATGAGTTGCCTCAGTGAAGACTTTAGAATGGAAATGAGTTTTCCTATAGGATTTTGAAGGCATTACTCCATCATCTGTGGTTTCCAGAGGCATAATTAAGAAGAATAAAAGTGTTTTAGCTGGGCGGTGGTGGTGCACGCCTTTAATCCCAGCACTCAGGAGGCAGAGGCAGGTGGATCTCTGTGAGTTCGAGGCCAGCCTGGTCTACAAGAGCTAGTTCCAGGACAGGCTCTAAAGCTACAGAGAAACCCTGTCTCGAAAAACAAAACAAAACAAAAAAATTGTTTTGAGGCCAGGCAGTGGTGGCTCACACCTTTAATTCCACCAACTTGGGAGGCAGAAGCAGGAGGATCTCTGAGTTCGAGGTCAATCTGGTCTACAGAGCTAGTTCCAGGACAGTCAGAGCTGTTACCCAGAGAAACCTGTCTCAGAAAGAAACAGGGTGGGAGGGCATTTTGATGTCAGAATCTTTGCGTATGTCTTATCTTCTCTTTCTGAAAATTTGCAGAATATTCTTAGTGTTTACTTTTCTGAAGCTTCATGGTGATATGCCTTGATGTGAAATTACTTTTTTTTTTTTGTTTTTTTTTTTGAGACAGGGTTTCTCTGTAGCTTTGGAGCCTGTCCTAGAACTAGCTCTTGCAGACCAGGCTGGCCTTGAACTCATAGAGATCCGCCTGCCTCTGCCTCGCCTCCCAAGTGCTGGGATTAAAGTGTGTGCCACCATTGCCAAGCTTCAATTTTGAATTTTTTAGAGTTCTTTTTAGAGTTCTGGGATTAAAGGTGTGCATCATCACTGCCCAGTATGAAATTACTTTTTATCTTGTCCTTGGTACTCACTGGGTCCTTTCAGTTTGGAAATTCATGTCCTTGACTTCTGGGAATTATAGTAAATTACTTCACTGGTAATTTATTCCCCCTCTATTTTTTTTTCTGTTCTCTGTTTCTAGAACTCTGGCATTTGGCTATTGGCCTTCCTAGATTAGTCATTAATTTTTTTTTCAAGGCATGGTTTCTATGTGCGTCCCTGTCCCTGGCTGTTGTGGAACTCACTTTGTAGACCAGGTTGGTCTCAAAGAGACTCACAGAGATTCACCTGCCTCTGCCTCCCAAGTGCTGGGATTAAAGTGTGTCCCACCACTGCCAAGCTTCTATTTTGAATTTTTTAGGGTTCTTTTTAGTTCTCCAGGAGCACTCACACTTGTTAGTAGTCTCTTTTTGATTCTAGAATCTTCCACATTGCAAGGCTGATGAGTTTCTTTCTTCCTTGTGTTTTCCCCTCCTGTGACTGATGCATTTCTTTTGATGTCTCATGACCCTCAGTTTTCTGAAGTGGAGGCTGTGGACCACGAGTGGGACTTGGCTTATTCAGAGAATGGCCTGCATAGAGTTATCTGACTGAGCTGTCCTATTGGGGAGCAGTTCCAGACTCTTCAAATGTTTTCCCCTGTGATGGTCATGGCCCCCAAAGAAGCTCCCTTCAATCTATGACCTGGAGGAAGAAAGCCTAAATCCTGGCATTCTTGCCACAGGAAAAGACCGATGCTTGGCATCAGGGTGGGCATGTGCCTTGCTGTGTTAGGGGATGAGACTTTCAGTCTGCTTTATGGGAGGGATGAATTAGTTCCTTTTGGGTCACTGTGACCAAATACCCTACAGAAACTATCTGTGGAAGGAAAGATTCATTTTGGTCAATGGTTGAAAAGTTGTAGTTCACCATAACAGGGAAGGTGAGACCCAGTGGCTTAGGCATAAGAGTTGGGGTGGGAGACAGTGGCTATGCACATTAGATTAGGAAGCAGAGAGAGCAGGCCCAATGAGGACCATGTAGAACCTTCAAAAGCCACCCTGTAGTGTTCTATTTCTAACAGCTAGGTCCCAATTTCTAAGAGTTCCACAACCTTCAGAATAGTGTCACAAGCCAGGGACTAAGCACTCAAACAAGAGCCTATGGGGAACAATTTAGATTCAAACTGTGTCTTAATTACTGTTTTATTGCTGTGAAAAACACCTCAAAAGAGGCGACTCTTAAAAAAGAAAGCATTTAATTGGAGGCTAGGTTATAGTTTTAGAGGTTAATCCGTGTCATCATGGCGGAAGGCAGACAGGCATGGTGCTGGAGCAGTAGCTGAGGGCTTTGTATCCTAATCTGAAGGCAGCTTACAGAGAGACTAGACCTGCTGTGGGCTTTTGAGACCTCAAAGCTCACCCTCAGTGAACACCTACTTCAACACGGTCACACCTCCTAATCCTTCTCAAAAGAGTTCCACTCTCTGGTGACAAAGCATTCAAATCTATGAGCCCGTGGGGGCCATTCTCTCCCATCACTCATTCAAGCCATCATAGGCCAAAAAAAAGCGGGGGGGTACCCAGGGAAGCACTCTATTTTCCAGTTTATTCTAGGAGAGCCAGAAGAAGTGGTAAGAGGTACATGGTGGGGGCTGGAGAGATGGCTCAGAGGTTAAGAGCACTGGCTGCTCTTCCAGAGGTCTTGAGTTCAATTCCCAGCAACCACATGGTGGCTCACAGCCATCTGTAATGAGGTCTGGTGCCCTCTTCTGGCCTGCAGACATACACACAGACAGAATATTGTATACATAATAAATAAATAAATATTAAAAAAAGATATGATTATTTGTCAATGTGATTATTCTCAATCTTTATCCTTCTCCCCTCCGAACAGAATTCAAGCTCTCATCCTCTCATCAAATGTTTGGTTCCTCTGGCAGCAAAGCCTTCATCCTAATTAACATATAAAATATACCCTGTCTTGAAGAAACAAAATTGGGCTGGGGATGTAGGTCAGAGCGTTTATCTATCATGCAAGAAGCCCTGGATTTAATTGTTGCGGGAGTTTTTAATTTAATCTTTCCAGCATAAGCACTGAAACATGAACGAGAGAAGAAGAGAGGGGATGACACAGTGGACCAAAGCCAGAAGAGACAGCTCCTGAAAGCCTTTGATACCGGGTTCAGTTTGTATTCTCGTTTTATACTCTAGAACCACAAGATGGGTTGGGCAAGCAAGCAAATAAGACTTTACAGAATTGTACGTGACAGTCAGCAGGTTGTTAGGGGCAAAGACCCATTGTTCCAGTTATTTCTCCAAGTCTTTCTGTCACTTTGGAAGTCACTTTGGGCAAATAGGCAGAGCAAGCAGTGCTTTACCTAAATCACTGACTAAACCAATAAACTTGCATCTGATAATAATTACTGGCCTTTTCTATCTCACTCTGCCTCACAGTCCTCAGCATCGCACAGACTTGGTATGGCGGTGCACGTGTGTAGCCCCAGCACTCGGGAGGTGGAAGCAGGAGGATCCCAAGTTCAACGTCATCATTAGCTACATAGTGAGTTTGATGCCAGCCTGGGCTACACAAGACCCTCTCTAAAGCAACAAAAAGTCCTTAGCACTCGAGATCCCAAGGCCTTAGTGGTTCTTTTGATGGAGACCAAAAGCAGAGGCTAAAGATCTTGCTTACTATGATGTACTTACAGTATAGGCACAGATGTGGTTGCTAAATACTTGCCTGTACAGTTAAGTCTCCATGGCACCCCTTTTGAGCCTCCCTTTCCGGGCTCCTTGTCACACTGACACACATAATCTGAGCTCTGGGAGGAAGAAGAGAGTGGAACAGAATCTGGACTCCACCCATCCCTGCCTGCATGTATGAGGCTAGGCACACACAGCCTCTTTGCACCGTGGTCTCCACCCAAAACACGGGGGCAGAACACTCCTCTAAGGCACTGCGAAAATCCTATGGCCAGCTATGATTCGATCACAGTACCTCACAAAGATGGCTGTGATGGCAAGTGTCAGCTGAGAGCCTTCACACCATGGCACTGGGTAGATAGGAACAGAGGGGACAGCAGTCCACCCTTCATCTCCACTTTGGAGATGACATGCAGATCAGAGAGAAGGGTACTTGCCTGAGCCCCTTTCTTCCCTCACTTATCATGGATAAGGTGGGTAAACAAAGGCACTTTTTGCTTCAAAATGATTTCTTGTCTAGGGAGACTGCCTGTTTCTAGAAACATCCAAGGAGCCTAATGAATCCAGAGGTCTGCCTAGAAACAAGTGACAAGAGCCCTGGCCAGCCAATAAGATCACACCGGCCTTCTACCTGGTTAGGGAACTCCCCCTCATCCTGCCCAGGGAGGGCAGCTTGTAGTGAGTGGGGTATTTCCAGATTTGTGGCTTTCACTTCCACATCTACCATGTGGGCGGAGTGACCTGCTGTGGACGAATCAGATTCCTCCCAGCACCAGCTTCAAGAGGTGATCCCGGGGCTCACGGGTCCCAGACCAGGAGGAGCAGCAGCAGCAGCAGCAGCAGCAGCAGCAGCAGCAGCAGCAGCAGCACCGCCTGTGGGGAAGACTAGAGGCCAGAGACATGGATGACCAGCGCGACCTCATCTCTAACCATGAGCAGCTGCCCATGCTGGGCCAGCGCCCTAGAGCCCCAGAAAGGTATGTGTGAGTACCAGCAGGGAGCCCTCAATTCTGGAGGGCACAGAGTGCGGGCCTGGGAAGGGACATGGCACTGAGTTGCGGGAAGGCTGCCTCAAGCACTGACTTTTTGAATTATATATGGCAGGGTCTCTCTTGACTTTTTGAATTATATATGGCAGGGTCTCTCTCTCTATAGCCCTGGCTTTCTACATAATGAAACTCTCTCTGTAGCCCAGGCTGGCCTCAAACTCACAGAGATCCACTTGCCTCTGCCTCCCAAGTTCTGGGATTAAAGGTGTGCACCATCACCCCTGGCTCTGTGTAATCTTGTACCCCTCCCCCCAGCCCCCACCTGCTAAGAGTATTGACTTCCCCATCTGTAAACCGAGGGGTTCCTTAAGGGATGTGTAAGTGTTGAGAGAGCCCTGGGTTCATTCCTCAGAGTTTCACAGACGTTATGCAGCTGGGCCATGACTCTAGGCCGAGACTTAAGACCATAGTGTTCCTCCCTCGAATGAGTTCTCACTTTTCCTCAATATATCTGTCTGCTTTCGTAGCCTCAGATTTTGGAAAGGTTCTGATGCCAGCGGTGAAACCATTTCTGAGGATAATAGAAGCAACTCAGTCTTTCCTTAATGGCCAGAAGGCTTGTAGGAGCCTAGATAATCACAGTCTGGCCATATCTGCGTCCATACCTGAAACAGGAATAGCCTTTCTTCCTGTGTGGACGCTGGCTGCCATCTCAATGGCTGCCAAAGAGAAGGAGCACCTGTCACGTGAGTGGGGTCAGACCCATCTACGAATCTCTTCTTCGCTCCCCGGGTTCCTCTCCCAGACCCCAAATGACCTCATCCTTGTACCCTCCACCCTCCAAAAACCCAAACAGGACTAGAATTCACCTGCCCTCCTGTGCTCCTTCCCCCACCCCAAGCTCTCAAACCTGATTTGTTTGCTGTCTATGGGGACCAAAAGCAGAAGTGACGTCAGCTGTTTCCAGGCAGAAGGAGATTTGAGAGAGCCTCTGAGAGACTGTAGGGGAATTGCGTTCTGGAAGGAAGGTAACCAGATATAGATCAGGAGAGCAGTGGAGACTTCCAAGGCAACTTTCACTGCTGTCATAGGTGACCACACAAAGGTCACAGCCTCTTTCTGGGTCCCAGCTTAATGGCAACAGGTGGAATAGTCCACTGTATGCTCTTCAGTAGTCTCGGATGCTGTTGACCGCCATCGGAATCATAACCAAGCTACAGCTTCATTCTTACAGATGCTACAAGCTAGGAGTTGGCCTTTTCTATTATTTACCCCTGCCCTTGTCTTTTTCTTTTTTCTTTGAGAAAGGGTTTCTTTTTTTTTAAATGTATACAATATTCTGTATATATTGTATACATAATATTCTGTCTGTGTGTATGCCTGAAGGTCAGAAGAGGGCACCAGACCTCATTACAGATGGCTATGAGCCACCATGTGGTTGCTGGGAATTGAACTCAGTACATTTGGAAGAGCAGACAATGCTCTTAACTGCTGAGCAATCTCTCCAGCCCCTGAGACAGGGTTTCTTTGTAGCTTTGTAGCCTGTCCTGAAACTCACTCTGTAGACCAGAGGGGCCTCAAACTCACAGAGATTCGCTTGCCTCTGTCTCCTGAGTGCTGGGATTAAAAGTGTGTGCTACCACCATCCTGCTTTTTCTCTTTTATCTATCTATCTATCTATCTATCTATCTGTCTGTCTGTCTGTCTGTCTGTCTGTCTGTCTGTCTGTCTGTCTGTCTGTCTGTCTATCTATCTATCTATCTATCTATCTTTCTTTCTTTCTTTCTTTTTTTTTTTAAGACTGGTCTTACTATGTAGCTTTGGCTGGAACTCAATGTAGCCCAGGCTGGCCTTAAACTAATAGATATTTGCTTACCTCCAAGTGTTGGGATTAAAGGTGTATGCCACCATGGCCAGCATTTCCCCCATTTTTACACAAAAGGAATCTGAATTTATCTTGGTAAGTAACTTCCAGCTTGTCTCAGCTAGTGAGTGCTGGATAGAGCATTTGAACCATGACTAGTCGGAGTTTGTTCTCCTATGTGGGTCCTTTAGAGGCCTCATTTTGGAGAGGTGAGGTGGGAGCCCCCTGACCTCAGGTCACTTAGAGAGGGCTGTGTTCAGAGATGGTGCCTTAAGCTCTCAGGCCATTCCAGGCAGGGTTTGATTTGGGGTATTTTCTGTGAACACTTCTGCCTGGCAACATCAGTGTCATGATTCCTGATAATTCTGATTGGCTTCTGACTTAAGTCAATTCTTTTTTTTTTTTTTTTATTACACAAGAAGGAAGAACAAAGGAGGAAGTAAAACCAGGAGGTGACAGAGTTGGCACTCAATCAAAACCAAGGGCCAGACGATCTAGAGACATAGAGGCTGGGTGTGATTGTGCAAGCCGATAATCTCAGCATTTGAGAAGTGGAGGCAGGAGGATCAGGAGTACAAGGCCAGCCTCATCTACATGAGACCATCTCAGGAAAACAAAATAGCAGTAAATTTAATAAGACAGGAAGGAGGGCAGATGCTAGATTTTAAGTATTATTGATAGAGAAAATGTTTTAGGTGTTGGAGCCAAGTCTTTCATCTCTATATTATTTTTATTTATTTGGGTTTTTGTTTTGCTTTGTTTTTTGAGACAGGGTTTCTCTTTGTAGCCCTGACTGTCCTGGAACTCAGTCTGTAGACCAAGTTGGCCTCAAACTCTGGGATCCTATTTCCTCTGCCTCTCAAGTTCTGGGATTAAAGGCATGCACCACTACTGCCCCCTCCATCTCTGTGTTATTTAACAATCTCTCATCCCAAGCTTTTCCCCATTTCACATGCAGAAGGGTCGGCTTGCTCACTCACACTCCCCAGAGTTAGGCAAGTGGAAGAGCTGGGATGCCAATTACAGCTACCTGCTCTCATCTTCGATACAAACCTGTGTTCTTCGGCCTTCTGACAGACTGAAGTTCAGAAGGGGAGGGTGTGACTTTCCCAGACTAATGTGGTGGGAGGTAGAGCTGGGACTAGATCTGAGTACAGGGTAGTAGAGCGGCCCAGGGGTCCGCGAGTCACCCAAGTAGATAATAAAGCAGAGGGACCTTGAGCCCAGGCTACGTTTTCCTTCAGAAGGCCAAGAAGGAGAACATACTTCCCTTCCTAGTCTGACCTCCCTTCCCTAACAAAGAGTTTTTGCTTTCTCCTTCCAAAACAACTCTTCCTTGGCTCAGCTGTTGGCTTAGGAAATACAGAGAGTCAGCAAGCAGAGAGCTAATGAGAATTAGCTGTGTCTGTGACATCATAAGTTACTAGGCAGACAGGTCTTCTGGCGTTTCCTAAATCTCCCTTCCTGGTTGCTGGAGTAGGCAAGACTAAGACTGATTATGAAAATTTCAAATGGAGTCTGTCTTAGTTTGAGTTACTATAATATACTGTACATACATGTTATATATATATATAATATATACTGTATATATTACTATAAATACTGTATACTATATACAGATTGGGATATATATGTCCAGAGTCCAGAGATTTATTTCCCACAGGTTAGGAGGCTGGGAAGTCCAAGATCAAGGTACTGACACCTGATGATGACTTTCTTGCTGTATTGTAAATGTTGGGAAGGCAGGAGCCCAAATCCCTCTGTTAAGCCTTTTTTTTTTTTTTTGAGCCAGGGTTTCTCTGTGTAGTTTTGGAGCCTGTCCTGGAACTTGCTCTGTAGTCCTGGTTGGCCTCAGAGACATCCACCTGCCTCTGCCTCCCAAGTGCTGCGATTAAAGGTGTGTGCCACTACTGCCCGGCAAAACACTGGAATTTTAAAGGGGACAAGTTCAAACAACAGCAGAGCACTGATAGTTCTTTCCATCTAAGGGCTAAGTGGGGGAAGAATGGATGGGAACTGTCCAGGTCTGGAGTTACGATCCTTATGTTCCATGCTGTAACATGAGCATGCACCCTCTCCACCCCCCACCTCCTCTCCACCCCCCATTCCCTGCCCCAGACAGTAGTCAAAGCGTCAAACTGTAAGCAATCGCTGAGGACTGAGAGTCTGGCCACCCAAGAGCATGACACATTCATCCAGGCTATCTGTGTTGCTGTTGAATTTCCCCCACTTGGGTATCACTACAAGGTGCTTCTATGGCCATAGGAAGATCTTGTCGGAAAGAGAACCGTGCTGGGGAGACAGCTCAGTTGAGAAAGTTCTTGCTACACAGGCACAAGGACCTGAGTTTGAATCTCAAACACCCATTTGAAGAACAAGCGCTAATCCTAGTATTGGGGAGGCAGAGACAAGAGGGTCCCTGGTTTTTTTTTTTTTTGTTGTTGTTGTTTGTAATATTTATTTATTTATTTAGCCTGCATGCCTGGGCAAACACACCAGAAGAGGGCATCAGATCTCATTATAGATGGCTATGAACTACCATGTGGTTGCTGGGAACTGAACTCAGGACTTCTGGAAGAGCAGCCAGTGCGCCTAACCTTTGAGCCATCTCTCCAGCCCCCGTCCCTGGGTTTGTTGACGAGACAGTCTAGTGGAATCTTTGTGCTCCAGGTTCATTGAGAGACCCTGCCTCAAAACATAAGGTGGAGAGCAATTGAGGAAAACATCCGAAGTGAACCTCTGGTCTCTACACATATGTGCACATGAGCACCCATATGAACACGGACATGCAGCACATACCACAACTCTCCCATATCCACACACACACGCCACATCCACACATCCCCCCCACACTACACACACACACACACACATACCTCCCCACCACATATAACACACACACCCCATACACTATACACACACCACACACACACACACACACACACTATACATACACACCACATACACCCACCACACACATCACACACACATGCCCCCACCACAAATACCACACACACACACGCTACACACACTATACAGACACACCACACACACATACCACACCCACACCCACACATGGGTTGGGGAAGAACCACGTTTTAGAATTGCTGGGGTGAGAACGACCTGTGATACATGACAGAAGCTGGGAGACTGGTGGAGATTTGTTCAGAGACTCCCAGAGACTGGCACAGAGGCTGTGTCCCTGGAGCGGGCAGCACCTGGACCTGTTCCAGCTGGATAACTCTCCTCCCCGCTTGTAAGATGTCTAGGTTCCACTTCTCTTTCTCAGGGATGCATGCTCTTTGCTGTCCGCGCCACACTGCCTTCCCTTTTCTCTTTAAGCCTGACGTCACTGCAGGGACTGGGGGTAACACCGGGGATGGAAACCCTTCTTCCTCTTATGCAGTAAAAGCACCTATCTTTTTCTGCTAACTAAAACAAACAAAACCAAGTCATTTTCTCCTGAGGGTAGCTCTGCTCCTCAGATCTCCAGGGCAGAGGGAATCTGAGTAAAGAGGGAGGACAGGCCACTTTACCCCGTCACTGTACAAATGGGACACCAAAACCCAGAGTAGGCTCATTTTTTTCCCATAGAATTTGGGCCCCAGGTGGATCTGATTTCTTCCTGGGAAGGACATTGGTGGTCAGCTGGGGCCGGGGGTGGGGGGTGTCCTCACACACACCTCTGTGGCCAGGGTAGTGGGGAAGGCTTGACAGAAGTCCGAAAGGGCATGGGTGGGGCCATATGTCCCCACTCCCAGCCAGCCTCCAACTCTGGATCCTACCTTCACTCCCTCCTCACATCAGGTGCAGCCGTGGGGCCCTCTACACCGGCTTTTCTGTCCTGGTGGCTTTGCTCTTGGCTGGGCAGGCCACCACGGCTTACTTCCTGTACCAGCAGCAGGGCCGTCTTGACAAGCTGACCGTCACGTCCCAGAACCTGCAACTGGAGAGCCTTCGCATGAAGCTTCCTAAATGTGCGTGTCCCCCGCCTCAAGCCCCACCATTTCTCCATCTAGCCCCCCCACATTCCTGGGTTTCAGATCTCAACCCCTGGCCCCCTACTCCCTTGGACCTGGACTCATGCTGTCTGTCCTCCCTGCCTCACAGCTGCCAAACCTGTCAGTCAGATGCGGATGGCTACCCCCTTGCTGATGCGGCCGCTGCCCATGGAAAGCATGCTCCAGGGGGTAAGGAAGGTGGCAGGAAGGAAATGGTAGCTGGTCTAGGCAGAGAGCAGGTGCCAAAGCGGAGGGGCAAAGGGTAATGGCTGGTAAGGAAGCAAGGTCCTAACTGCTGGGGAGGAGTAGGGTGCCACCTCAGAGAGGCTTGCCAGGGTGATGGAGGTTACCCTGATGAGGAGAGGACAAGTCCCACAACTTACAAAGCGCCTTTTACCCTCCACAGCATCGTACAGTCCCTCGCCTCCTCCAAGCCTCTGACAGCAATGTTACTCATAAAACTATTGGTACCTTCCCCAGGGAAGAGCATGCCAATTGGCTGTCCAGTGCCAAATAGTCAGCCCTGAAAACATACATACAGGTAGCATTATATGGACTGGAAGGCTTTATTTAGGAATATATAGTGTATATATATATATATAGGAATATATAGTATATATATACATAAACCAACGTGCATATATATGCAAGCAATAACAGTGAATAAAAAAGAGGCCATGAATTTGAAGGAGAGCAGGGAGGGGCATATGGAGAGATTGGAGGGAGAAAAGGAAAGGGAGAAATGTGGTAATTAAATTATAATCTTACAAAAAAAAAGTAAAAACTTCTATTGGCAAGGCCTTGAAAAGCTTATGCTAGCCTGACCAGTGGGGACATGGAGGCAGAAAGGGGGTGAATAGCTGGAGTCCCATGGTAGGAGGTGACAGAGCTAAGCTGGTGAGCTCATGGGCTTGACTCTTTCTAGACTCCAGCTGCTGTGTTCACCCTTCCCCGCCCTTCCCACTTCTCAGCCAGTGCTGCTAACCCTGTTCCCCCTCCCACAGCCTGTGCAGAATGTTACTAAGTATGGCAACATGACCCAGGACCACGTGATGCACCTGCTCCAGGTGAGTGTCAGAGCCGGTGGACGGTCCCATTCCTCGTGGGACCCGGACCCTCGCTCACATGCTAGGCTCACTATAAACTCAACACCTGCTCACCCCAAGGAATAGAAGGTGGTCATTAAATATTGCACCCAGTCCAACCCACTTCCCACCTTTGGACAAGTGCCTGTGCGGCCCTGGAACTGTTATGTAGACCAGGTTGGCCTTGCACTCAAAGACATGTGCCTGCTTCTGCCCACTGAGTTTTGGGTTTAAAGGCGTGTGTCGCTACACCAGGCTATAGCCTCCTCACTTTTGGGGTGGAAAAATTAAGGCTCAAGTCTTGGATGTGACTTGGTCATGATATCCCGTTCTCCTTCCAAAATTAATATCTCACACGCCTGCTCTGTACTGGGTACTACACAGTTCTCGGTCTACAGCAGGGGAGCAACTTTAACACACCAGTGACCAGGTGATGAGGGACACACAGCTGGCTGTGAGGACAGGCAGAGGACCCAGTCTAGCTAGGGGTGGTCAGGAGGCCTTCAGATGAGACCTTCAAAACGGGCAGGCATCTGTAGGGAGAAAATCAGTGGTGCTGGTAAAGTTGGTCTGGACCCTGACAGGAACGACATAGCTGGGTGGCCCATACCTCTGCTCTCCGTCTCCAAAGCCAAGGTCCAGGCTTGCTGTGGCGAACATCCACTCCTCAGCACATGGTGTGCATATTTCCCCTTGCCTATCATGGAGTTCTTTGTAACTTTCCTCTTGCCCTGCCAATCTGCAGAGATCTGGACCCCTGGTGTACCCACAGCTGAAGGGGACCTTTCCGGAGAACCTGAAGCATCTTAAGAACACCATGGATGGTCTGGACTGGAAGGTGAGCAGCTCCCGTTGACTCACCTCTTCCCACGGCAGCCTCAGGACTAGAAAGTGACAAGGGGTTGGCTAGGGGAGCTGTTCTCTGGGCTACAGGGGGCCTTCTAAATCCAGAAAAACCCTGTGGGTCTTCAAGAGGCACCCAGGCTGCAGCTGGACTCCGGATGTCGGGCCTGTCTGATCCTCCAAGTTTGTCATCAGGGTAAAGTCCGGTAGGGTACAGTGTTGACTCCTGCCCCTGATGACCTGTCTCTGTTCCCATTAGGTCTTTGAGAGCTGGATGAAACAATGGCTCTTGTTTGAAATGAGCAAGAACTCCCTGGAAGAGAAGCCTACTGAGGCTCTGCCTAAAGGTACCAGATGGGAGCCTCAGGGTGCCAGAGCCCCCTGGAGCTGCTGAAGTTAGGGCCTCCAGCACTCTTAAAGGAAACTTGCTGCAGTACCCCATTCTCTCAGCTCACTGTGTCTTCTTGTCCGTTCCTTCAGGGTTTGGAAACCCTGACATGTTGTCCATTGGTCTGTTCTTTCACACACATACCGAGTATAGAGGCCTCTTGTCTCTCTGTCTTGGAGCAAAACCAACTCAAAACATACCAGGCATGGGTCCTCAGAAGGATACCTCCCCAGCACCACACCTCAGCACTTGAGGAGGCAGAGGGTCATAGAGTCAGCGAATGCCCAGAACCCTAGGCACATCTCACCTCACCAGCCATGCCAGCACACAGGAGGCTGGAGACCTAAAGCACTGGGGAATGTTTTGTTTTTACCTTGGCACTGTCTCTAACTTGCTGTGCAGAGCTGGACAAGCCTGTCCCACTGGGCTTCTCTGTCCCACAAATGGAAGGCCAATGGCCCATTCTTCTCTAGAACTGTTTCTCTGATACAGAAGAGAGCTCGCCTGTGATCTCAACCAACTTCTAGCTAATTTTTGAATCCCCTCTTCAGCATCCCCAACAATTACAACCTCCATTTCTACTTGGGTCATCCAGGTAACAGGAAAGTCAGGCTCCCAAAGGTGTCCCCGTTACTGTCCTCCAGGAACCAGAATCACAGGAGTAATTACTAACTGTAATAGAGTCTGAGTGCTGGAAGTAATATTCTGAGGCAAATGACTCCAGCCATGTTTTTCCTTTTTGGAAACCTTCCTGGTTTCAGCCTCCAGCCTCAGTTTCCCCATCTGTGCCATGGGAGGAATAACGAAAGCAACTTGGATGGGCATCAGGCCCATGGCAGTGGTGTGTAGGTCTCTGCTCTGCTGACCCTGGCCCAGAGCCCGCTCACCCACTGTCTTCATCATGCCTGTAGCTTCAGTGCTGACCAAGTGCCAGGAAGAGGTCAGCCACATCCCTGATGTCCATCCGGGTGCGTTCCGTCCCAAGTGCGACGAGAACGGTAACTATATGCCACTCCAGTGCTACGGGAGCACTGGCTACTGCTGGTGTGTGTTCCCCAACGGCACTGAGGTCCCTCGCACCAAGAGCCGCGGGCGCCATAACTGCAGTGGTAAGCAGGGGCCACTATGTCAGTAATCTAAAGCACTAGGAAGCATTAGGAAGGCTAAGGGTCCTGAGGTCCCTAGGAAACATGGGGTCAGGACATGGGTTGGCTGTGCCCTGAGGACAGCTGCTGTTAGTCATGCATCTGGCCCTTCATCCACCTGGGCACTCCTGTGTGTCCCTTGCTCTCCTCTCACATTCTCCACACGCTGCCCTACACCCCCCCATCTGACTGTACCCCCTAACCACACTATATACTGTGGTACCTCCTTTCCCAGGCTCGGGGCCATACCTGATTGGGAAATATGCCTTTGGGCACAATGGCAACCAAGTGTGTGGTGGGGTAAGGATAGCAGGATGATTCCTTTGCAGAGCCACTGGACCTGGAAGACCCATCTTCTGGCCTGGGAGTGACCAAGCAGGATCTGGGCCTAGGTAAGGGGACCCGTGGAGGGGGTCACCCATACTTTAGTGTTGCAGCATAATACTGGGCCGGCTTTTACAGAATGGGCTGGTGGTTGGAAACAGAGTATCAGACCAGCAAGAGGGTAATGGGGGGCCCTTGACTGCTCTGCAGTTCCAAGATGCTAGGAAGAGGCAGGCACAACAGGAGAGTCAACCATAGCAACGTCTGCTTCCCTTCTCAGCCATGTGAAGACAGAGGCTGGCTTTGCACAGCAACGGCTTTCCTGCCTTCCCTGACGGCCACATCCTACTTCCTGTCCCCCTGCACCTTGGGGCTTGAGGCTGGTTCTGCGTCATCATCCCTGGACACGACAAATAAAATCAGAACATAATGAGGATGCTGGAGGGCCCTGCTGCCCATCCATATCTAAAGGGACACAAAGCACAGAGTGGGCAATGCAATGCTAGGTGGACCCCCATTTCTGACCCATTAGCAGTCTCCAATGTGGGGCTTTGAGATGTAGGCCCACAGACAGGGATAAGGGGTACTCAACCCTTAACCCACACTGAACACCTCTGCTGTCTTCTCCTCAAGGAAGAACCCAGGCCCTCCTCCCAGCAACCCTTCCTCATTTCCTGCCAAACCCCCAGGTCCCTTGCTCAGCCAAGCTTATCAGCAGTCTGTAGGATCATGGCTCATGTGACAATAAAAGGTAGTTTAAGTAGAACATTCTTGCTCCTGGCTCTTCTGTTGGGATCCAATTAGTTTACTCTAAGAAAGTCAATGACAACCTTAACCCTAACACCTAGGTACCCAGGGCCCGTGGAGTCCAGGATGATGGGCCAGACACTCAGTACCTGTTTAACATTCAGAATAGATTCTTGCCCAGTTTTAAAAGCACAGCTCATCATGTCCCAGCTTCCATCCCTCATGTCCCCAATTCCATTTCTGTACTAAGAACAGCGTAAGTGTGATGACAGATGGCAATGGACACAGGGCCTAGGTGTCAGGAATGGATGCAAATGGGGCCTGCCATCAGCTGGGTGTCTGTGCAGGACCCATGGCTATTCAGCTTCAGTCCACTGTCACCGGAAAAGGGAGCAAACCCCTTACCACCCAGGAGTCCAGAATGAACAGTAGTGACAGCGTTCCGTTTTTAAGTTTAAATACTTCTGTGAGTGCTCAGCACAGCCATTGAGAGCCTTCTCTGCAGTCTGATCTAGACCAACAGTTGTTACGAAGGGAATGGCTGTCCATGTCGGGTGGTGTGTTCCCAGGACCTCCGGCCTTTGAGGTGAATGCTTCGACTTCTGGCGCTCCACAGACTATAGGCTGAGGTAGCTTTTGAATGATTATGCAGAGGCAGCCAGTGGCAGGCATGCCACGCTCCTCCCTCAGTCTACCCCAGTAACTGTTCCAACACATGCCGACGTCAGCTTTGTTCACTTTTAGCCTTCACCGACACAGAACTGTCCCCTGGAGAGAGGACAACTCACAGCCTAGCTTACTGGTTCTTCTACCCTTCCCACGGCAGCCACCAAGGTTTTACTTCCTTCCACATCATCCTAACCCCCACATTTCCAAAGGCCCCTGCACCATCAACTCCGGCATCTGACCCACCTTCAGCTCCCCTCAGGCTCAGAGGCCATCTCCTTTGGGGAGCCCTCCCTATCAGTGCCTGGGGAGCTTCACCGAGGCTTTTTCTTTAGCAAACTGTCTGACTACAGTACCGTAGGGCCTTGGCACACAGGCAGGAAGGAGCCCTGAGTGCTGACCTGTGCTCCTCCAGGGTCACCAGTCTTTCCTAGTCGTAACAGTTCGGGGACAGATGCATGGGGGAACTCAAATCTTTACATTTAAAGTCTTTTATTATTTTGAGTTCTTAAAAAAAAACAAACAAACCCAAAACAGCTGGAAAATTGATAGGACAAGGCCTTGGGATAATCCTGGGATCCAGGGAACGGGATGAACTGCAAGCAGGACCTCATGGGTCTGCAGCGCAAAGATGGAGGTCCGAGGCCTTTGGGCATGTTGGATTTGAAGGGAGGGAGGCAGTCACTTAAAAAAATATATATACTGTACACATCTTATGCAGCACTCAGAGGGGGTGGGTGTGTTTCATCCCACTTCCTCCTGGGACTGCCGCCCCCTTGCAGGTTCACCGGCTTGGCCGGCAGTACATGCTGGAGCCGGCCATCATCTTCTGTTGAGGGAGGGCAAGTTAACAAGTCCAGTCTCAAATTACACTGGCCAGAGGTCAGAGGTCTAGGAACAGTCACACTCTGACAAGACTCTAGGAGAAGAAAGCAAACCAGGTCAGGAGGAAAAAGTCAAGGGAGAGGCAGCAGATTTGCTCAGGGTGCCCTTCGCATGCTGCTGCGCCTGCTAACAGTGTCCCTTAGTCCCACTGACCCCGGGGAAGGGAGTTGCTGTCTCTCTAGCTCCTTCCATTTGGGCCTACCCAGCTATCCAGAAAGGCAAGAAAGAGTCAGGTACCTGTTCTGTGTGCTGGCCCTCACACGGCAGGCTCGGCTGTCTTCTTCTGTGAGGAGAGAAGGGCAACAAGGTCTCAGTGCTGTGGGTCCTCACCTCATGGGTTGTCTCAGTGCTGTGGGTCCCCACCTCATGGGTTGTCTCAGTGCTGTGGGTCCCCACCTCATGGGTTGTCTCAGGAGCCACACTCCTGTAGCTCCCACTGCTAGGCTTTCCTGTGCCACCAGCCCTGGGCCAGGCACTTGCTCATACCTTTCTTCTCCCCTGGAAGCTGGACAGAGCCTACCCAGTTTCCTGCCCATGGCAGTCTTGCCTATCACCCCTCCCCTGCTCCTCCTCACAAGGTGGCATGGCCAGGTCTGGGGGTTGGAATGGGAAGAGCTCTCAGGAGCTCAATTTTACCTTTTTTTTCTTTTTCTTCTGTATTGTTGACACAGGGTCTTTGGCTGAGGTCTTTTTGCCTTTCTTCTTTTCCTTTTTTTCCTTGTCTTTTTTTTCTGAGGGAAGAAAGTCAGCTTCCTGAGCAATAGATACTGACACTGAATGGGTCAATGCCACGAGGCCATGACAACTCCCAGCTCTTACACCCTGGGGAAACAGGCCCTGGTGGGGTCAGGATACCCTTCAGGTGCCAGGGCTCCATTCTTCCTGTCTGTAGACCACACAATCTAGGGCCTCAATACTAGTTATGCAAGTTCTTTATCACTGAGTTATAGATCCAGTCTTGAATTAATTCACTTTAAGAACCTCTCCCCCCACATTTATTTTAAATAAAAACACAGGAGCCCTACAGGTTCTGGACATCAGGGGCAGCAGACCCTCACACACGGCTGGCCATCTCTTCTCCCCCACTCCTGTGGCAGCTCAGGATTTCCATGCTGGGTGTGGTGGTGTCCAGGAGGCAGAGGCAGGTGGATTTCTGTGAGTTCAAGGCCAGCCTGCAAAAGCGGCCTTTCCTTCTCAGGGCCTGTTTTCCACTTAGAAAATGAAAACAAAATACTCCTACTGCTCAGGGTTGGCAAGATGACTTGAAAGGTCCACTGGGTGCAGGCTCAACATGGAGGGCATAAATGGCTGCTTTCCCTGAGGAACTGCATTCTAGTGGAAAGACAGCTCCGGATGAGGACAGAGGCACGTTCTGTACCTCAGGAACCGGCAGTGGACCGCTGGCATGACTTAGGTTGGAGAGGAGTGCTCCCTGCTCTCCATCCTTGTGGAGTGGGGCTGAGCTTATGCTTTCTAAAAGCCTGAGGGTAACGTGGGTGTCAACACCAGGCCCTGTGGGCCTGAGCTGCGGAGGGCTGGAGCACTGGCCCAAGTGCTCTGCAAACTACTTTTGGCTCTGCCACCAGACGCCTGTCACTCTGGAAAACCCACTTCCCAGGCCCTTACTCTTTGTGGAGAGTGAGATAAAGAGGCCTGCCACCCTGCCCATAACCGCAGTGTGTGCCCGGGAAGGTAGTCACTTACTCTTACTGGATTTCTTCTTTTCCTTCTTGCTCTTTGAGTCACTCTGCTCTCGGCTCTCAACCTTTAACCCCAGCTCACTTTTGGGCTTCTCCTTGGCTCCTTGGGAGCCAGGTGATCCCTTTCCCTTGCCATCAGCATTCGCTTTGTCTAGCTTGGATTTTGTCTTGGAAGTCTTTTCTGGGGTGATGGCACCTGCTCCATCCACCAGATGCTTCTTCTTGCTCTTTGGGGCCCCAGCTGCTAACTGGTCCTCCGAAAGCTTCCGCTTCCGGCCCTTCTTCTTACTCTCCTTGACGATCTCTGTGGCCTTCTGCCTTTCCTGCTCCAGCAGTTCTGTCAGGACCTTCACCACAGAGGCCTGCACCTGCTCCTCGCTCAGGGGCCAGGGCTGCTCCCGGAGGCGCTGGGTGATGCTGTCCTGTAGAGCCTGTGTGGGTGTTGCTGGGGTCCAGGAGCTTTTCTTGGCCTTTTTGGGCTTCTGAGGTGTGGAGCCTGAGGCGGCCTCTTTCCTACCTGTGGATCACAGGTCTCGGAGGTCACAGGTCTGGAAAGCTGAGGGACAGATCTTATACAATATATGAGAACTGGGGGTGCACCTCCTTACAACTATACAGATGGGAAACTGAGGCCAAGGGATCACTCTGCCCATCTACCTCAATGCTTACGCCTTAACCAGGGCTCTCACCTCTAACTTCCAGCCCTGCTCTGTATCCTCACACCAAAAACTCCACTCAGTTATATTGGAGATGGGCGGTGTCCCCAGAATGTTAATGAGATGGTGGGGACAACAGGTGGGACGTGAGTCACTCAGGTTCTAGGTCTGCCTTTATCAGTTTACTATAAGGCTTTGGCCAGGTCACAGTCCCGTAAGGCCTGTTTCCCATTGTAAAACAAGCTAGCAAAGCAAAGGTGTCCTTTGCCGTGACCTGTCGATTTATAACACGAGAGAAAGTCCTACGGGCTGCTGGTCAGCTCCTGTCTGTGGACATACAGCGGGTCCTTGGCCCATCAAGGCTGGGGCAAGAGGCAGATCAGGGAACTCTGGGTATGCTGTGTATGCATGTGGCGGCTGACTAAGCAGGTTTACCGCCTGCCAGAGTGGCTTCTGGTGCAGCCTTTGTTTAGAATTTTCCACGCCTCTGCTTGCCTTTGATAATTGTGTGCTGACTACATGTGTAAAAAAAAAACCTTCCACAGCCCCCTCGAAAATGTCTCCCTGTCGCACCCGCCTCTCACATAGACAAGAACACTGGGGAAGAAAGTGAGCAACAACTCCGCCTCTGACCCAGCGCAGGAAAGCTGAAGTCACAGCCCAGAGTTCTCGGTCCCATCACCACTTCTAGCCTCCCAGGTCACCTGGGCAGGTCTCCACCATTCTGTGCTACTCAGAATTCTGACACTGTGGGCTCAGGGGCTGGACCCTATCAGTGTTTGCCTCAAGGAAAAGCTGCCCAGGAACTAGCTCTGTAGACCAGGCTGGCCTCAAACTCACAGAGATCTGCCTCCTGAGAGCTGGGATTCTTTAATTCATGTGCCACCACCACCTGGTGACAATTTTCTATATGATATACTTTTGACAGTACATGGTGGCATTACTCTTGCCTTGCATGGTTAAGACATAGGGTCCGAGGAGCTTTTGCTACAGAGTAAGTCAGAGCAGCCCCAGAGACCAATCCATCACCTAGGGTCTCCTCTATATACTGAATCCTCCAAACAGGACTGCTGGCCAAGTCCAAGTCATTCTGAGTCCCTATACCCAATACCCTGGCCCACTAACTAAGAAAAGTCAGTAGGGACAGCTGGGGGGCCAAGGCCTCCTCCACAAGCCAAAGAAGTTGCTATAGCTTCACTAGCTCCAAAGGGGTGGGTACACCCTCTCCCAGGGTGACCAGAGCTGGAAACCTGGGCCTGGCCTCCAGCTGTGTTTGAGGGGACCTCCAGTCCCCACAGAGGTAGGCTTGCATTTGAGAGACATAAGCAAACACTGGTGAAACTGTTGCTGCTGATGGCAAGCAGGGACCAGCAGCCTTGCCCCTCCATGTCCTGCTGTCCCCCGACTCACCAGTTTTGGGGACTGTGGAGTCTGCTGCATTCTGGGATTTTGCTTTCTGCTTGCCATCTGGGTTATCTTTGGTGGCTGGAGCAGAGGAAACCAAGGGGTTGGAGTCTGACCTAGGAGTGGCTTTTGAAGTCTGGGAATCGGCCATAGTCACCCCAGGAGTCACATAACCTGAGAGGAGAGACTGAAGAAGCCCAGTGTGAAAGATGCAGTGAGCCCCTACCTTTATCCCCAGAGGCAAGACCTGCTCTGAGGAAATCAGTTCAGTGACCCAAGATCAGGCCAATCCAGTCAAGCATTTCTGTGGCACCGAGCCCACAGAGCCCAAAGACCCTTGGTGCATACCTTCTAAATTCATGTAGTTAGAATTAAAGTATATTTAAGGCATATTAAAAGGGGGAATTTCTTATTGCCAATGGACCATTTCCATAATGGAAAAGCATTAGCATTTTGGACTGGGAAGATGGCTCCGAGGGTAAAGGCATTTGCCATATGAGCCCAATAGCCTGGGTTCCTCCACCCAGCAGCCCACATAAAGGTGGAAGAAGACAACAATGAACTCCACAAAGTTGTTCTGACCCCCACAAATGAGAAAATCATCACTGTCTGTCCTTACAGAGATGAGCCTTAAGACAGATCTAAGAGGTAGTTTTATCTGTGCGTGTCTTAGAATCCATCTGCATCTCTTCCCTAGACCCCAGGGCAGGAGCTGAGGCTCCATTCTGCTAAGGGCATCCCCAAGACAGGACCTTGCCCAGGGCCCTGGGAATAGGATTTTGGACACTTGACCCAAGGAGTAGCTGAAGTCTAAAGCTGCAGCTACAAGTTCTAGCCCTACCCTGGCAGTTACCTGTGAGGGGGCCACCAACTCATCTTCGCTGGATTCAGCTGGGGTCTCCTCCACCACAGTCTCCTTCTGGGAAAGGCCCGGATCTAGTGCAGAAGCAAAGGTCTGTTGGGTGTGGGTCCCTAGTGGCCCTGTTAATCAGGCTAGGCAGAGCTCCTCAGGAAGGCTGCAAAGCCTGGGTCTTCCTATGTTCTTCATCCTCCCACACAAGCCTCCCATTTTCCACCCATTGATGCTATCCAAAGCACTCTGCCTGACGCATCTGAATGCCACGGTCTTCCTTTCTGGTTCCTGAGGCTCCCGTTTCTCTGCTTTCCACTGTTAAGGAAAGCAGAGTCCTGAGGCTTTCGATAAAGGGAGCCTGATACCAAGGTCAAACAGCAGTCAGGTCTTTAGTTGTGGAGTTATACCAGTGGATAAACAGGCCCAGGCTGGGATGAGAAGACCAGAGCCTACAGCACTACCAGGCTATGTCTCATCCCCTGCCCTCTCTCCTAGAATCCTCACCCAGTCTGGGGGCTGACTTGGCCATCTGGGGTCTCTTGGCATCCTCCTCGCTCCCTGAAGAGATGTCACTGCTGTCACTTGAACTTCTGGGGGGCTGCTGCTTCTCAGGAAGTTTGGGTTTTCTGAGCTTGTTAGTTGCTTTGGACTGGACAGGTACGCTCTGGGGAGGTGTCACAGGGAGTGTTTCCAAGGCACTGCTGATCTAGTTTGGCACAGAAAGGGTACAACGGAAGTCACAGCGAGAGGGACATAACACGGCCAGGCCCTATGTGAGAAGCACCACATGTGGCTCCCATGATTTTCCCCATAGCTCTCTGGTGGGCACTGCAGTTTCCTATCATGTGCCAGGACATTAAGGCCTGGGGACATAGAGTAAGGGCTGGTGGTAGAACACACAATCATGCTGGGCTCTCACTGACACACAGCAGAGAGAACCCAGTCACATGTGTGGGAGGAGAGCAGGGTCAATATGGTCCACACAGCTCCCCAAACACAAAGCACTTGAAGTCTAGGTCCTGGCTGGGTCTCACTGGCTGTGTGTGCATAGTGTGTACACACATACACACACATGCTTTAAGCACACACGCTCATGTTGAAGCTGTAGGTAAAATTCAGAAGCTGTTCTCAGGAAGCTATCACCTTCTCCATGTGACCTCACCAATTAACACCAGGCTGGCCGGCTAGTGTGCCCCCAGGGATTGACACATTTCAGTCACCTTGGTATTGGGATTACAAACCCCTGCCACCATGCCTGGCTCTTTCTTGTACTGGAGAATAAACTGAGGTCCCCATGCTTACACAAGTGCTTTGCCCATTGAGCAATCTCCCCAGTCTGCTTACTGGCTTTTTGCCGGGCGGTGGTGGTACACACCTTTAATCCCAGCACTTGGGAGGCAGGGGCGGATCCATGTGAGTTTGAGGCCAGTGTGGTCTGCAGAGGGAGTTCTAAGACAGGCTCCAAAGCTACACAGAGAAAAACCCTGTCTTGAAAAACCGAGAGAGAGAGAGAGAGAGAGAGAGAGAGAGAGAGAGAGAGAGAGAGAGAGAGGGTCTCTCTGTGTAACCAGTCTAGCTGTCTGGAACCCCCTCTGGAGACCAGGCTGGCCTCAAACTCAAGAGTTCCACCTGCCTCTGCCTTTTGAGTGCTGGGATTAACAGCGTGCACCACTGTCTGGCTGACAACTAATTTATCTTGCTTTCCCAGTTTAATGGCTGTCTCTCTGCTGGCTCAGGAGCCCCATGAGGGCCTTGTACCTGCTGTAGCCTCAGTGCCCAGGAGGACAGAGGTTCAGTACCATCTGCTGAGACGACCACTGCCTGTTAGTTCACAGAGCCACATCTTCAGAAGCTCTTTCTGCACTACAGCTTGTAATGCACCTAGTTACAGGGTGGCACAGCAGCCCCTCAAAGCTGGGGACACCCAATGCTTTAGCACAGTTCCCTCCTGCCCTCAGGGTGTGCAACAGACTTCTCTCCACATGATAGTGGCTAACAAACCCCATTAGGTCCACAGAGCAATGAACTTGGAGCTGGAAGACCAAAGTTCTGGCCTGGACTGACCCTGGTGGGATGCACCCTCAGTTTTATTTAAACAGTGTCCACTAACCTTGCCCTACTAATTAGCAATGCACTGAAATGGGCGATGGTTAGGAGAAAATGATAAGGAAGGCAAGCAACTCATATTTACAGCATTTAAAACCAGGAGCTAGAAAATGAATTCAGAGCCCATCAAGCTGGGAAGAGAAGGGATTCGGCTTGCCTTTGGACTCTCAACCTGCTCTTCCTGACAATGCCATAGGGATTTGGGACTAAATGACAGTACTACGGTGCTGGGAGCAAGCCACTGACTGCCAAGCAACCTAATGGTACAGACCAAGGTGGAGTGACCCTACCACAGCCCGCTCTTACCCGACAGTACCTGAGTGGACGCTGCCTTTGGTTTCTTGCCTTTTGGCATCCGACTAGACTGCTCACTCTTGCTGGGCTGGGGGGCTGTGGGCACAGTCACCACATTGGCTCTAATGGCTGAAATGGAGAAGAGAGGGCAAGCCCCGTAACTCCCCAGCAAGGTATTACCCAATTACCAGTTCTTCCCATGGACCTGGTGCTCGGCTTAGAGATCATAAAGCAGATGCTGGCTTGCTTTCCTCCCTAAGCTCTCATGTCATTTGACAAGGCTCAGGGCCTTCAAATGGCTACTGTGGCAGTGAGTCCAAGCCTTTTCCTCTTGAGCAGGCTGCTCCTAAGCAACAAGCTAGACCATGGTGCCAGAGACTCCTCACAGTCAGGAACCAGTGGGACAGCCACTGGACGCTGAGGAAGATATATGCTTATCATAGCCCAACAAGGGCGCAGGTCCCCATTATGTACTAGTCAAATACGCAGTACTATTTTGCTGCCAGTAGGAATCTTGTTGTCTCTACTTAATGAGAGAAATGTCACAGTGTCCTGATACACAACTGAAGATGTCTGAGCTTCCAGAGGGCAAGCCACATACAAATACACTAATCTACCTTAGGTTTGGGGACGAGACCAAGTATAAAATGTTACCTGCCTTCTTTTTCTACGCTCCAAGGGATGGAAGCTCACTGCCGGCCTGCTAGCCTACTGCACAGCCAGCTGGTTATGGCAGAACTGTCTTAAGACTAGCCTGGTCCCTGAAAGCTTGGGCTTTCACGTTTGGAGACGACACACAGAAGCCTTGAGTAATTCCTTCAAAACAAGGTAATAACGCAGGGTCCAAGGCTAAGCTCCTAGTTTTCCAGGCCAACGACTCTGCTAGGCCACTTGGCT
Source organism: Ondatra zibethicus (assembly GCA_004026605.1). Taxonomy (NCBI): domain Eukaryota; kingdom Metazoa; phylum Chordata; class Mammalia; order Rodentia; family Cricetidae; genus Ondatra; species Ondatra zibethicus. The sequence goes on along the minus strand of PVIU01001956.1, from coordinate 143,868 downwards.
AGCGTCTGGCTCCTTCTGGCCTCAATGGGGAAGGGCACATGGCAGCAGCCCCTCCCGGCTGAGCAGCTCAAGCAGCAGAACTCACCAGGAATGGAGGGTTGTGTGGCAGGAATCATGTCCTCATCCTCACTTTCAGAGGAGGAGCTCTGGGCTGTGGTGCCTGAGGCCTGGGCTTTCCTTGAGGTGTTCACAGCCTGGATTTGTGTGGGGGTAGCAGCTGGACCAGCTGGACTACGATTAGGGTTGACAGAAATCAGAGGAGATTTAATTGCCTTGAAAAACAAAAACAAAACACACACACACACACTCAGTGATTAAAGGCTTGGCCAGGCGGAGGGAAGGAGAAATAGGTGAGGGAGGGTTTTATAATAAGGTAAGAAGTTCAAGGCGCTTGGGCACTTGTAGCCCACTCCCACCTACACCAGCTAACACCCAGCACAGCAATTCATAGGGGCCCAGCCGACCTTCACAGTGACTCCCAAAGTGTACGCAGCATCCACGCCACTGGACAAATGAGAAAGTCTTAAGTCCACAGAGGAAAAGACACAGTCAGATAGGAAGCAAGGCGAGAGTTGGAATGTCTAATTTAGCCTCTTTCTGATGACATCAGATGGCCACCTGCTAAGTGGGGAGTTCTAAAAAGCACTTCCTAAAGCAGTCTGGCTATAAGATATGATTTTCCTGAAGTCTCATTGTCCCCTCCCCCAGAGACCCTGATACAGTCTCCCTGAGGTGGCCCAGCATGCAGCTCTCAGTTATACTGATCCAGTTTCCTTAGGACCTAAACTGCCTAGGGGTAACAGGGTGAGTGGGCAGCAGAAAAACCAACAGATTAAGAAAGGGTTCAAGAATTTAATGCATGTGTGTGTGTGAGAAAGAGAGAGGCCCTTACTTGTTTTGAGACAGGTTTTGCTGTGTAGACCAGTCTGGCCTTGAATGAAGAGATCTACCTGCCTCTGCACCATCACACACTAACCTTATTTGGACTCTAAAATAGGAGGACAAGCATAAAACATGTTACTCATCAGATGCTTCGGAAAACAAGCACACTGCCTGCTGGTCAACTTTCTAGCTGTCATACTGTCTTGTGGTCATGCTTAAGAGGAAAGGAAAACCCCTACCATTCTGAGCTGCATACTGAAATCCCGGTGGATGAGATGACATGCTTGAGGCCAGCAGGTGTTGGAAAGCAAGCAGAGTGTGCACAAAGCCAATCTGCTCAGACTGAGACTGATGAGGGCTGGGACTGTATGTAGGGTGCATCATTTTACTTCATGTATTTTAAAATCCTGAGACAGGGTCCTACTGTGTAGCCCACCAGGCTGGCCTCCAACTCTTGACCCTCCTGCTTTGTCTCCTAAATGCTGAGATTACAGACATGTTCTTGCATGTCCTGACTCATCATTTTACCTTTGGGTCTGCTTTGCAGGTCACTGAGATGGTAAAGCAGTGGCAGACTCTAGACAGGGAAGGCTAGTTGAGCAGTGAACCACAGGTTCCCAAATGTGTCACTGCACCAAGGGACTCTAGGTCTATTTCCTTCCAAAGCCCCAGCTGACGAAGGCAGAGTCAGGAGCCAGGGAATTGGAATTTTCTTTCTATTCTTCACACGTCAGGGCTGGTTCAAGGCTGCTGGTGCGCTCTGGCCAGTGGAGGGCTGCCTGAGGCCCACAGAGGGACAGACAGTCAGGTCCACTGCAACACCCTGCCCACCTGCTGCGCCCCATCAGGGTCCTACCACCCCAGGGGCTGAGACAGGAGAGCGACAAGCTCAGCACTATGGTACCCAAAAGTGTGGCAGCACTGCTGCGCTCAGGCCCTTCCTACCCTGCCAAACAGCCTCCCCCGCGGCCGCTCTGATCTGCCACTTCCAGAGCCTTCCTTCCCACGTGATGAAAAGGAGAGGGATGGAAAGTGGGAGAAGGCTTGTGGTGGAGGGAGGGGGATCTATATATATGTGAGAAGACAGAAGAACAGATTGTTGGGGACCAAGAGAGGCAGCAAACCCACTGAGGCAAACAATAGCGTCTTAGGATGTTAAAAGCAGCTTCGCAGCACAGCCTCCTCCAGTTCCACCTGCCCACACCACCCCGACCCAATGCAGGGAGGGCAGGAGAGGGAGGTGGTAGTGGCCTGGTTGCTGAGGGCAGGCTAAGTACAGGGAGCAGTGCTTAGGTGAAGCATTTGTTCCCCACTCTGTCATCAATGCCCTGTGTGGTCAAGCCCAGCGGCCCATCTGTTGAAAGGTGTACCCACCTTGAGGAATGCACAAAGCCCAGCACATGTGGAATGCACTTTGATCAAAGAAGTCGACAGAGGCAAAACAGCGGAAGAGGACAACACCTTCACCAAAGCACCTCACTGTTCCCTATGGGTGCTGAGAGCAAAGAGCAGGGTATGGGGATGCCCTTCCCATTTGCAGGAATGATGCTTACAGAAGCAAACTTGGGGTGCTTTGGGCAGTACCTACGGCCTGTTGTCTCAGCTGGGCTCATACCTACTGTGCCCTTATTCCAGTAAATCTGGGGCAAAGTGGGGAGGCGGGGCTGGCTGAAAGAGCAGCAGCAGGGTGTGTCCTCAGCACTCATGAGGGCCTGGGTTCTACCCCAGAACCACCAAAAAAAAAAAAAAAAAAAAAGAAGAGGATTACCATCATCACCTGGGGGACAGTTAACAGACCCTCGGGGCCAATCCTATCCAAGGACTTGGAAATAATACTTTTGGGGGTACAGCTAGGAGATTTGAGATTTATTACTCCACCCCCACCCCAAGAGCTGAGCCTGATGCTCAGAAAAAGCAAGCACGTCACCCAGGAAGACCAGCAAACTGTTTTCAGATCTAGGATTGGAAGACAGCTCTCCAGGGACCAGGCAGGAGTTCCCTCTAGACATAACCATGCAAGCCCTAATACCACAATTTAGATTTTTACAAGTTCCCTGTTCTCTGACTCAGGACAGAGCCCATGCCTCTGTTTTGGCAAGAAGACAGATGAAGTAGCCTTTAAAATAATTAAGGGGGCTGGAGAGATGACTCAGGTTAGATTTCTCATCTTCAAACAGTGGTTCACAACTATCTGAAACTGCTGTGCCCACTCCCCTGAACCCTTCTGAGAATCCAGAAACTACAAGCTCTGCTTTCTCCAAACAGAGACTCCAGATCTTTAAGAGTAATGTACCAATTTAACAGTTCAATTTCAGCACAGTGCTTGCTTTAATGGTGCGAGTCCACGCACACAGACAATCAAGGCAGCCTTCCCTCCGAGCTGTGTGTGTCTGCTAGGAGGGAGCTGACTCAGAAAGACTGCACAGCAGCACACTGAAATCCTGCCGGATGAGATGGGCCTGTGACCAGCAGGTGTTAGGACTGAGCCAATCTGCTCAGAACTGGGACCGCTGAGGTTGGGAGAGTGTCAAAATGGAGTGTAGGGCAGCTGGGCAGGAGAACGTGCAGACCACCAGGATTTAAACACCATTCCCAGAGCTCTTTCTGAGCCACAGTCCCCTCTCCTTCAAAAAGAGGGCAGTGCTGTCTCTAAAAGGCCTGGGTTCACATGGAACATGTACCATCTTGCTGGATATAGTGGGCCTCTAAAGCCAGAAAAGGTGTCCTGGGCCTCATGCTTGGCCAGGTAGAAGCAGGGAACTGCAGGAAATGAGGTGCAATACGTTGCCCAGGCTTGATCTGGGGTGAGGCCCATAGATTCCAACTAGGCTTGCAGGGGAGGCTCTAGATTTCCAATAGTACACGGACTAAAGGGGCTAAGGAGCAGTGCTGCATTCAAGCCCCCTTATGAGAAGGTAAGGGGTCTTAATCCCTGGCCTGCCAATCAGGGAGCTGGGACAACCTGCTCTCCCAACAGTGATCAGGCATTCCTACTCAGGAAGGTGACTCAGCCAAGGACCTGGGCCACCTGTATTGGTACACAGTCATCATTACCAACTCCATTTTACACGAAATACCTGAATCATAAGAGGACCCTGGCCAGCACGGTGGGGCTGGGGGTGTGAAGCCTGCATCCTACCATGTTCTGTGGACTGTCCACATCAGAGGAGTGTATCAGAAGACAGACAAGAACTCAGAGGCTGTGAAATGCTATCTCTATGTGGTGAGACATTCCCTACAGGGAAGATGTACTCTTTCCGAAGAGTGACACCCTGGCTCAGCCAGTGGAGGCTTTAGAAAAGACGACATACCTGGGCGGACGGCAGCTCCTCATCACTGCTGTCTGAGGACTCTTCTATGTTCTTCTCTGGGGGTGCTGGTGCTGGGGCCCTGCTCTTGGCAGGCTGGGAGGTACCATCCTTTGGAGGGGACAGGACTTGAATGAACATGTGATAGGGAGGGGAGCTGCTGAGGACAGTGTGGCCTATCTTTTTTTGAGACAGGTTTCTCCGTGTAGCCCCGGCTGTCCAAGAACTAGCTCTGTAGACCAGACTGGCCTCGAACTCACAGAGATCTGCTGGCCTCTGCCTTTGGTGGCAGACAGTGTGACATTTCTGCATGAGCCTTTTAGGAATAGGCTTCATGGACCATGCGGTCTAAAACCACAGAACTTCTCAAAATCAGTGAGGAAGAGCTGGTAGTGACGCCAACTTAGAGGGACCCAGGGAGGGCTCTATGCCTCTCAGCATGGGTGGGACTGTACTCACTCAGCAAGTAGGACCTAGGTTGCCAGTTTCTCAAGAGAAGCTAGAATATCTCAACTTATATGTGACACTTCCTACTTTCTATAAAGTCATGACTGGCCAAAACTGACAGGGACCATTTTTTCTGATGATCTCAGCTGCCACCTTCCTAAGGTGCCACCTCAGATGCCATCACCTATCAATTCTACCAGGCTGCATCAACAATGTTTGAGCTCAAACTAGACCTGTCACAAAAACAGAACTGGCCTCTCTTTCCCATTCCCTGGGCCCAGGCTTCACTGAACCGGACAGGCCCTCCTTAGACAAGATTGGCAATATAGCCCAAGCTCCCTTGTGGCTCTCTGATAGGGGTATCTTTGTAGGCTGGATTCATACACCTTGGCAGAACCTGCCTCAGTTTGCACAGAGGTGCTGTGGAGGCCCTGTGAGCTACAGGAGTACCTAGGATGGCCTTGGTTTGAGACTTACAGCACATTTCATCCAGGGGACACGGGGGCTCTAGGGTAAGGGATCCTGGAGTTAGAACTTCTATCTGCTCTTCCTTTTCACCAGACCAAGATCAGTTTATGACTAAGGAGTTGGTGAGAGTGGCTCTCAGGCCACTCACCTTGGCTGGGGTGATGGCTGATGGCATCTCCTTGTCACTGTCGGACTCCTCACTACTGCTCTCTGAGTCCTCCATCTTCCCCGCCTGGGCCTGGGTAGTTGTAGGTCCTGTCTTCTTGGCGGTTCCTGGATGGGCTCCTTTTCCAGAAGACTCCTTGGCAGGGGCTGAGGCAGCTCTGACTTGAGAGGGCTTCCCCACAGGTTTTATCTGGATAAACAGTACGGAGAGAGAGCTCGAGGACCCAGGTAGATTCTGAGGCACACCTAGCTGTGCTGATAGGCCTGGGCCAAAACACACCGCCATAGCTCCGGCCCCGCCTTACCTGGGTTGGCGCCTCTTCCTCACTGTCCGACTCCTCTTCACTGCTGCTCTCTGAGCTCTTCCCTACTCCCGCTCCAGCCACTGGCCCTTTCTGGGCTTGGGTTGCTGGGGCCCCTGCTTTTACTGCAGCTGGAACTGATCGCTGGCCCTTTGCAGAGACAGCACTGTTCTGAACAGTACTAGCAGGTGGTTTTCCCTGGATTGAGAAGCGGTAATGGCATTAGAAGAGGAAGGGGATAGGCAAAGTGGTCCTTCTTGGTCCAGGTTCTACTAGTGTGTGACTATAATAGAGGGTACCCTGCTTATGCAGAGTGTCATCAATGTTGGATCACTGCTGGACCCTTTTTAGACTTATCCCAACTTGTTTTGTGGTTTTTGGTCCCACTTGCCTTGGATGGGACCTCCTGCTTTGCTGCAGCACCTACAGTGGTCACTTTTCCAGAGGCAGACACTGGTCCTTTGGCTGGAGATGTCTTAGGTGGGTTGGTTTTGGTCTGAGGAGGTTTCCCCAAGGGCTTGGCCTGGAAGGAAGTAGGGGAATTCGTAAGGTGGAAGGTGACCTGAAACAGCAATAATCAACGAACTCTGGCACTGCAGACACTGCATTGATTCCCAACTAACAGCAATGTGAACTTAAGAAGTCACTTGAGCCAGGCGGTGGTGGCACACACCTTTAATCCCAGCACTAAGGAGGCGGAGGCAGCAGATCTCTGTGAGTCTAAGGCCAGCCTGGTCTACAGAGCAAGTTCTAGGACAGCCAGGGATACATAGCGAGACCTGTCTACAAAAACAAAACCACAAATCACAGAAGTCACTTAAGTTTACTAGGTCTCACTTCCCCTGTATAAAAGGAATATAATAAAATGCCTCTATGAAATTTTTGCAAAAATTAAACAGGAGATTGAATGTTTAACACAGCACCTGTCACTAACAAACACTCAAATTCCATACTGTAAAACCAGTAGGTACCATCCTACCCAGACAAACTGTTTTTAGGTTCCCTTTCAGCTAATGTGCCATGTCATTAAACTCTACTCATCAGAATGGAAGCTGAGTGCCAGGTAAACTCCTCTCCCTGGAACGCCAAGGGAGTTGGAGCTCAAGCATCCACCTCAGTCCCTGAAGGAGGACTGAGTTTTCTGTTTAACTTCATCCTTTTTCCTTTCAAAGTTTTTTTTTTTTTTTTTTTTTTTTTTTTTTAAATGTGGAAGAAAGTTTGCCTGTGCATATATCCATGTGCCACCTCATGCCTGGTGTCTGTGGAGGTCAGAAGGAGTCAGATTCCCTGGAGTAGGAGTTTCGGACTGTTGTAACCACCATGTGGGAACCAAACCCAGGTCTTCTGCAAAAGCAACATCTCTTCAGATGCTAATCATCTAACTACTATCTAGAGACGTCCTAAAATGTTTGTAAGGGTGTCTAGCTTGTACAAATCCACAGGGGTCAGAGAAAAAAAGGAGAAATCATTCTAGAGCAAGTGCTGTGCTGGGGATGGAACCCAGGGCTCTGTGGACGGCAGCTAAGCACTCTACTACTAAGCTATGGATAGCCTCAGCCAGCGTGAGACAACTGACAATGACTTTCAGAGCAACCCCTTCACTATGCAACAGTAAGGCATCCAGCAGCACTTCAGGCCCTGACTTATCCAGAGGTCATCTGGTCAGGGTCAAAGTAGCTCCAACCCCCAATGCCCCTCATGAGTATAACAGTCAGGACTTAAGGAAGGTCCCCACAGTGCAGACTGTGACAAGGTCATCTTCATTTCCTGTTTTCCTGGGCCAGGTGGTATGGCTCTCAATTCTGCCACCAGCAGCCTAGCCCACTGCCAGTAAGGCAGGTTCCTGGGCAGTAGGTGGGCAGGTGAGGTCCTACCCACACCCACCACAAGGGTGGATTTCCGACAGGAGGGTAGCCAAGGTCCTAGGAATAGCACCATTCGTAAGGATGGACCTGCCCCTGGCTACTGCCACTTACCCTGCTTGTGGTGCTACAAAAGCCAACTTGCTTTGCCTTTGTGCAGCTGCCTCTCGTCTGAAGCCTACCTTCTACCTCCCCAGGTGACTTTCAGGTCCTCACTGATCCAGCATTCCTCATAAAATATCTCAGGTGCCATGCTTGGCTAGCCCTACTGCTAAACACCCCGAAACAGCCCCACCTTATCCTACTGGGATAGTGTACCCACTACCACACCTGTCCAGGTGGGACCTCCCTGAAGGCCAAAGCCACAAAACTCCTGCCCAGAACAGCGGTGGGCAGAGTGCACGGGACACATCCAGATCTGTGAGAACCTAGAGACAGGGGCTCAGGAAACAGAGGGCAGGGGAACCTGAGGCCCAGTAGAGTCTGAGCCCCAGGATTCTGTGCTCCCAGGGCCCAGAACAGCCTCAGCGGAGCTATCATTAGTCTTGGTCCAGGCTGGCTCCTCACTACCTCACCTGTGCTGGGGTCTCATCTTCTTCACTGCTGGATTCGTCCTCGCTGTCCTCTGAGTCTTCCTGAGTTGTAGCCCTGACCTGGGCAACTATAGACCCTGTCCTCCCAGGGCGCACTGGGGCCACCCCTTGTCCCAAGGCAGCTTTCCCCTGGAGGCCCTTTGCCACAGACTTCCCCTAGAACGACAAGAGGATAAAAGGGTTTCACAGGGGCCTGAACTGCCCCACGGGGGACAGCAGGGAGCCACCTGGGCAAATGCAGGCCTCACCCGTACCTTCATGGTACCAGGAGCAGCTCCTGACTCTTCCTCACTAGAGGATGAGGTGCTCACTTGCACAGGGGTGATCATGGCAGATGCAGGAGTGGCAGGGGTGCCCTTCCTAGGGGAAGCCTTTGTCTGCTTTTCCAGAGCTGGTTTGGCCTGTGGATAAAGTGCAGATGGGGGCTGGAGAGATGGCTCAGCGGTTAAGAACATTGCCTGTTCTTCCAAAGGTCCTGAGTTCAATTCCCAGCAACCACATGGTGGTTCACAACCATCTGTAATGAGGTCTGGTGCCCTCTTTTGGCCTTCAGGGATACACACAGACAGAATATTGCATACATAATAAATAAATAAATAAATATTAAAAAAAAAAAAAAAAGAAAGTGCAGACGGAGGCTGGAGGAGGCCCCTTGATTCACAGGCCACATGTGTTCTGAGATGCCGCTCCTCCTGGCCTCCCTACCAACAGAAAGGAGGGTGCCGATCAGGGCGGGAGTGGCAGCGAGGCTCCTTCCCTTCGCTGGTCCCCACCTGAGCCGGGGTTGGAGGCGCCAGTGGTGCTTCCTCCTTACTGTCACTGGACTCCTCGCTGCTCTCCGAGTCTTCTGTGCACCTTTCAGTCTTGACCTGGGTGATCACAGACCCCACCTTCTGAGGGAGTGCAGGGGTGGCTCTTTTCCCCAAAGCCTTTGCCTGGAACGAGACACACGAGATCAGTGGGGAGCCCCAGGGAGACAGTAGAACCTGAAGTGAAGGGGCTGGGGCTGGCAGGGCCGTGTAGACCCTCGTGCTGAGGCCGTGCAAGGGCTTACCTTGGCTGCAGCCAAAGCCCCGTCGTCCTCAGACTCCTCACTGCTGCTCTCTGAGTCCTCTTCTACCTTTCCCATCTGGACCCTGACTGCTGCCGAGCCTGCCTTCCCAGGGCAGGGTGGATGGGCGCCTTTTCCTGAGGACCCCAGGCTTACAGCGGAAGCAGGTCTGACCTGGGGGCTTTTCCCCAAAGGTTTCATCTGTGAGCGACAGAGGGCAAGATCAGGGGAAGGCACACTGGTTTTGAAGAGAGGATCACAGCCCTGTCTAAGCAGAGCATAAGGCTCCTGGCCTCACCTGGGCAGGATTTGTGCTTAGGGTCACAGCCACTGGTGTCTTTACACTGTCGCTCTCTGACTCCTCACTGCTGCTGTCCGAGTCCTCTGGCTTTGCTGCCCGGGCCTGGACTGCTGTAGGCCCTGCCTTCCCAGGGGTGACTGGAGAAGCCCCTTTCTGGGAGGACCCCTTGGCAGACACTGAGGTACCCCTGACCTGAGGGTTCTTCCCGGAAGGCCTCGCCTGCTGTGAGACAGTGAGGAATGAATCAGAAGAAAGAAAGGATGGGAGTTGGATGAGTGCAAAGCTCTGACCGAGCAGACAGGCCCGGCAGGTCTAGGTCTAGGCTGTGATGCCCCCTCCCAGGTTCACCTGAGGAGTGGTCACAGCAACTGGCTCCTCATCCTCACTGTCAGAATCGTCCTCGCTGCTGCTCTCTATATCCTTCTCTGGTCTTCCTGCCTTGGCTTGGGCGGCTATGGGCCCAGGCTTCTCTTTCTCTGCTGAGATGGGCCCTTTCCCAGAGATCCTCTTGGTAGCAACTGAGGCAGCTCCGGCATGAAGAACTTTTCCAGAGGTCTTTACCTGGTGAAAGAGAAAGAAAATTCATTCTTCTAAGTTCCTCTGGTGGTGACACCAGGAGAAAGCCCAGAGGCTCCCAGAAACCAGTTTCCCTTCTCTCCTCACTAGTGTCCCAGCTGCCCCAGCCCTCCGGGTCCTTGGCAATGACCAGCTCCACATCCTCTCAGCATAGAGACCTTCACCTCACCACACATCCTCAGTCCAGAGTGATACCAGTATGGCGGCTTTCATTCTGGCCACGGACAGTCTCAGCGTGTAAGAGGTTAAATCCTTAGCTGGAAAAGTTCGCTCTATGGGTACAGGCACCGGCCTTTGTCTGGCCAGTTCATTAAACAGCTGGAAGGGCTCAGGGCAGTGAAGGGATATGCAAAGGCAAGGCACAGCCTGAACACGGAAGAAAAGTAAAGCTTCCCTAGGCTTCCTAGTGTAGACAGCAACAGGACCCCAAAGCGCCTCTCCTCCATCTCCTAGATCAGTTCCCACACCAGCCTCCTCTTTGTCCATTCTCCCTACTGTTCTCAAAGGCTCACCATTGCCTTTTTGTTTGGTTTGGCAGGGTGGCCATTGGCCTTGTCTTCTCATGACGGTCTTGTTCACCCGGCCCTAAATTTCCTGGAAAATAAGTGGTTCTGGACCTTCCAAGACCTCCTGTGAGGGGAGTGACTCCCCACGAGCTACATGTAGCACATCTCTACAGATCTGAACCAACGCTGACGACGCAGTACAGGGTCTGTACACTGTAATTTACCTCAGAGCCTCAACACCCAACTCTGCTCCCTGCCCCCTTCAACTTCAGGTCTTTGGTCGTATCTCCTTTAGGGTCCTTCCCTGGCCACTTCAGGCTGTTAACCACCTCTTCTTTAACATCTTAATAATGGCCACGCACACTTCACTCCACCCCGAGCCCTAGATGTGGACTGTTCCTCCTCGCTCTAACTCTAAAGGCTTTCTAGTCCCTTTTGCGTGTCCCAGATTGTGTTCAGGGCTTTAAGATTGCTAGCTGAACTACACTACAAGGGAAAGGCCCCAAACAGGAACAGAATGTTCTCTCTAGCGTTTGATTGCTCAGGGTCTGGTACGGCTAAAAAAGCTAAGGCAAGAACAAGAACTTAAAAGTTCTCAGGACTCACCAGGACCCGTGTGGTGGTTTCAATGAGAATGGCCCCCAGACTCATATGTTTGAATAACTGGACCCCCCACTGATGGAACTGTTTGGAAGAATTAGAAGGCCTTGTTCGAGAAGGTGTGTCACCAGCTTTGAGGTTTCAAAAGCCATGCCATTCCTGGTTAGCTTTCTCTCTGATTGTGGATCATATAAAAGTTCTCGGTCGCTACTCCAGCCCCATGCCTGCCACCCTGCTCTCTCCCATGATGGCCATGGACTCTAAACCCTGGAACTTTAAGCATCCAATTAAATTTTCTTTTATAAGTTGCCTTGGTGATGGTGTCTCTTCACAGCAATGGAAAAGTAACTGAAGACAGTATGATAGCACATGCCTGTAACCCCAGAATTTGAGAGGCTAACGTGAGTTAGAGGCTGGGCTGGACTACAAGGAGAGACTCAAGATGAAGAAACCGCGGTTCTCTTCCTAGCATGGTCACCTATGTTGAGGACAGTAGTATACTCGCCACTATGGAAACCAAGGCAAAATGCAATCACCAGAGCAGGTGTAGGACCTGCCCCCCAGGAATCTGCCATTCTGATGCAGTGTAGGTCCAAAGGGCCATTTCCAAGTACTAAAGCCCCCTGGCCAGATGTCATTGTTTTTCAACTTGCCCCTTCTTCTCCCTCACCATGAACTCTAGAATGGGTCCTCTTACACAGCATCTGGAGCCCTAGGCAGTGGGCTAACCTGGCTGGGCATCCCAGCAGGGGGCTCGGCCTCACTCTCAGAGTCCTCCTCACTGCTCTCGGACATTTCTGCGCCTGCACTCCTTGCCGGTGCAGCTGGTGTGCTTTCCTGGAGCCGGGGTGTCACACTCCCTAATTTGGTAGGAACTGGAGCCGTTTTTCCTGGAGACTCCTTGGCAGGGGCTGAGGAAGCTTTGGTCTGAGCTGGCTTTACTGAAGGCTTCATCTAGAAGCAGGAAACAGAAACAGCAAATGAGGAACCATTTCCCCTTTGCTCATCAAGCAATATGAATAAGAATGGCACCCTTAGGATCGTGTTTGAATACTTGGTTCCCAAGCGGAAGAACTGTTTGAGAAGGGTCGAGGTAGGCTTAGGTTTCTAAAAACTCATGCTATTCCCAGTGTTCTCTCTCCCTCCTGCTTGTGAGCTCCCAGTTCCCGCTGCCATGCCTTTGCTCCACCATCATGGACTCTAGCCTTATGAAACCCTAAGTCCAATTAGACTCTTAAAACTTGCCTTGGTGTCTCAGTCAGTGTTCTATTGCTGTGAAGACAGCACAACCAAGGTAACACTTGTAAGAGAAAGCATTTAATTAGGAGCTTGCTTACAGTTTCAGAGTGTGGTAGTTTGGGTGTAATTGGTCCCCATAAGTTCATAGGGAGTGGCACTATTTGGAGGTGTGGCCTTGTTGGAAGAAGTGGGGTGGGTCACCCTGGTGGCAAGCTTTGAGGTCCCATATATGCTCAAGCCGCACCCAGTGTCTCAGACCACTTCCTGTTGCCTGCAAGTCAAGATGTAGACACTCAGCTACTTCTCCAGCACCACATCTGCCTGCACACCACCATGTCGCACTACAATGATTACAAACTAACCCTCTGAAACTGTAAGCCACCCCAGTTAAATGTTTTCCTTTATAATAGTTGCTGTGATCATGGTGTCTCTTCACAGCAATAGAAACCCTAAGACAAAGAGGTTTAGTCCATTATCATCAAGGCAGGGAGCATGGAGGCACACAGGCAGGCATGGTACTGGAGTAGTTGAGAGCTACATCCTGATCCACAGGCAGAGAAATGGGGTCTGGCATGGATTTCTGAAATTTCCGAAACCTCAAAGCCCACCCTTAGAGGTGACACAATTCCTCCAACAAGGGCACACCTAATCCTTATAATCCTTTCAAACAGTTCCACTCCCTGGTGACCAAGCATTTAAATGTATGAGCCTATGGGACAATTCTCAGCAAAAGAAAAGTAATCAATACAAGCCTCTTGCTAAACACACACCTGGCTCACTTTGTATTCTCAAGGTCTGGTGTTAAGTGCTCAAAATTCAGAGACAAGGCTGCAGATCAAGGGTCCTGCCCAATCCTAGCCCAGCAACTACATTCGCCATTAGGCTGAGAATCCTCTAGGTAGCCTTACCACTGACCACATCACAGTTACACTCCTACTCAGGGTCTCTGCTCCTGTGTCTCCCCCTCCTAACGCTGGGCCCTGATGCCCCGCACGTCCTGAGAGCACTGTGCTCTTCATTCCACAAATACCAAGCTTTGGCCATCACCTTTCCAGCTACTGAGGTGGCAATTGGCTACTGGGATCCAAACACTAGCAAGGCTTCTGGGAGGGCCTGGGGATGGGTGGCAGTTACCTCTACATCTGTCTCATCACTGGAGCTCGAGGTGTCTTCACTGGAGCTGCTGACTTGGCCCGCTGACAACATTCCTGAGGGTGGACACAAGGGACTGAGTACCCTTCCAGATCACCTCCCTTCCCAGAGCCCCCATGCCAGTTGCTAGTCAAATCGAGGTGCTGAGAACTCCTTCTCAAAGCTGTACAGGATTAGGTGTCTGCCCTGACCCAAAACCCCCCAGCTGGGGTGGGGACCCCCACTACCCATTTCTGTATATCTCTGAGGCCTTGGTAAGGCTAGCAGCATCTGAAGATTAATCAAGTCACTCTTTGCTATCACGCTGGGGTATGGGGGACAGGCTGGGTGTCTATTCTGCCTAAGAAATGAAGACAGACCTATGCCTTTCCATTTAGTGTCCAAGTGGGCACAGTGGTCCCATAACCCACTGAGAAGCCAGGAAATGCTGCCCTCTGAAAAGCTCAAGTCTTGTCTGGATAGATGACCCAGGAGGTCAGGAAAGAGGGAAATGGCTGTTTGTGTAGGACCCTGACTGTCAGAGACAAACCTGTGCTCAGCATATCTCAAATAGCACAGTAGTGCTTAGGCCTGCCTCCCTGTCTCCGGCTCTAGGGGCCGCTCACCAGGCTTGGTAGTGGTTCCGTGGGCTTTGACACTGCCCTCCTCCTCAGTTTCCGAGGCCAAGACAGTGTTTACCGAGGGCTCTGCTGACTTCTTGGGTAACTTCCCAGAGAGCAGGTGGACCACCGCCTTTCCTGATGCAGGGTGCAGCACAGAGTTCGCCATCTTGGTCTTTGCCTACAGAGTACGAGAGATAAACTCTGTTATCAGAGAACACAAGAGAAACAAGAGCCCCCAATCGTGGGCCCAACATGGTCACTTCCTACCTCCCGCCCTAGCCTCAGGGCAGTTACCTCTGGCCTGTAATAGCTAAATGGCATGTCACCTCATCTTTACAGAGGACGAAGACACCTTTCTCAGGCACTGAATGCATTACCGTTCCTGGGTCACAGTGGTTCCTGCTCTGCATTAAGCAATAGTTCATTGTGGTATCATTATTTCATCGTTACTTTTAGATATTACTGCTATGTTCTGGTTTGGGTGACACGACCATTTATGTATCTGCAATGGGGTTTACAGATTACCGACAAATGACATTTTTTAAGTACTTTCTGATTCAGAGACTCTGCAGAGTGCATAAACACCGAGGTACTTAGTGATCAGGTGAGTGTGGGGGAGAGGAAGGGAACTACCCATGTGCCATGGAGTTTGAGGTAATGAGTATCACTTCTATTTCACAGAAAAAGCACCTGAGGCCCAGGTAGATGAAGACACAGACGGAGCCTTACAAGCCTATTCCAACACAGGAGACTACGCTCACTGGATATAACTCCCACGGCAATAAGTAACTGGGAAATACTCACCTGGGCCTTCTCCTTCATGCTTGATGGTAACTCTGTAGCCGGGGCTGAGGAACTGACAGCTGTCGGTCTTGGGGCTGGAAGACACGAACACCGTGTGGAAGGCGGGCAGAGTCTACCCGGTCTCACAGTCCTACTGCTACCGGCCGCTTGGTGCTAGTGTGAGGACCTGAGGCCTAGGCCAGAGCCACGGGGAAGAGCTTTGTGTTGCATCAGTTTGCTGACCATGTCTGCATCCCTGAGGGACTCCGAGCTGCTCCATGGTATGAGACTCGGAGGCCCTCAGAGTCAAAGGACAGGCTTACATTCCTACCACCTATTACCACAAAACATGTCAGACTCTGGCCAGTGCTCTTTGTATAGCGTGCAGACCCTCAGTCCTGACAGTCACCAGCAGGCAGGACGGTGATCAGGAGGCCAGCCTCAGGCGACAGAGAAAGCTATGTGAAAGTCAAGTGGTTTCTTGGGGAAATGGTGCTGACCCATGGGCTGGGCCTAGTTGGAGAGGTTGAGATTCAGACTATTATGGATTGTTTTAGGGAATGGTCCCCGTATATCTTGGTATTCAGGGGAAGTTATCATTGAGTGGATAACTGCTGAAACAAACAGCAGGACTGAATCCTTTCCTGGCATGTCAATGTTCCCTTTCTGCACTTGTGCCAAGTTTTCAACATATCCAGCAGCACAGAAGTACACTAGAAACACCTAGCTCCCGCCTTTACTGTAACTTCACATCAACTCGTGGCCAATCACACTGCCTCATTCTCCCCTTCACATTACACGTTATTTTGAAGAAAATGCTTGACATCCTGTCATGTTACCTACAAATACTTCAAAGAGGACTCTCTGGTGATGGTCTTGTAATTGACTTTTTGGGTTTTTGTTGTTATTTTTCCTTAGTTCTTCTTGAGACAAGGTCTTGCTATGTAGCCCAGACTGACCTCAACTGAGGAACATCCTGCCTCAGCTTTCTGAGTATAACCATTATAGCCATGTGCTACCACATCTGGCTTAAATTCAGAGTTCTAAAGATTGATTACTGGCTCAAGAGAGTGTAGCGAGGGGGTGGGGGTGGCACACACGGGACAGGACCTACTACTGTTTTGATGTCAAATTGCTTCTCTGTGTGTACGTATGTGGATAGCAATGCAGAGACCCATAACTTGTCAAGGTCGAGAGTAAGTACCCACTGAGCTCTCCGCCCTAAATGGGAGACAAATCAAACCTACGAGGCTCAGGGAACATTACAGAACAGCAGGTAGAAAGAATGTAAGAGCTGGTGAACGGCTGACAGGTCATTCTCATGAACTCACCGTAGCCATAGCTAACCACATGAAACTGGTCAACATTCTAGCAGACAGCACTAACTGGACTCACTAAACTGATTACAACAAAAAACAAACGTGAAAAAGAAAAGAGGATATTAAGGTGGGAGAACACAGTAGGGCTGTCCTGGGGGAGTTATATTGTACACATTTGATGTGGGATTCCCCCTGTATGCTGTGAATACCCTTGGTTAATAAAGAAACTGTTTTGGGCCTGCACAGGGAATAAAGGTAGGTGGGGAAAACTAAACTGAATGCTGGGAGGAAGAAGGCGGAGTCAGAGAGAAGCCATGAAGCCCCACCAGAGACAGATGCTGGAACTTTAGCTGGTAAGCCACAGCCATGTGGCAATACACAGATTAACAGAAATGGGTTAAATTAAGATGTAAGAGTTAGCCAATAAGAAGCTAGAGCTAATGGGCCAAGCAGTGATTTAAATAATATAGTTTTTGTGGGATTATTTTGGGGCTGAGCAGCAGGGAACCAACAAGCGGCCTCCTCCAACACATTTATGAAATTGTCAAAGAATAAATAAAAGATATTTTTAAAAATTAACTACTATCGCCGGGCGGTGGTGGTGCACGCCTTTAATCCCAGCACTCGGGAGGCAGAGGCAGGCAGATCTTTGTGAGTTCGAGACCAGCCTGGTCAACAAGTGCTAGTTCCAGGACAGGCTCCAAAGCTACAGAGAAACCCTGTCTCGAAAAACCAAAAAAAAATAAAAATAAAAAAATTAACTACTATCAAATACCTCGTCAGTACAAACATTTGAACCAGCATGTAGGTCTGTACACAAGCACATGGTAGAAGAAGAAAGGCAGGCTTACAGGATGCCCATCAAGAGACATGGGTAAAACATGATGGGGATGAGAATAGGAACTCCTGTGTTTTCCTCCTGTATGCTTTTTATATACAAATTGGACCTGCTTTGCATTTATAGTTTAAGATTAAGCTATAAAATATACACCCAACATCCTCTCAAACATCTGGTACAGTATACACAAGAAAAATAAACAAAGACAAGATTGCAGAACTGTAGGTGGCAAGAATGTGGGCAATTTGTCCCCTGCCTTCTCTTGAAGTAAATTTTCAAACGTTCTGTAATGAACATTTTATAATGAATCCTGTATTTCTTTTATAACCAGAAAACCTACTTAAAAATCAAGAAACTGCCGGGCAGTGGTGGCGCATGCCTTTAATCCCAGCACTCAGGAAGCAGAGGCAGGCGGACCTTTGTGAGTTCGAGATCAGCCTGGTCTTCAAGAGCTAGTTCCAGAAAAAAAAAAAAAAAATCAAGAAACTGTCTTCTATGTAAGCAGTATGATGCCTTCGAGACATGGAGACACAGCAATAGCTGCTGCCAGGAGAGAAGAGGCCAAAGAGACTGCACTAGGCCACTCTGCTATGGGACCTATCACACACTGCCAAGTGGGGAAGATCAGTGAGGCCTGAATGGAAATATAGCTGAATGTTTGATTCCCCACTGGTGGATTGTTTAGAAAAGATAAGGAGGTGTGTCACGTGGGAGAGCTTTAAGGTTTCAAAAGCCCAAACCAACCCCAGTCTCTGGCTCTCTGCCTGCTGCCTGCAGAGCAGAATGTAAAGCTCTCAGGTAAAGCTCCAGTGCTGTGCCTGCCTGCCACCATAATGATCATGGACTAACCCTTTGCAATTGTAAGCAAAAGTCCCCTAATGAAATGCTTCCTTTTATATAAAATGCCTTGCTCATGGTGTCTTCTTCACAGCAACAGAATAGTTACTAAAACAACCAACAACTCTTGAAGCAGTCCCAAGGCCACTCACAGTGGGACCGCCAACACCTTCTGAAGTGGTCCCAACACTTGTACAAATGTGGTCTCTTTTCTGTCTTTTAGCAGTAGCATCGAAAACAGCCCTTGGGGAGCAACCTGAACAGCTGTGTGGGCCCTCATCTTTTTTTCTTTTGAGACAGGATTGCAGTTCTTGCTAGACTGGAATTTACTATGTAGACCAGGCTGACCTCAAACTCACAGAGATTCATTTATCTCTGTGCTGGAGATAAATGTGTGTACCACCACACCCAGCCTTCTGGGATCTTACAATTCTCCTTAAACCCTCAGTGTTTGGGGTCACAACGTCTGCTACACAGGAAGGGCTCTCTGGTACTTTCTAACCTCCCTCTGAAAAGCCCCACCTCTTCTGGCGCTTACACTAAAGGATGATTCAGAGGGGGACACTGCTGTGGAACAGACTGACATCCCACAGCTGTCCCTGGTGTAGGCCCTAACTCCACACACCACCCGGAAAGGGGAGCTCTTACTGGCGTTGGCAGTTTCGGTTTCTGCCTCCTCTCCTTCCTCCTCCGAGCTCTCTGAGCTGCTAATGGGGTCTGACACCCGGGACTTCTTGGCTTGCAGCGCAGCATCATCCTTTGCCTTCTGCTTCTGGCCAAGCTCTGAGGTCCTGCAGGACAGGGGAGACAGGACATATCCATGAGATCTGGGAGGTCAGACTGCTCATCTACTCAGCCTTCAAAGGACAAGTGCACACAGTAGTTTAAATAGTGACCCCAACAAAGTGTGGACTTATCTGTGCTCTGCATCTGCACCCATTTCCTAAGATACCATTCTCAGTGTCACAAACAGCCAATGCGGCCGTGGGGCACTGAACAGAACCATCCAGGTTCTCCTCACCCTAGAACTGTGTCCTCCTTTTGTGCTGGGGTCTTTGTTCTCCCCTTCCTGAACTTGAGGTTGGTGCAAAGTATCTTTGCTGACACCCCTCCCCCAGAGTACTCTGCCCTGCCATTCAGTTTCATTTCCTTCTCAGTCTTTTGCCAACTGCTTTCTGGATGAGTCCCCTACACTGCACAAAAAGGTACCAGAGAGGAGGACAGCAACTCACTATAGTCCCCCAGTGCCTGACATATGCCTGGAGAAAGGATTCATGATGGAACTGGCCTGGGGCAAGGAGGAAGTGGGGTGAGGTGGGGAGTGTATGTGTAAGGTGTAAGTCTTTACTCAGACAGCTTAATCCCCCCCCCAACTTTGACCTCACTCTTCCACCTGCAGGAAGCCACTGTCTAGTCAGTTTGGGATATGCTGCTAGGGTCCCTTCTTCCTAGGAAGGACACTTGTCAGGAAGCTGCTATTATTATATGTATCACATTGTTTCACCCTTCTCCTCCCAACAGAATGAGAGTTTCACACAAGAATAGAACATTTTCCTTCTTCTTGGTTGTTTTCTGCTGTATCAAGAATATTATCTGATGAGAGTACTAGGGCAGGCTTTTTACCGGCCAGTTTCAGGATTTTATTAACAGACCACTACGTTGGAGCTTCACAATGCGATGAGATAATAATCTTCACTTCACAGACGAAGATACTCTTAGGAGGTCCCAAAGCTGCTCAAGGTCATTCATTTGAGCTAATTTCTGGGTCTGATTTTATAGCCTAGCCACTGGTCAAGGCTGGCTTGGTGGGGGAGATCTCTGGTCCACTCTGTACCTCCCACCCACAGAGGGAGCCAGAGGCAGGAAATAAGAGCGTGGCACAGCTCAGACATAGTTTGCTGGGGAAGGAAGTAAAGTAAGCAACACCCCCACACCTGGGCAAGATGGAGAGGGCAAGGGCACATGCCCTGCGTTCACCAAGCAGCAGAGGAGTATTAAGCATGGAGGGGAGGGTGACCTTAGCTCTCACCCAGGGCCTGGCATCCCCTACTTCTGAGTTTCATAACAGAATAGTCACTACCAACCTCACCTTTCAGTAGCTTGGAAAAGTGCTCGTGTCCAGTGCCAGGCTCCTGCCTTCACTGGCCCTT
This sequence comes from Ondatra zibethicus, assembly GCA_004026605.1. Taxonomy (NCBI): domain Eukaryota; kingdom Metazoa; phylum Chordata; class Mammalia; order Rodentia; family Cricetidae; genus Ondatra; species Ondatra zibethicus. The sequence continues at coordinate 123,887 of PVIU01001956.1, read as the reverse complement.
ATTAACATGAGTGCCGCCTTTGACTTGTGCCCGCCTGACTCCTTGATCACAGTATGAGTGACAAGAAAGAAACCAGCCAGGGGGTGGTGGCCCAGGCCTTTAATCCCAGCCCTTGGGAGGCAGAGGCAGGTGGATCTCTGGGCTTGAGGTCAGCCTGGTCTACAGATCGAATTCCAGGACAGTCAGGGTTACAGAAAAACCCTGTCTCAAAAAACAAACAAACAAAAGCCAAAACAAACAAAAATAAAGCAAAACAAAGAAAAAAAGAAACCAGCTGTATTAATTTTGTTTTGTTTTTTGTGACAGGATCTCACTCTGTAGACCAGGCTGGTCTTGAACCCAGAGATCCTCTTGCCTCTGCCTCCCGAGCCGGCGAGCATGCTGAGATTAGAGGTGTGGGCCACCAAGAGCTTTTATTTTTAAGAGATTCAGCTTTCATTGAGTGTGATCGGGCATTCCTTTAGTCCTAGAACTGGAAGTCAGCCTGCTCTACAGAGTGAGCGACTGTCTCAAAAACAAAACAAAACAATTTAAAAAAAAAAAAGAAAAGAAAAAGAAAGAAAGAAAAAAAGGTGAGCTCCAGCTCTGATGTTTCCCCATGAGAAGCTATACACTGAGAAACACCCATACACGTACCCTGCCTTCTGAAAGTGACAAGTATGTCCACAGTGGGCTATCAGACCATATCTTAGACCACATTAGTATATTAGCTGGTTGCAAAGATGATTGGTTAGGGTACCCTGTTCCATCCCTTCCATTCCACCAGACTTACTGTTGCCAGTGTGTATAGATGTCCAGAAGGGTGATGGGCTGAGTGAGGAAACTCTTCTGTAGAGAAATAATAGAGAGTTTCAAAAAGTACCCAGCCCAATAGGAATGTGTCCTCCCTGGGCCTGCAACAGATGCTTCAGAAAATGGTCTGTTTGCTCTTAGGTGTCCACTTGGCATTACCAGCACCATTCAAAACCTTGCAGAGTCAAGAAAGACAATCAGTTCCAGTTACAAACCTTTCAATATAATACAATGGTAAGAGGTACCTTTGAGAGGTTGGCACATGAACAGTCCAAACCAGCATGACCCAGCACAGCCAGGGATGGAAACCATACAACAGAGTTTTCATTACCTAACCTCTTAGATGGTTTTCAAAGGCCTGGCTAGTCAGTTTCCCCCAAACACAAGATAGCCCAAATCCTGACAGCGTCCAGGAGACATATTGGAGTCTACTATATGTCTACAAAGAGACTGAGACCAAAGAGTGCAAGGGCCATTTTTCTTTTTCTTTTCTTCTTTATTTTTTCTCCTACGGGAATTTTATCTTTTTTTTTTTTTTGACAGCCAAGGCCCTGGCTGTCCTGGAACTCACTCTATAGACTACACTGGTCTTGTCTTGAATTGACAGAGATCTGCCTGCCTCTGCCTCCTGAGTGCTGGGATTAAAGGCATGCACCATCTGGTGGTTGTAAAGGCCTTAGTTAACAGAGGAAAATAGTTACCAGGCATAGGCAGAAAACACACTGTGTGAACATCAAGACTGAACAGCCAAAATGCTCCAATGGGAGTCAAAAGAGCCACATGCAGAGGAAAAAAACAAGCCAGCACTCAAATAGAATGGCCCAAGGTCAGAAAGAGCTCCTACTCACTGGCTGAACTCATCCTTGCTAACTCCAGGATCCGTCTCCGCAGCTTAGTAAATGTAAGATGGAAAGGACTGTTGTCAGTCTGAAGGGGACCATCTATCTAGTCAGCTTCATTCTGCTCCACCCCAGTCACATAAAGTAAGTCGGGCCACCAGTTCCTAACAGGGCTTTACCATTCTTGTTACTAAAATGTTCTTCTCTCTCGTCAACCACACAGTTCAACTTTTCATTTCCTTCTAGACTCTACTTCAATGTCATCTTCTCCATAAGACTTCTCTGACCACCTTAGTTGTAATTGGTGTCTGACATTCCATATCCTAACTGCTCGCCTCACTGTGGCCAGCACCTGCCACAATCAAGATAGGCTAGCCCACAAGCTTATTTTTATACCTGTGAGAGCAGGACACACCCTTGCTTGGGCACACAAACCACGAGGATGGGCACTATGTCCCGCTTCCCCTATCTGTTAAGTTATATTGCTGGAGTACAGTTGGGAAGGGAACCAGGTACAGGGAGGTTAGGAAAGCCACAGATAACATCTTAGGGCCCAACAACCTTCAGTTCTGAGTTGTTTGTTTCTGAGATGGGGTCTAACAATGTAGCCCTTGGTTGGCCTTGAACTCACTGTGCAGAACCAGGCTAGCCTTGAATTCACAACAGATCCACTTGCCTCTCTGCCTCTAGAGTGCTGAGATTAAAGGCATGCACCACCACACCCAGTGGCCCTCGAGTTTTCACTGTAGCCAAAGTGGTATTGACTAACTTGGTCAATATACATCTCACCACTGATCACCACTGTTCTGGAAGATTAGCCATGGATCATTCCAGCCTGTCTGTTTTGCCTCGATCTTTCTGGGAGACTCCACAGTCGTGCATTTCAAACTTCAGACACAGCAAACTCTCTGGAGGCTATCACACTCAGAAGTTCCACTCCAACTTCCAGACATCAGCGCCTCTAACTATCCAACTCCCTGGAGCTCTCAAATCAACTACTACATCCTCAGGGAAGCAGTCCTGGATAGTCCCCACCCAGATTCCGGAGATTTGAGATGCCAGATGTTTTAGCATCTCAAATCTCCCATTCTACAGCTTAATACAATGTTAACTGTATTCTTTAGTATCCACTACTAGGCTGTGAAATGGGCAGAGGGGCCTGAGACTGGCGTTACCCATTTCATTATCTGCACCTCAGAGCCAAATTAAAAGTTGCCAAGTGAAAGAACTTTGAAATCAGTGCACCACGAGTTCGAGTCTTGTCATAATCGACAACAGTCAAGGGGCCTGCACGACCTGAAGAATCCAGATCGTCAACTAAGGGGGCCTTCCTCTCGGTGTTCCCAACAAGAGTGGTGACAATCCACCCCGAGACCAGCGGCTAGTTGGGTGCCCTAGGAGAACTGCACAGAGCCACGTGGCCTGAGACTAAGGAAACAAACTTGCGGCTACCGGGAACCAGGGCGGGAATTACAAAGCTACAAGACTCGGATCCGGCCCGCCCACTGCACCGATGAGAAAACTGAGCCCCGGGAGGAGGCTGGAAATCGCAGGGGGTAGGGCAGAGCTTAATGCTCCTCCTGTACCCCTGGCCCGCATTTCAGGACCGGCGCTGGTCGAGCCTCCAGGGAAGGGCGCGGGCTACTGTTCTCTAGGTCTTGTACTCGGCCCTCCGACGCTTACCTGGCCGCTCTGCTCCTTCACTTCCCGCGCCGCGCGGACGTAACCAGCCTGCAGCAGATGATGGTAGATGATGGGAAGCAGCTCCCGCCGCTTCCTGGCCTCGGCCATGCCAGAGATCCGGCCAGCCTATTCACGTGCACGCCCCCTCGCCCCCCGCCAGCCTCTTCCCTCGCGCCCTAGGACCTCATGCTCCTCACTTCCGGCTTTGCGTCACCCAGCCGGGAGGCGCGCTGGGAAGTGTAGTCTTGCAGCTGGAGCGAGCCATCCCGCCCTAGAGGGCGGAGCCACGAAGGCTAATCAGCTCTGCCGTTGGCTAAGAGGCGTGGCCTGACCTGAGCCCGCCCTCGGGACGGCCATGATAAATAGGGCTCCTTCATCTTAATTCTTGTTTACTCCTTGAAGGGACTGCTGTCCTGTCTTATGTTACCTGCGACTTCTTTTCTTTTCTTTCTTTCTTTCTTTCTTTCTTTCTTTCTTTCTTTCTTTCTTTCTTTCTTTCTTTCTTTCTTTCTTTCTTTCTTTTTCTTTTTCTTTCTCTTTCTTTCTTTTTTTTTTTTTTTTAAAAAAAAGACAGGACTTCTCTGTAGCTTTTTGGAGCCTGTCCTGGCACTTTTTCTGTAAACCAGGCTGGCCTTGAACTCACAGAGATCCGCCAGCTTCTGCTTTCCAAGTGCTGGGATTAAAGGCATGTGCCACTGCCGCTTGGCATACCTGTGACAACTTTATTCATCCTCGAGCTTCCTGATCACTGACTGGCCCCAGCTTCCAATTACTAATTCATTTCACACAGTGTTTAGAGCCATGATGCTGGGCATCAGCTGTCATTAGTGTGTTGAATAAGTAAGTAAATCCTTACCTGACCCCCATATGCTAGGCTAGGAGCCAGCTAGGCTGGGGACATGTAAAGAGAAAACAAGCAGTTGACCTCAAAGATCACCCAGTCGGAAGATACAGTGAATCACCTGACAATTACAGTTCCTATGTCTGGTGCACCATGGAAGCTTGGAGGAGGGGCACCTAACCCTAAAGAGACGTATAAGTTTAGACTCAAAGAAACTTTTGTTGTTGTGGGTTTTTTGTTTTTTTTGGTTGTTGTTGTTTTGTTTCTTTTTCTTTCTTTTTTTTTTTTTTGAGACAGGGTTTCTCTGTAGCTTTAGTGCCTGTCCTGGAGCTCACTCTATAGACAGGCTGGCTTTGAACTCACAGAAATCCACCGGCCTCTGCCTTCCTAGTGCTGGGATTAAAGGAGAGCACCACCACCACCCAGCAACAGCAGAAATTTGCGCACCGAGGAGAGGATAAACTGGAGTTACTGCCTGAGTCAGAATGTGAGAATCCACCTTTGGTGTTTGGTAAGGAAACCCCAAATAGAGCTCTGTACTGCAAGGGTCCAGAAGACCAGAGGATGGAGAAGCAGGCTGATAGTACCATTCTCCCCGCAGAGTTCTGGCATGCTCCAATGAGAATATAAAACCAGGTATGGTGCATATGCCTTTCATCCCAGCACTCGCGAGGTAGAGACAGGTGGATCTCCATGAGTTTGAGGCCAGTGTGGTCTACAAAGTGAGTTCCAGGACAGTCTCCAAAGCTACAGAGAAACCCTGTCTCAAAAAAACCAAAACCAACCAACCAAACAAACAAAAAACCCAAAAACAAAATCAGGTGCTAGTAGGTGAACCATGCCTTTAATCTTAGTACTCAGGAGGCAGATCTCTGAGTTTGAGGCCAGCCTGGTCTACATAGCAAGTTCCAGGACATCCAGGGTTACATGGAGATACCCTGTCTCAAACAAACAAACAAAGAGCCCCAATGTGGGCTACTCTGTTTGATAAGGGGACATTGACAAGGAGAGAATAGGAGTGTCTTGGGCATAGTTGAGACAGCCGTTCTTAATTTTGTGGACGGGTTGGAAATCTGCTGATAGCTTTTACTCTAGGAACGTTATATGCTCTAGGAATGTTATATGTGTAGACATCCATTCCCACCCAAGTTTAGGACCCACATAAGCATGTACGATGATTAATCTTCAGTGGTGACTGGACTTTAGAATTACCTCAGAGATACTCCCATGGGCGGGTCTGGTAAGGCATGCCTGGGTAGGGCATCGAGACTGAAAGCCTAACAAAGGCCTGCCTGCATTTTTCCTTCTGTTTCCTGGCCTGCTGATGTGTAGCTGAAGTTTCTGCCACCTCACCATTTCCTGCCATGATGGGCGGAGTTCTGTGAACTGTGAGCCAGACTAAAGCTTTCCAATTCAAGTTGCTTCTTGCCGGATATTTGGTCCTAGGAACAAGAAAAGTGACAAAGGCACATTCTAGGGAGAAACACAGAGGACCAGGTGACCCGAGTGAATGCTGTGTGTGAGGAAGCAAACTAATCTATTCAGACACTGAGCAAATGTTTATTGAAAACCTGCTATTGGAGACCAAATGGTCTGTACTGCAGAGCTTACAAGGCTAATGAGGCAGACACATGCTAAACAAATAGCCATAGCATACATTGAAGGGCAGGATAGCCTTTTCTTGGGGGAATGGTATAGTATTTGAAAGCCACACTGAAGTCACACTATCTAGGTTTAAATTTTGGCTTTATTTCTTATTAAGTGATCTTGGCAAGTTCTATAACTTCTCTGTACCACTAAGAAGTGGAGACAATTACCCTTTCTACCTCATGAGGGGAATAGAATTCTAAGGAGAAATGTTTTAGAAAGCCCCTTCATGATAGAATGGAGTACCTCAGCAATTACGGTAAAATAACAGGAAGGAGAGATGCCTCTCTTCTTAGGGGAGGAAGGAAGATTCCCAGAGAAAGTGGTTGTCATGAATATTTTGGTGCGGGTGTGTGGGTTCCCACTGGTCCGAGAAATGAAGACTCAGAGACACATGAGAAGGAACTTAGCCTCTATGGCTGCAGGGGGCTCAGTCTTGGTGAACTGAAGCCTTGCCTTCACCTCCCAGCATCTATATTTTTGCTTATATTTACACTTTAGCTAGAAGATTTCCATATCTCAAAACAAACTGATGGAAGTTTCCAACAATACAATACCAGGTGCAAATACCTGATTCATGAGGTACCACGGTTTTCCAGGTTTCCCCTGAACCAAGTTTTGCATAGGATATGTATCCAAGGGAAACTCTCAGTCAAGATTCACATAGGACAACAAAAGTAACTCAAAAGAAGGCTTAGGGGCTCTGAAAACTCAGGAGCCAGGCCAAGTATAACCTAGCTGGGTTTTATGACTAGTGACGGTAACTTGCTATCCCTTTGGCACCAGGCCATTGGGATATTCTGTCACAGATCCCCTTTTTTCTATACAAAATTTAATTTTTTCAAAGGTTATGCAGCCTCACAGTATATACAGCTTTTTTCTATCTATCTGACTTATAATCCTACATAAGTAGGCCAAACACATTTTAAAACAAGTAAGGCAAGAGCAACACCTGCTACAATAATTAATAATTATAATTAATAATTCTATTAAAATGATTCATAGGGTTGAATGAAGCTATGGTATCTGCAAGACTTTCCATAATATCCATTTCTATCATATCAGGTAACTTTTTTAAAGAGAAAGAAGGTGCTACCAGAGGTGGTTTTGAGGCCTGTCCACAGGTTGGAGCTGTTCAAGAGATAAAAGCCTGCTGAAGCTGAAGCAACAAGCCAGAGGGTGGGCTCCTGGGAGGGAGCCGAGCGAGGAGTTTCAACGCGGATTGGTGGGGAGTGCTCCGAGATGCCAGAGGACCTGAATCCTGCTTGGTTAGATTACCAGCATGGAAGATTGACTCAGGAGTGCTGCATGCAGAACAGGGAGGGCAGTGGAGCTGCTTGGCTGTTGGGAGTGGAGAAAAGAAGTGTGTGTGTGTGTGTGTGTGTGTGTGTGATTTGAGGAGGTGTGTTTTGAGTTGGGAGAGACCTAAGTTGGTTTAAAAACTGATGGAGACTCAGGGGAGAGAGCTGCAGGAGGCGTTTTAGGTGGGAAAGCTGGGGAAGGAACGGGGAAGTGATGTTCAAGGGCAGGTGGGAGGGAGGGATGGGGTGTGGGTGGAGGGCTGGTCTGAGAGAGGGGGAGGGAGGACGTCAATAGAGCCTCAAAGCCGGGGCCTGGATAGAATGGGTGCACATGTGGATGTAGGTTTTGCAGTGGGATGTTAAGGGAGATTTCATCTTGAACTTCTATTTTTCTCTTCAAAGTGGGAGGCAGGTCTGCTGAGAGTGAAGAAGAGGGGGTGAGGAGTTGGAAGGAGGGAGAACAACCATTCAGAGCGTCAAGCAACTTGCCCACAAGATCCTTGCTAGCCTGCTGGATCTGATGCCCCAATAGGGCCTGAGAGTGACCAGTGTGCTGTGTCCTAGCCTGTCTTGCTGAACGATTTCTGTGGCCAGGGCTCAGATGCACAGATGCAGGCAAGGAAAGCACTCAGAGGGTTTGTCCAGGGCTAGGGTTTTGTCAAACGGCCAGGAAACAAAAGCATGTGGGAGGGTCTAAGGTGTTCCCAAAAGACCATGGTACCCCACCCCAAGACCCTAGGAACTAAGCCAATAGAGGAGGGATGTGAAGGGATTCAGCATTAAGTTTGGGGAACTAGAGGCCAGGATCTAAGAAAGCTGGCAGTGGGTGAATGATAAGCCTGGGATTCTGCTTGCTTGCACAGCTGTTTGTGTGATGGGCATGAAGTATGAGCAGACAAGATCCAAAGATCTGTACTATTTCTTACTACCTTCTCCTCCCATGTTTCTCTCCTCCAGGGCATTCTCACCCCAAATGGTAAAGAAAAGGTAATGTGGGATTCCCCTCTGTATGCTGTGAATACCATTGGTTAGTAAAGGAACTGCTTTGGGCCTATAGCAGAACTATAGGGTAACAGAGCTGAGTGGGGGACTAAACTGAATGCTGGGAGAAAGAAGGGCAGAGTCAAGGAGAAGCCATGTAGCCCCATTGGACACCAACACCGGAACTTTACACAGTAAGCCACAGCCTTGTGACAATACACAGATTACTAGAAATAAGAGTTGGCCAATATGAACCTAGAGCTAATGGGCCAAGCAGTGATTTAAATAATATAGTTTCTCTGTGATTATTTTGGGTCTGAGATACTGAGCTGCCGGGAACCAACAAGCAGCCTCCCTCCAACAAAACACCCTTAAAAGGGCCTTGTGATGTTGTCTGACCACAAGGACCTGCTCCAAGCTGGGTGGCTGTGCACAGTAAGCTCTGGTCAGTAGTGGCAAGCACCTTGAGAAGAGGTCAGGATGCCTTCCACCAGCAGGAGTGTGAGCAGAGAAGGAGCCGGGTGTGTATCCCCACCTGACCCTGGGAGGAATGGAGAGCTAGTATTAAATTAAAAAACCAAACCTACCCTAAACCAGAGCACTCTAATACCTCAGTCTGGCGGCAGGTTGTTTTGTTTTGTCCCTAATAAAATTCATTGTCAGATGCCTCTTTGGTGGACAATTTCTTTATTTCCTGGGTTTTCTAAATCATATCCTTCAGTGACTCGCCTGAGGACCCAAGCACAAAATTAAGACCCATAATATATACCATGGCAACAGTTAAGGTGAAAGCAAACAGCGATGTGCATTAGAAATGTTAGCCTTGGAGCGTTTCTCTACCAGTTAGGAAACGTTGACTTTGTTCATGGAAGACGCTAGAAGCTTCCAGAGCACTCAACTTAAGTATCCTTGGGCAAAGCAGCCTGCCTTAGTCACCTCAGGTTCCCAGGCAGGTCAGGAAAAGAAGGGAAAAACGGTGGTGGGATGGCTCAGTGGGTAAGAGAACTCCCTGCTCTTACAGAGGACTAGTGTTTGGGTCACGGCACCTACATCAGGTGGCTCATAACTGCCTGTCAATTCAGCTCCACGGAATCCAATAGCCTCTCCTGGCCTCCTTGGGCACCTCTGCTTATGAGCACATACCCACATACATAATATGTCATTTAAAATAATAGTAATCATTTAATTTATAATTAATTAATTTGAGACAAGGTCTCACTGTGCAGCACTGGCTGTCCTGGAACTCACTATGTACACCAGGCTGACCTCAAGTTCACAGTGATCTGTCTGACTCTGCATCCAAGTGCTGGGATTAAAGGAGCACACCCCTCTGCTCAGCATAACAATATTTTTTTAAGAAGAAAGTTCGTTCAGCAGGTGGGTGTCTCTACACTCTTCTCAGCAGGAATGGTTCTGCTGCACAGGGGATAGGTAGCAGGACCAGGGACCACTGAAAAGCTTTCATGAGCCAGTTCTACCGTATGGCCTTGGTCCAGTGTCCTGTCCTCTCTGCTCTGAGAGCAGTGCATCTGGGAAGGTTGCTTCTGTCATTACGCCAACTCAAAAGTCGTTTCGGCAGCCGTTTTCCCAGCTCCTTCTCTCACAGGGCGATTTCTGTTTGTTGTTCTTCAATCAAAAGTTTTTGAAGGTCATTAAGTTGTTACTAAAGTAGCAGGTTAAGCAACTCCAAGATGTTGCCAGACAGTTAACTCCTCTCCCAACACCCCCACCCTCGGAGGCTGCCTTCTGGCTATAGCCCTTCCAGCCCAGCACACCTCTGCCCTATTCCTACAAACAACCTCCCTCTGACTTGAGTACTGTTCTTTCTCACCTTCCCTCCCTCCTTTCCTTCTTTTATTCCTTAGGGTGTTCGCAGTATACACAGAACCCCGTGACCCTGTCTTTCACTTAACAGTAGTAACATGTTAGATCCATTTCTCCTGACACTGAGGTCTGCATACGCTCAGCAGTGGACTCAAAGTGGGCTTATTTTTGTGAAACGTATGAGCTGAGCGGAAGTTAGCCCTCCAGGCTGATAAGCACGCATCAATTCAGCGCCACAGAAAACATCTGCACTAGTTACTGGCCCTGTTAGTGGATGAGGAAATAGATGCCTTGAGAGGTGGAGGCCTGGGCCATCGCTGGTGGTGTATGGCAGGATCTGGGCAGCTACCAGCTGCCATGGCCTCTTAACCGGACCCAGGCTGGACCATAGACACTAACCCGACCCAGGCTGGACCATAGGCATAGATGACGGAAGTAGGACATAAGCTATATGATTAGCCTAAAAACCAAGTGCAAGAAATACATACTTATGAACTGGTCTTTTTTTCCCTCCTTCCTTCCTTTCTTCCTTCCTTCCTTTCTTTCTTTCTTTCTTTCTTTCTTTCGTTCTTTCGTTCTTTCTTTTCTGAGACAGGGTATCTCCGTGTAGCTCTGACTGTCCTGGAACTCATTCTGTAGACCAGGCTGGCCTTGAATTTATAGCGATCCACCTGCCTCTGCCTCCCGAATGCTGAGATTAAAAGCATGCACCACCACTCGCAGGCTTGGACTGAAGTTTTAATTCGACAAGATGTAATCAGTGGGCAACAGGTAGATACACATTCTATTTTAATAGGTAGAGCCAATTTAATTGCCCAAAGCAAGTTCTCCTCAGCATAATTTCTTTCTTTTTCTCTCTCTTTTTTTTGGGTGTGTGTGTGTGTGTGGTTTTTCTTTTGAAGATCATCAGAAAGGGTCTATGGAGAGCATCTAAGCTAGCTCCATCCTTTCATGGTTAAGGAACGAGGCCTAGGGCCAGGAAGTGACTGGGTAAGGTCCTTGGCAGGTAAGGAGCAGAGGCAAACCAGTTGGCCTGTCCCCCCGGGCTGCTGCCCTCTGGTTTTTATTCTTGGTGCTTTTCCTCCTCTTCCATTCCCTCCTCCACATAAGTGACCTCACTGAGTATCTTTGCTTATCAGACTTCCCCAGTGGACCCATTGGTCCCAGCTGCTGTTTCTTTTTAGAGACAGGGTCTCATGTAGCTAAAACTTAATGTGTAGCCAAGGATAATCTTGGGCTTCTGATTTTCCTACCGCTACCTCCTAAGTGCTAGTATTAGAGGCATGTGCTAATTTAGTGTGTGTGTGTGTGTGAGAGAGAGAGACAGAGAGAGAGAGAGAGAGAGAGAGAGAGAGAAAGGGAGACCCTCATATGTGTGTTAGGGGGTAACTACTTTCTAGCTGATACTCTCTCTCCACCATGTAGGTTCTGGTACAAACTCGGGGTCCTCAAGCTTGCAGTAAATGCCCTTACCTGCTGAGCTATATTGTCAGCCCCAAATCCCAGCTGCTGCTGTTCTTGCTGCTGCTTCCCTTCATTCCCCCTCCTCCTTCCTCCCCTCTGCTACCTCTTGCCCTTTCTCTTCTTCCCTCCTCCCCTTCTCTTCCTCCTCCTTCTGATTTTTGATTATGTGTGTGTGTGTGTGTGTGTGTGTGTGCTGTTTGTTCACATGGGTGCAGTGCCCAAGAAGGCCAGAAGAGGGCGTCAGATCATCTAGAGCTGGAGTTACAGGCAGTTGGAGCTGATGATCCGGGTGCAGGGAGCTAAACTCAGGGCCTCTTGTAAGAGAAATAATACATGCTCTTAACCACTGTGTCGTCTCTCCAGCTGGGTCCCAGCTTCTTAACAGTCACTCTCTGTGTTCCAGCTTGAGCCAGAACCCAAATCCTGAGAACACAGGAAGGTGTTGTTCTCAGAACATCTCACTCCCTTCACCCCATTTGGGTAGAATTGCCATTTTCCTTTCTGAAGCTGCACTGTTTCTTCTTTCTGCTTCGAAGCCAAATGTAAATGTCACTTCTTCCACAGTATTTTCTCTGAGGCCCCAAGCTTCCCACTGTGGCCAGTCATCTCTGCTTGGTCTGGAGAGGAGGCCCCTACCTCCGGGCACTCCTTTCCAGACACGTGCTACCAAAGGACTAGCCAGGAGGGGGCAGTGCACAACCAAAGAAAGGTCTTTGAAAGGTCAAGGTCACTAGGGTCTGTCTAGTCAACTGCCCAATAGGGAGGGCGGTGGGCATAGGGGGTTCAGCCCCAAGGCCAAGACCTCTGGTAAGCTGGGTCTCCTCCCTTGGACCTTGATTTGTTTGCATCTCTGTGCAGTGGCTGGGTTGGGCTAATTCAGTGTTTCTGAAAGCTTGGTAACACACAATGTAACTTCAGGAGAGAAATAGATGGACATATTTAAATGGAAGTCATTATGTATTTATTTTAATGCGTATTAGACAAAAAAGAACCAGCACATCAAACCTGTTATTTTGTAGATATTATTGCTTAGGATGGTGCTAAATAGACATTCAAGTAAAAAAAAAATCCAGTGATTCAATGTAAAAGAAAGTACCAATTAAATAATAGTGCACACAGAAAGCCAGCAGTGAATGGCTGCGATCATCATGGGTCTACCTTCAGCTTCTGGATGCTGTGATCCGCAGGGACTGTTCTGCAGGGATGTCTGTCTTTGGTGGGGGTGGTATGGGGGAAGGAGTTGCCTGAGGAGCTAGGATGCTGGCCTTGGTGTAGAAGGGCAGGAGCCTAGCAGCTCCTCCACCTGTGTGTGGAGGGGTGAATGCTTGCTCCCCTCCGCCTCCTTTCTCGGCTTCCCTGCGGTTACCAGGGAGTGGGAGGCTCAAAGGGGCTGCATTCTGGAAGCTCATCTGCTCCCTCATTCTCACTCAGCACCCTGCTTGGCATAAGCTATTCAGGGTGATGATTAGCAGAGCTGCGGAAAAGCGCTGGGGCTGAGGGGAGGAAAGAGGTAGACAGTATTTTCCTGAATGCATGCACACCCAACCTGGAACGACTGTCTAATGATTCCCAAGCTTGGCTGTTGAGTGGAATCTCCAAGCTACCCAGTGGAAATGCAGTTTCAAAGTTCCACCGCAGCGGTTCTGATCCTGGGTCCCCTGCATCTGTATTTTTAGCAGCTCCCTAGGCAATTTGGAGGCTTCTGGGTTTGGAACCACTACGATCATCAACATATCTCCTTTGTGCATGAGAAGAGGATCAGAGAGGTTGTGCCATTAATTGAACTCAGCAAGTCAGTAGCAGTTACCCAGTCACAGAGCATTCCACTGGCAAATGGAGTTTATTTCCATTTTCCTGGCATCTGGCCTGGTCAAGGACTTTCTCAGCCACCTGCTGAAGAGGCCAGAGGGGTAGTGAGAAATGGTGATGGGAAAAGGTGTTTGTGGGGGTGCTAGTAGAGGTGGTGGCTAAGAGGTATAGCTTCCTCATAGTGGCTGCCAGGCTACCAAAGGCAAGAGTCAGTATATAGTATATGTGTACCACTCAGGACTGAGTTTCACATGAGATTTTTATAGTGTAGAATTCACACTAATAAGTAGGTGGCAAATTCTAGGAGGAGCTAATTCTCTCTTTCTCTCTTCCTTCCTTTCTCGCTCTTTTTTGTTTGTTTGTTTGTTGTTTTTATTATGCTTTGTTTGTTTGAGACAGGGTCTCACTATGTAGCTCTGGTTGTCCTGGAACTCACTATGTAGACCAGGCTGGCCTGATCCACCCACCTCTGCCTCCTGAGTACTGGGATAAAAGGTGTGAGCCACCACTGCCAGTGCTAGGGGAACTTTCTAACAATGATCAGTGGCCCAGAAGACAGTTAACCCGGGACAACTGACCTGCTCCCTACTACATATTAAATCATGAGATATCCGACATATTTTGGACCAAACAATAGTAACAAGAAGGCCGCTGACAGATCCCCATGGCCCAGATTATGAAGAAAGATGTTAAAGGTAATGAGGACCTTCTTGATTATTCCCTTCTTTGCTGCCCAGAGAGGCTCACGGACTCCTTTCTCTAAGGGTGAAGGAACCATTCCTATGGGTGAACTCACACTTCTGCGGCTTATGGGTATGCTCATGAAACAGAGACAGTACTGCTTTCAGATTCTTTTCTGCTTCTTTGTACATGACATAATGCATAATGAGCCTTCTCATTTTCACCCCACGTTATGTTTGGAATTCATCTGTGATGATGTACAGAGCTCCAGCAAATAATTTATTCCCAGGATCCAGTTGATTGTGTGCAAGCCACAGTTTATTAATCCGTCCTCCTGTGGGTGAGCATTGAAGCCATTTTAAATTCCCCACAATAAGAACCACCCCACTGTGACTACTAAGTGTGTCCTGCATGGGCCCGGAGAGGACTCATGTGAATGTCTTGGGTTCATCCATGTGGCCCAGTTGCTTCTGCTGGCATGTGACGGGTTTCAAACTGTTTGGCACCCTGATGAGTCAAGTGATTGTGATTCTTGTGGGTTTTATTTTTTTGAAGCAGGGTTTCAGGCTGGCCTTTGAAATCCCTACTTGCACCTCCCAAGTGCTGAGATGACAGATGTGGCTCTCATTCACTTATTCATTCATTCGTTCATTCAATTTTTCGCTGTTGTTTGAGACAGGGTTTCTCTATGTAACACAACTGGCTGTCCTAGAACTCACTCGATAGACCAGGCTGGCCTCAAACTCACAGAGATCACCTGTCTCTGCCTTCCAAGTGCTAGGATTAAAGGCATGCATCACTATGCCTGTCTGTGTCTTTCTTGTTGTCTTTTGACAAGTAGGAGATCTTTTTTTTTGTTTGTTTGTTTTGGTTTTTTGAGACAGGGTTTCTCTGTAGCTTTGGGGCCTGTCCTGGACCTATCTCTTGTAGATCAGGCTGGCCTCAACTCACAGAGATCCGCCTGTCTCTGCCTCCCAAGTGCTGGTATTAAAGGCGTGTGCCACCACTGCCCGGCCCCCAAGTAGGAGATCTTATCTTGGGTTCTGTTGCCAGGGTATTCTGCTAGTTTGTGGCTTGACTTTTCTCTTTTTCTTTCCTTTTAAAAATAAAGACAACTCTTATGAGCTGGGTGTGGTGGCACATGCCTTTAATCCCAGTACTCAGGAGGCAGAGGCAGGTGGATCTCTGTGAGTTCAAGGCCAGTCTGATCTACATTGGGCATTTCAGGATAACCAGGGATATGTACAGAGACCATGTCTCACAGTAAATAAATAGAGAGAAAGGACCCAGCACTCAGGAGGCAGAGGCTGGTGGATCTCTGTTAGTTCGAGGCCAGCCTGGTTTAAAGAGCGAATTCCTGGACAAGCTCCAAAGCTATACAGAGAATCCCTGTCTTGAAAAGCAAACAAGAGTCCTGGGACACTGGCAGACCAGGATTGAGCTAACGACCTGACTCAGAGTCTGTGACCTCCACTGAAATCGGAGTGGGACTGAACCAGTTGCCTAAGACACAGAGAGAACAAGCTCCACCAGGAGCAGAAGCCAGGAGCAAACCTAGTCCCGGGACAGGACTGACCCAGCGACCAGATCCAGAGCCAACGATCTCCACCGGAACAGGTACAAGGGAGTAACCACTGAGTGAGTGAGTCAGAGCCAGAGACTGCTGAGGGTACGGATGTGAATCTGGGACCTTCAAGGGAATGGACGTAGGCCAACACCCCCCGTGGGTCTGGGCAAGAGTCTAGGACCTCCCAGGAACTAGGCCGGAGCCAGGACATCCGTCAGCCTGGGCGTGAGTGAGGCTGGGTCCTCCAAGGGAACAGGCAGGAACCAGAGATCTCGATGGGGCCAGGCACAAATCTGGGACCTCAGAGAGAGTTGGCCTGAGCCAGGTCCCCTGTGGGTTCGGGCATTGGTTTGAGACATCAAAGGGAATAGGCAGGAACCTGGAACCCCTGTCTGAGACCTCTGAGGAAGCAAGCAGGTCCCCTGCGGGTTCGGGTGCACCCTACCCTAGAACCTCCCAGGCAGTAGACCAGAACCAGAAACCTTTCCAGGCCCAACTCCAACCCAGGAACTTCTGCAGGAGGGAACCCAGACTAGGATTTACATGTACAGGTCAAAGCTGGTAACCTAAGCCAAAATTGCCCCAAGGCAAGGAACTCCACCTTGGGCAACAAATTCCACAGGAGTGTAACTGAACTGAGACTCCTAGGACAGAGAGAGTCGGAGGAAACAATCTCCACTGGGAGCAGAAGCCAGGAGCAAATTCAGCCCTGGGAGCCAAACCAGTCCTGGGACACTGGCAGACGAGGATTGAGCCAACGACCTGACTCAGAGTCCGCAACTTCCACTGGAACCAGAGTGGGACTGAACCAGTTATCTAGGACAAGGAGAGAACGGCTCCACCAGGAGCAGAAGCCAGGAGCAAACCCGGTCCCAGGACATGAGCGGATCAGGATTGAACCAGTGACCAGATCCAGAGTCAGCGAGCACCAAAAGAACAGGTCTAACTCCAAGCCAGGGACTCCTGCAAGAGGAGATCCAGACCAAGATTTACAGAAACAGATCAAAACCAGCAGCCTAGACCAAAGTAGGCCTGAGACAGAAAACTCCAAGGGAGCAGACCAAAGCACAAGAGTACTGAGCTACCTCCAGGAACAGGAATAACCAACAGGGTAACTAGAACTGTGACACTGACTGAACCATGAGGAAAACCATCTTAGCTTTCGATCTACTGGCACCTAGAAGATTATTCAACAGAATCTCAGAGAGCACCAAAAACACCTATTAGAGGAAAAGATGAGTAGAAAACGTAAGATCACAAGCTACACCACAAAGAGCAACACAATACCAGTGAAACCCAAAGACCCTACAAAAGTAAGACCTGAATAACCAAATGTGGATGACCCAGAAGAAAATGATCTAAAAAATAACCACAAGAGAATATCTGAAATTCTTTTTTTGTTGTTGTTTTTTGAGGCAGGGTTTCTCTGTAGCTTTGGAGCCTGTCCTGGAACTAGCTCTGTAGACCAGGCTGGTCTCAAACTCACAGAGATCCGTCTGCCTCTGCCTCCCGAGTGCTGGGATTAAAGGCGTGTGTCACCACCGCCCAGCAACCACAAGAGAATATCTGAAATTCTTAAAGACAAAATGAGAAATTACCTTAAAGAAATGGAGGAAAAAAACAAACAAAAAATTGGAAGATATCAGCAAATCACTCAAAGAAAACCTAGAAAAAGAACTCAAACATATAACAGAAACTATTCAGGACTTGAAAACTGAGATAGAAAAAATAAAGAAAACACAAGCTGAAGGAATTATAGAAACAGAAATCATGAGGAAAAGAGCAGGAACCACAAATGCAAGTATGAACAACAGAATACAAGAAATGGAAGAAAGAGCGAATCTCAAGTGCGGAAGATAAAATAGAGGAAATAGACTCATCAGTTAAAGAAAACATTAAACCTAACAAAAGCTTAACCCAAAATATCCATGAAATATGGGACAACATATAAAGGCCAAATCTTAGAATAATAGGTATAGAAGAAGGAGAAGAAAGTCAACTCAAAGGCATGGAAAATTTATTTAACAAAACATAGAAGAAAACCTTCCCTACCTAAAGAAAGATATGCCTATGAAGATACAAGAAGCTTACAGAACACCAAATAGACTGGATCCAAAAAAAAAAAAAAGTCCTTTCGCCACATAATAATCAAAACACTAAACATACAGAGTAAAGAAAGAATATTAAGAGCTGCAAAGGAAAAAGGCCAAGTAACATATAAAGGTAGACTTATCAGAATTACACCTGACTTCTCAGTGGAAACAATGAAAGCCCTCCTGTACACAGATGATAAAAGGGTTGAGGAAGAAATCAGAGAATCAACACCCTTCACAATAGCCACAAATGGCATAAAATATCTTGGAGTAACTCTAACCAAACAAGTGGAAGACTTATATGACAAGAACTTTAAATCTTTGAAGAAAGAAATTGAAGAAGACACAAGAAAATGGAAAGACCTCCCATGCTCTTGGGTAGGCAGAATTAATATAGTAAAAATGGCAATCCTACCTAAAGCAATCTACAGATTCAACACAATGCCCATCAAAATC
Organism: Ondatra zibethicus; assembly: GCA_004026605.1. Lineage (NCBI taxonomy): Eukaryota > Metazoa > Chordata > Mammalia > Rodentia > Cricetidae > Ondatra > Ondatra zibethicus. Next base: position 105,909 of record PVIU01001956.1, on the reverse strand, counting down.
CCAACAAAATTTTTCAAAGACCTTGACAGAATGGTACTCAACTTCATTTGGAAAAGCAAAAAACCCAGGATAGCCAAAACAATCCTGGGCAACAAAAGAACTTCTGGAGGCATCACGATCCCTGACTTCAAACTCTACTATAGAGCTACAGTACTGAAAATAGCTTGGTACTGGCATAAGAACAGACAGGAGGACCAATGGAACCGAATAGAAGACCCTGATATCAATCCACACATCTTCGGACACCTGATATTTGATAAAGAAGCAAAAAAATACCAAATGGAAATAAGAAAGCATATTCAAGAAGTGGTGCTGGCATAACTGGATATCAACATAAAGAAAAATGAAAATAGACCCATATCTATCACTATGCACCATACTCAAGTCCAAATGGATCAAAGACCTCAACATAAAGCCAGCCACACTGAACCTTATAGAAGAGAAAGTGGGAAGTACACTTGAATGCATTGACACAAGGAACCACTTCCTAAATAGAACTCCAGCAGCACAGACACTGAGAGAAACAATTAATAAATGGGACCTCCTGAAACTGAAAAGCTTCTGTAAAGCGAAGGACATGGTCAACAAGATAAAACGACAGCCTACAGAATGGGAAAAGAGCTTCACTAACCCCACATCAGACAGAGGTCTGATCTCCAAAATATACAAAGAACTCAAGAAATTGGACGCCAAAAAATCACATAATCCAATAAAAAAAAATTGAGTACAGACCTAAACAGAGAACTCTCAAAGAGGAATCTAAAATGGCTGAAAGACACTTAAGGAAATGTTCAACATCCTTAGTCATCAGAGAAATGCAAATCAAAACAACTCTGAGATTCCATCTTACACCTGTAAGAATGGCCAAGATCAAAAACTCTGATGACAACTTATACTGGAGAGGTTGTGGGGAAAAGGGAACACTTCTGCATTGCTGGTGGGAATGCAAGCTGGTACAACCCCTTTGGATGTCAGTGTAGCGATTTCTCAGAAAATTAGGAAACAACCTTCCTCAAGACCCAATAATACCACTTTTCGGTATCTATCCAAAGGATGCTCAATTGTGCCACAAGGACATGTGCTCAACTATGTTCATAGCAGCTTTGTTTGTCATAGCCAGAACCTGAAAACAACCTAAATGCCCCTCTATTGAAGAATGGATAAGGAAAATGTGGTACATTTACACAATGGAGTACTACACAGCAGAAAAAAATAACGACAGCTTGAATTTTGCAGGAAAATGGATGGAACTAGAAAACATTACTTTGAGTGAGGTAACCCAGACACAGAAAGACAATTATCACATGTTCTCTCTCATAGGTGGTTTATAAACATAAAGCAGAGAAAGCCAGCCTACAAACCACAATCCCAGAGATCTTAGACAACAATGAGGACATTAAGAGAGACTTACATAGATATAATCTACATGGGAAGTAGAAAGTATAAAAAACATGATCTCCTGAGTAAATTGGGAGCAAGGGAACCTTGGGGGAGGGTTGAAGTGGAGAGGAGAGAGAAGGGCGGGGAGCAGAGAAAAATGTAGAGCTCAATAAATATCAAGAAAAAAAAAGAAAAAAAAAGAATGAAAAGCTAACAAACAAAATAAAAGAGAGAAAGGAGAGAGAGAGAGAGAGAGAGAGAGAGAGAGAGAGAGAGAGGAAGGAAAATGAAGTCTTATGTATCCCAGTCTGGCCTTGAACTTCTAATTATAAGACTGTATCCACACGCCTGTTTGTTACTTTCTTTCTTTCTTTTTTCCTTCCTTCTTTCCTTTCTTTCTTCTTTTCCCCCTTTTCTTTTGTTTTTTTCAAGACACAGTTTCTCTGTGCAGCCCTGGCTGTTCTAAAACTTGCTCTGTAGGCCAGACTGGCCTCAAACTCAGAGATCCTGTCTGCCTCTCCTTCCTGAGTGCTGGAATTTAAGGGGTGTGCCTCCACTGCCCAGCTACTGCTTGTTTTTATACACAAAGCATTAGTGTCTTCTTTAATATATATAATAAATATATGGGTGTTTTGTCTGCATGTATATCTTTATACCACATATGTACAGAGGCCAGAAGAGGGTGTCAGATCTCTTGGAACTGTAGTTATAGATTGTTTTGAATTGCTTTGTGACTTCTGGGAATTGAACCTAGGTCCTCTGGGAGAGCAGCCAGTGTTCTTAACTATTGAGCCATCTCTTCAGCCCCATGAATGTCCTCTGTTGTGGTGTGAGACATTGTGTCCTCACAAAGCTGGGGCTATTTGACAGTGTGGTATAGTCAGGAGTGGAGCTGAGTTACAGGCAAGAGAGCTTGGGTGAGCTGCTTTTCCTCTGGGCTTTAGCTTCCTGACTAATGATCCAGAGACAGGAACAGCACCCAGCTCCCAAGCATGCTAAGAGGCTGCAAAGGGGAGGTCGAGGGAGCACTGACACCTCCACAGAAAGCAGGGTTCACACAAAGCCTTGAGAGAAGTTGCCGCCTGAGAGACATTCATGGCAACATCCCCATCTTGATTTGCCCTGATGGGTTCAAGGGTCCCTTCTGAACTCAGCTTAGGAGACATGGACCTATTTGGACAGGCATCGGTGCCCTCTCTGGAAAGCAATGTAGGAGGAAGGTGCACTCATGATCTCTACATAACCCACTTGCTCAAGCTCCTTGATTACCTGTGGTGGCATGCTTGAGAGAATATCAGGTGACTCCGAGGAAAATATCTGGGGAAAGAAAAGGGCACATATGCCTGGTCACTTCCATCCTATCCATGCCAACCCTCACACACCCTCGTCACTTCTGAAGCAGTTCATTCTCGGCACAGCACACACCATATTGGGGCAGGAACAAACTGGGGATAGGTTAAACAGAAGGCTCTAGGGTCAGCAGCCTCTTGGACAATGTTGTGGAACCTATGGTCAATAGATTTCCTGGACCCTGGTCAGCCTACTCAAAGGGAGGAGAATGCCGCGCTTGATTAGCGTTAGCGAGGAAAGTTGTTTAAAATGGAATCTATGCACAAACGGGTGCAGAGAGGAGTGCCTCACGCCGTGCCCAGCAGACAGCCGTGCTGTCAGAGATTGTAAATCTGGGCTATATAGCATCCGTGGGGTGTGTTATAGATTCACAGTAAACCTTGCTTATTTTTACCCTCTTTTCTTTTCTCTTCTGAATTTAGTAACTGGAATACAATAGGCATCAGAAAATGAAGAACGAATGAGTGGGATGGGTGGTGGATGGGACCCCTGATGCCCATCCAGGTTTAAGCTCTTATACCCTGCTTTTCTAGATTCATCCCTGCCCTCCAGAGTATCTTTCTCTTTCATCATGTCACTATAGATGAATAAATCTAGGCCTTCTTGACCCTGGCATGGAGCCATAATGGGAGAACTAAAAGAACCAGGCAGCTGAACAGCTTAATTGTCATTTCCACCAGCGATGGTTACCAGGGAAACTTGAAAACTGTTACATTGAGGAGGGGCTTTGGGCAATGTGAAGCTGCAAGACAGAACCTCAGAACGGGGAGGGAAACTTCACACAAGTTCTTCAAGACTTTAATTTTTAAATTTCCTTTAGTGATAATCTGAATCAATTAGGTATTATTTTTGGATCATTTTGACAATCTACCTTATATATAAAACATCCCTTGGTCATGTGATGTGGAAATCATGTTGCTATTTGTATTACAATCATATTAGCACCAGAGTCTGCAATGGATAGACTCCCCCTCCCCCAGTAAACTGAGATTTTGATGCTAATCAAATTGAGCAAGTTCATGTGCGTGTGTGAGTGTGTGCATGTGCGTGTATGTGTGTGAGTGTGTATATGAGTGTATGTATGAGTATGTGAGTATATGTGTACATGTGTGTGTGTAGAGTGTATGTGCATATGTGTATGCACCTCTGCTAATGTGTGCAGGGGCTAGAGGTTATTACTCTTTACCTTACTTATTTTTTGGGGGGTTTCTTTTTAAAATTTTTTTCTATATATATTTTTATTGATATTTATTGAGCTCTATATTTTTCTCTGCTCCCCTCCTTGCCTCTCCCCTCCCCCCTTTAACCCTTTCCCAAGGTCCCCATGCTCCCAATTTACTCAGGAGATCTTGTCTTTTATACTTTCCACTTCCCATGTAGATTATATCTATGTAAGTCTCTCTTAGTGTCCTCATTGTTGTCTAAGTTCTCTGGGATTGTGGTTTGTAGGCTGGTTTTCTTTGCTTTATGTTTATAAACCACCTATGAGTGAGTACATGTGATAATTGTCTTTCTAGGTCTGGGTTACCTCACTCAAAATAATGTTTTCTAATTCCATTCATTTTCCTGAAAAATTCAAGCTGTCGTTATTTTTTTCTGCTGTGTAGTACTCCGTTGTGTAAATGTACCACATTTTCCTTATCCATTCTTCAATCGAGGGGCATTTAGGTTGTTTTCAGGTTCTGGCTATGACAAACAAAGCTGCTATGAACATAGTTGAGCACATGTCCTTGTGGCACGATTGAGCATTCTTTGGATATATACCCCAAAGTTTACCTTACTTCTTTGAGGGAGTGTCTGTCCCTGAACCTGGGGCTGCCTCTTTGTTTTGTTTTTTTCCCCAGATAGGTTTGTAACCAGCAAGCTGCACTGATGGTTCTGTCTTTGCCCCTCACAGTGATGCTGTAACATGCCAAGTTTGTGACCTGGGTGCTGAAGAACAAGCTCAGGATGACTGCACAGCACAGCACAGTGCTACCCCTCTAGCCACCTTCTTATTTTTTTTAATTTTATTTATTTATTATTTTATGTGCATTGGTGTTTTGCAAGGGGTGTCAGGTCCCCTGGAACTGGGGTTACAGACAGTTGTGAGCTGCCATGTGGGTGCTGGGAATTGAACCCAGGTCCTCTGGAAGAGCAGCCAGTGCTCTTAACCACTGAGCCATCTCTCCAGTCCCATTCTTCTTTCTTTTAATGGATACATAACAATGTACAGTTATGCATACTAGTGGGTGTTATGTTACATTGAGTAGGTATTCAGATTTGGGTCTAAGATTTTTAAGATTCCTGAACATACTCTGAAAGTATTCTTCAAAGAGAGTTTTTCTAAGGCTCCTGTACATTATTCAAGTTGAGAAATCCCAGAGAGGACAAGAGGCCCCCATGTGAGGGCAGGGGCCTCCATTATAGTTGCTGGGTGGCATATACCTTTAACCCCATCACTTGGGAGGCAGAGGTAGGCAGATTTCTGTGAGTTTTAGGACAGCCTGGTCCACATAGTGTTTTGAATAAGAATGGACCCTGTAGGCTCATATATTTGAATGCATAGTTACCAGGGAATGGAAGTGTTTGAAAGGATTAGAAGTGGGCTTGTTGGAGGAAGTGTGTCATTTAGGGGTGGGCTTTGAGGTTTTTAAAGACCCATGCCAGGCCCAGGCTTTCTCTCTGCCTGTGGATCAGGATGTAGCTTTCAGCTACTTCTCCAGCACCATGAGTGCTGCTATGGTCCACATCATGTTAACTCTCTGAAACTCTCTCATGACAAACCTCTTAAACTGCAAGCAAGTCCCCAATTAAATGTTTTTTTTTTTTAAATAAGCGTAGACTTGGTCATGGTGTCTCTTCAGCACAATAGAACAGTGACTTAGACACCCTGTTTCATCAAAAAAAAGAAAGAAAGAAAAAAAAAACAAGAACAAAAACAAACAAACAAACAAAAAACCCCAGCGTTCCGGTTGCCTTCAGTCCAGGACACCATGAGTGTAAAATGGGACCGTGTGTGTGGAAGTTCTCTTTACCAGCATGTTCAGCTCCAGTTTTCAAACGTGGATAAGGAGCCTTGAGGAGGGGAACTGACATCTCCACCACCATCGCTCAGGCTTCCTGTCCTCTGCTACCAGGGGCAGTGGGTCACTAGCAGTAATGCTGGATTCTATTTCTGGAAAATTAAGAATAACAACTCAGGAAGAGCCTGTCAGCATTTGGGCAAACATATTACATTTTTATTTGTTAAAGAGATTAAATTAGCAAAACCAAACAAATAAATGAGCACCCTGCATTCCCCACAGCCATACCTCTCTTCTTGAGCAAAAATAAATTCGTTCTCAGGTGAAGGGTCAAGGAAGAGGCACACAGCGTCAAGACATCCAAGTCCTTCAGGGCTGAGTACCCGGGCGGGCTACATTTTGCTACATGGAATGCCACCTTATTGCCGTGTACAGTTACTTGGGTATGTGGCGTCATGGTGGGGTCACCTAGGGTATGATGAGGGCTCCAGAAAGCAGGGGCCTGTGTCTGGCCACTGCCATTTCTCACAAGCTCGTCTCTGCGCTTTGCAAATACATCTGAACCAAGAATGAAAGGGCAAATTAATGAGGTCACATTCTTTGCATTTAAATATTTGGAATAGTGAAGACATTCAAGAGACCAAGGCAGGAGGATCGAGAGTTTGAGGCCAGTGAAGTCTATATAGTAAATCCTAGATTATCGTGGATAATAGTAAGACCCTGTTACAAAACAACAGATCAGAGGGATCTCAAAGAAGGTGCATTTCTCACATCCAGGTTTATGTCAGGGAACAAGGGAACTCCAAAGTGATTTCTGGTCCAGACTTCAGGGATCAGGGAGGGCCACCTGGAAGCCACGGTTGGCCTCAAGAGACTGGTGGCCTGGTTGTTAGGTTTTCCATAGGTCAGGCTCTGTGCTACTTGCTGGGGGTCCCAAGCAAAAACAGTCCTGATCCCCAAGAACTCACAGTGGTGAAGAAGGACTTAGACTCTAGAGTCACCAGATCAAGTGCCAGCTCCAAACAACATGTGATCTTGGGTGTGTCCTGTCTTCTCTTCGAAGTAACACCAGGAGTAGTTAACTGCTAACCCAAGTGAGAAATAAGATGCAATCCTAAGGCACAAAGCACCAGCCCAGAAAGAGTGCTTAGGACCTTTTGTCCAGCCTGGGACTGGGCCCCCTGAAAGACAGACTGCACTCTTCCATCTGCCCTGAATCCCCAAAGGGCACGTGCAAGCTGGCAGCAGGAAACAGCTGGGACCCATGTCTCCCATCGGAAGAAGCCAGGTTATTTATAATGGTTTAGCTATTGCGGTTGTTGAGGTTGCTCCTGTGAAAAACACTGAGGCTATGACTAACCTTGTGCACTCCTCTTGTGCATGTGAGTCAGGGTTCCTCCAGGGTGAACATAAACAGCAGGAAGTAAGGGATCCAGGGAACCAGGTAATAGCTATAGCCTGTGTGTATGTGTGTGTGGTGCGGACATGCACGCCTGTGCACACATGCTTTCTATGGTCATGTTAATCTTACAGAGAATCAAGGGGACCTCGGGAGGATCCCCAGAGAGGCGGCTGAGTGAAGGAGACTGGAGGTAACACTTCTTTGGCAAGTGACATGGAAGCATTTCCATGTAGAAAACTTTAATGTTGTTAAAATCACGAGCACTAATGAGATGGGATGTGTGTACATTATCTGGGAAAGGAGTTACTAAGTGTTAGGAAAGGGCCACCAATCTACAAGATAATGCTGAATTGTTTTCCAAGTTGCTTGCTCCTTTCCATATTCCTCCCAGCTCTGGTTACGCATCTGCTGAGCTACAACCCTGCCAGCACTTGGTATTATCTGGTTCCCCACTTTCTTGCCAACCTAGTGGGTGTAAAATGATATTTCATAATTATCTTAATCTTCATCTTCCTGCATCTTAATAGGATTGAACATCTTGAGTCAGGCTTGCTAGCACAGGCTCCTGTAACCCTAACATTTGGAAGGTGGAGGCAGGAAGAGCAACAGCTCGAGGCCAGCTTGTGCTATGTCAGGGGGGAAACAAGGAGTCGGGAGAGATGGATGACTCAGTGGTTAAGAGCACTTGCTGCTCTTGCAGAGGACCCAGGTTTGATTCCCAGCACCCACATTGCAGCTCACAGTTGTCTATATTGTAATTCCAGTTCTAGGGGATCTGACATCTTCTTCTGCATTCCAAGAGCATTGTATGTATGCACATGGGGCACATACATATATGTTGGATACTGCACATAGGTTGTACACATACATGCCAGCAAAGCACTTGTCTTAGTTAGGTTTTTTTTTTTTAAATTGCTTTGAAGAGGCATTATGACCACAACAACTCTTATAGAGAAACATTTTATTGTGGGGGAATCACTTACAGTTTCAGAGGCTCAGTCCATTATCAATATGACAGGGGCACATGGTGGCATGCAGGCAGATATGGTGCTGGAGCTGAGAGCCCTACATCTTGTCTCAGAGGCAACAGGAAGTCAACTGACTGTCACATGTAAGGAAGCTTGAGCGAAAGAGATCTCAAAGCCCATCTCCATGGTGACACACTTCCCCCACCAAAGCCACACCTCCTAATAGCGCCACTCCTTCTGGGGGCCATTTGCTTTCAAACCACCACAGCACTCCTATACATAAAATAAAAATAAAATACTACTGGTCTATAGAGTGAGTTTCAGGAAAGCCAGGGCTATATAGAGAAACTCTGCCACACAAATAAATAAATAAATAATCACATCTTTTTTTAAAAAAAAAGGATGGGCGATGGTGGCGCACGCCTTTAATCCCAGGCAGAGGCAAGCAGATCTCTGTGAGTTCGAGGCCAGCCTGGTCTACAAGAGCTAGTTCCAGGACAGCTCTCCAAAGCCACAGAGAAACCTTGTCTCGAAAAACCAAAAAAAAAAAAAAATTACTAGGGGGCTGAAGAGGTGGCTCAGAGGTTAAGAGCACTGACTGCTCTTCCAGAGGTCCTGAGTTCAATTCCCAGTAACCACATGGTGGCTCACAACCATCTGTAATGAGATCTGGTGCCCTCTTCTGGCCAGCAAGCATACAGACAGATAGAACACTGTACACATAATAAATAAATAAATCTTAAAAAAAGAGAAGATACACACACATAATATGAGAAATATAATGAGAATATATGCTTATATGTATATACACATATATTCTCATAAGCACACACATATTCTCTTTAATTCTTAAAAAAAAGAAAAAATATACTGAAAAATCTCAAGTCAGCTGGGTGGTGGTGGCACACATCTTTAATCCCAGCACTCGGAAGGCAGAGGGAGGCTGAGGCCAGCCTGGTCTACAGAGTGAGTTCCAGGACAGCCAGGGCTACACAGAGAAAGCTTGTCACAAAACAAAACAACCCAAACCTAGAGAAGCTCAAGTCTCTGACTCTACAGAATGTTCTGCTGTGTGTTAAAGACCTGTAGCACCACAGAACACGAGGTGAGGAGCAAAGAAACAAGGTTTTAGTCCCAGCGGAGTCAGACCTCACTGGCCTTACTCATGCAGATGTCCTTTTAAAGCTTTAGTCTACCATTGAGGATCTAAGTTGAGTGCAGTGTTGATCCGTTCATAGGAGGGTATCTAAGGCATCGTGTGAGATAATGGGAGTCAAGAATAAAGACGTTTATTTTTTTAAAAGACATTTTTAGCTGGGTATGAATACTCACACCTGTAAACCAGTGCTCCGGAGGCTGTGGCAAGAGGATTGTCATGTGTTTGAGGTCAGCCTTGGCAACACAGTGGGACCCAGGATACCCAAGGCTACAGAGTGGGATCCTGTCTCAAGTAAATTAAAAAATTAAGTTAAATAAATGAATGGGGCTGAAGAGATGGTTCAGGGGGTGAAGGCCTGCTGGGCAACCATGAGGACCTAAGTTAGTGTTCATGTAAAAGCTAGGCAACACTGAGGATGGGGTAGAGATAGGCAGATCCTGGGCGCTCACTGGCCAGCCAGTCTAACTAAAACAGTGAACTCTCGATTCAGTGACAGACCCTGCTTCAAAGAATAAGGTGGAGAGTAATAAAGAAAACAGACGTCAATTTTTGGCTTCTACATGTACACTCAAGTGAGTACACCCCCACACACATATGCGCACACATACACATAAATGAATAAAAAGATAGGTAGGACCAGTGAACTAGATAGCTTATTGGGTAAAGGCACTTGCCACCATGTCTAATGACTTCAATTGAGGATCCACTTGGTAGATGAATAGAACCGTAAGCTGTCCTCTGGCAGGCAAGCTGTGACATGTGCATGCCTTCCCCCTACATACAAACAATAAATAAATGTAAAACATAAATAAACAGGGAACTGAGAGATGGTTCATCAATTAAGAGCACCTGTTATGTTTCCAGAGGACCAGGGTTTGGTTTCTAGCACCTACAAGGTGGCTCACAACCATCTGGAACTCAGTTCTAGGGGATCAGATTTCTTTTGACTTCTGAGGGCATCATTCCCTCACATGGTACTCATGCATATGTGCAAGCAGACACACTTAAGACATATAAAGTAAATCTTTAAAAAAATTAAACAAAGGCCATTAAAGAAGGCTCTGGTGAGTAGGAACAGCCAGCTGACATCCTGGAGGCAGAGAGCATCAGTTCCTAGCTAGAGTGAATGTTTTCTTCCTTCATCATCTCCCCTCAGGTACCTCAGCTTCTTACTGATGTCTGTATGCCTCAGGCCACCCCAGTAGTTACTAGAAATCCAAATTCACACCCTTTCAGCTCTCGGGGGAAGATGGCGAGTACTCTAGTTCAGGGCTTTCCCTAGAAGGCCTGCCACTGAGACTGCTGGACCAGCAAGTAACTGGGCTGGGCTGTCCTGGTCCAGCCATAGTGCCTAATGCTTAGGTTCTCGGTTCTTCTCCCTGGACCTCTAGCTATCATATTCTGCTCCCGCTCCAAGGTAAAAGAAGGTCGGCCTGCACAGGATTTCCCTAAGCGCAGCTGCAAGACATTTGCTCCATGATAGTGGTTGAGTAGAATCTTGGGGGAGGTGCTTGTCAGGTCTGGAAGTGTCAGGCACCGGGCCAGGTGTTTTACAAACAGGATCCGTTGGCTCCCTGTAGTAGCTGTGAAACAGGAGCTGACCGTTACTCATAGGTAAGGAAACTAAGGCTTTGTGAGCTTAGGTCTGTCACCCAAGATCCCATAACTGGCAAGTGGCAGATCCATCTGCAGATCCAGGCAACATGTCTATAGCGCCATGCTTGTTGTCAGCTGCAGAAACACTCCTGGTGACTGGTTGTGTCATGGGGTCTGGGAAAAAAGAAGGAAGCAGTATGACTCTTCTCTTTTCTTTCTCCTTCCTTCCTTCCTTCCTTCCTTCCTTCCTTCCTTCCTTCCTTCCTTCCTTCTTTCCTTCATCCCTCCCTTCCCCCTCTCTCTTTCTTTTCTTTCTTTCTTTCTTTCTTTGAGACAGGGTCCTTACTTTGTAGTCATGAATGCTTAGAACTCATCATGTAGATCAGGCTGGCCATGAACTCTCAGAGATTCGCCTGCCTCTACCTTGTACAAGTTAGAATTGAAGGCATGTGTCACCATACCTAGCCAGTCCTACTCCCTGATTCAGATCAGTGCAAACTTGTGTCCTGACAGCTGATAGAGGGTTAGAATGAAGTGAAAGAACCTCTCCCCTTCTGGAAGGAACTTTAGAGGATAATTCACTGTGGTTTAGTAGGTAATGATGCATGCCAAGATGGGCTAGTGAGACTAGGCTTTCTAGAATGTTCTTCAAGAGAAGCCTTAGGGCACCTGGAGACAAGGCAAGGAGCATAAAGCAGAGGCAGTAGTGAGGTAGAACACAAAGCCACAGTCACAGTGAATGGAGAGGTCAGAACACAGGAAATGAGACCAGACATGAGTAGCATCAGTTACCCAAGTCTTCACATTTAGGTTTCTGGGTGAGTGGGGCAAAAGGGCATTGTCAAGAAAATAAATATCAAGAGCTTGGTATGGCAGTGCACGCTTTTAATCCCAGCACTTGAGAGGCAGAGGTAAGCAATCTCTCTGAGTTCCTGGCCAGCCTGGTCTACATAGCAAATTCCAGAACAACCAGAACTACCATAGTGGGGACACTGGCTGAAACTGGATGGGAGAAGAAATGGGGCAGGTGTGTGAAAGCAGGGGTTGTCATGATGAGCTTGTCTTTGGTCTCTCTGGAATTGGGGGTACTGCTGAGCACTGACCTTCTCAACTTCCCTGGAAGGAACACATATCTTGTTGCTGCAGCCCCTCTGCCCCAAAATATCCTGGGCAGGATGGAGCATCTGTTTTGTCAATGCAGCTTGCAATAAAGACTCTCATCCAGAGAATCAAGCAGCTGCTTGACTATTAATAGGCAGGGGCCTGAGCTGACGCTTGCTGGGAGGGCTTCCTGCAGCTCTACAAAGGTGAATCTCTCCTTCCGCCTGGCTGAGTCTTACTCCCTGCGGTGGGACAACTGCTTATTTCTTAGAAGGCCAGTGGTCACCTCAGGTTTTTCACAGGACAGCTACATGATGTTGCTCCACTGGGGTGCTGATTTTTCCCGGCGCTAAGCGTAGCTGAAAAGTGAAGGGAGATCTCCCCAGTCCTGGCCAGAGACACAGGGGCGCCTGACCGGAATGGGGATGTCTGGTTGGGGTTACCACAGCTGTGCTGAGTGACAGGTCAGGCATTGCCCTCATTGGAGATCAGAACTGTTGCAAGGTCTAGGAATGGGATGGCTGGACTTGGTGTGCCATGCCTTTAATCCCAGCTCTCAGGGGGCAGAGGCCAGTCTGGTCTATATAGTGAGTTCCAGGACAGCCAGAATTACATAGAGTCCCTGTCTAAAAAACAAACAACAAACAAAAAACAACAAAACGGGCCGGGGCAGGGATTATCGCAGAAACAGGACAGTCTATCATCAGGGTAAGACAAGAGAAATGGGGCAATCTTGTTCCAGAATAGGGCTGTGGAAATTGGAGATCCTGGTAGACCAGACCTGAGATTGAGGTCTAGGGAGGTCCACAGTCTCCTGTTGCCACTGCTAACAGAACACATGGCCTCACTGGTCAATCTGATTTCCCCTCTGAAGGAGCCTGTGGAGAGGGGGAGCAAGTTAATGGAAACCCACTGGGTGCCCTGAGCCACACCCAGGCCAACTCCTGCTGTGCTGAGAGCCCATGGCTCCTGCCCAGGCAGTTTCCAAGATTACAGGCTGGCATTGTTACCTGCTTTCTCAGGTGGTGGCTTTGGATGGTGACCACTTCAAAGAAGCCCCATTTAAAGCAGGGCCTCCCTCAAGTTTCCTAAGGGCCTTGTCCTGGCTAATGAGATCATTTAGAGCCTCCTCGTTAAGTGGGTTTAAATAGAGTTTGCCTGTAAGGCTCGTGGTTGGGCCTTGGCTCTGGCCGCTCTATATTTAATGTGTGGCGTGTGCTTTTGTACTTCATGGGCACTCAGAAGGCTGGAGGGCATAGGCTCTGGCTCACACTGCCCAAGGTTCCAGCCCCAGGTACCCCAGAGTGTGCCTTCACAACTGTTACCTAACTATGCCTCTGTGCCTCAGTTTCCAGACCTGAAAAAGCAGGGTCATTACTGCTGAATTGTGCTGGAGAGCCGGTCCACATCTTCCCGGTGTGGTCCGAAAATTGCTGGAGTTTCCTAGAACACAGACCGCGGTGGCCTGCTCTAGAAGGCTCGTAGCCACATTTCTCACACTCATCTCTCAGCATGTGAACTCATCCTCTTGACTACCTTTTTATTTTCCGTTTCTCCAGACAGGGTTTCCCTGTGTGGACTCTGGCTGTCCTGGAACTTGCTCTGTAGACCAGGCTGGCCTCAGACTCAGAGATCTGCCTGCCTCTGCCTCCATAGTGCTGGAATTAAAGGTGTGTGCCACCATGCCCAGCTACGTCCACTTGACTTTCACACGTGTGCTTTATCTGTCTCGGAATGCTGCACCCTGGGCTCTTAGCCCTCCTAACCTCTCTTCTCCTTCGGGCCTCAGACACATCCTTCCCGGCGAGCCCTTACTATGCTTCATTCTAGCTCTGGTCCTGTCAGAACAGTAGAACAACATGATAGTGCCTAGCACACACATGGCAATGCTGGGCCAACTTGTCAGCGTTCTAGGCTAGACTGTAAATCACATGAGGCCAGGGATTATGTCAGCTTTTCGCTGCATCCCTAATGCTGCTTGGCAAAGTTTCTTTGTAAATCCGGCGGCTGGCTTGTGGCGAATTTAAGGTGGAGGCTGCCTCTGTGTCTCCTTCCCTGTGCTTTTCCTCACAGCCATTCTTTGTCACCTCTCACCTTCCCACTGTCCTTGACACAGAATCCTGTTCTCTTAAACACAGTCCTGAGGGCAGGGCAGAGGAGACCCCGCTCCAGATGCTCTGAGCTTACCGACGGGGCCTTTCCCTAGGATAAGCTATAGATTTACAGCTGTCCACATTTGTGATATATTCTGCAGATTTCCAGGCCCTGGATGTTTCATGTCTCTAGATGTTGGACTGGTGGTGCTAAATGGGCTTGGTGGGCAGACACGTAGAGAGGTCTAGAGGTGGTGCAGAGTTCCATGGTGGGGGAGGGGATGATCTGCAGGAGGTGAGCCAGAGCATTTCCCAATAGAACTATAGAGGGAAGGAAAGGAGGAATGAGAGGCAGAGTGGGAGAGTCAACCTGGAAGCAGGGCCATTGGGAGAGGATCACCACCATGGAGGCCAGCAGTTCAAGATCAAGGCTGTAAGCAGCGTGAACAATCTGCCTACCCTGTGCTACTTGGGGAGAGCCTGGTGGCTCAGAGGGGCCACCTGGGATAAATACATATCTCTTTCCTGGGAGTGATGGATATATACTCTTCATGTCTGTATCCTCTGGATTGAATAATGAATCCCAAAGTCTTTCAGCAGTCAGTCCTCAGCGGGAGGCTTCCATCCCCTGGGTGCTTTGCAACTGACGATGCTTTGCTACCGCTAATAAAAATAGGTATCATTTGTGGGGCAATTCCGTGTACCAGGCACCGTGCTAAACACTTCACATCCATCATTTCAAAGACTATCAGATCCACAGGGGCAGGAATGGGGCCTGTTCTGTCTCGTTGTTACATCCCTAGGGCCTAACACAAGGCTGACACAGTAGATGCCTAATGCATATTTATTGCCTAAACAAACAATCCTGCCTATTATCCATGTTTTATAGACTAGGAGCTGAGTCTAAGACAGCTAAGTGACTTAGGTTACTAAGCCACTGGGATGGGAAGGCAGGATTTAGACCCAGACCTGATTCCAAAGTCTATAAACATAGTTATGGTCTACTCTGTCTCCACTCTTGCTGTTTGGTCTGGTACGTGGCATTATCGACATCACCTGGGACATGCAGGCTCTCAGATCTATTGAATCTGTGTCTACACAGCAAAAAGGTGACTCAGATATACATTAAAGTGTGAGAAGCACTGACTCCTGGGCTATTCCGCCCCACAGGCTCCCAGGGAGTCTGTTCTTGGCAGCCAGGCAGCCTCAATGCCTCAATCAAACTCCACTTGATAGTTGATGCCTTTGTCCTTTGCCACAGACCGCTGAGTGGAATTGGAGGGCTGGCAGCTTTGACTTCAACCTTTAGAATGATTACATTTAAAGATCAATAGTGTATTTCTTCCTTCCTTCTTTCTTTCTTTCTTTTTCTTTCTTTCTTTCTTTCTTTCTTTCTTTCTTTCTTTCTTTCTTTCTTTCTTTCTTCCTTCCTTCCTTCCTTCCTTCCTTTTTTTTTTCATGAGTTTCTCTGTATAACCCTCCCTGGCTGTCCTAGAACTCACCTTGTAGACCAGGCTGGCCTCGAACTCAGAGATCTACCTGCTTCTGCCTCCCAAATGCTGGAATTAAAGGTGTGAGCTACCACTGCCCAGTTTATTTTTATTCTCACCTTTTCAATCGTGCATGTCTACCACCCCCAGGCACATATTCCTAGGAATTGAAGCAGCGTTTTCTAGCTGGTGGTCTTGTCTCTGAACAGGACCACCTTAGGGTGAGATCCTGTGGGGGTGATGTTTTGATTCCCCCTTCTTCGGCATCCAATCACAGAAGGTATGGGGTTTCCGGCCTGCACTCTGATTATTGTGAACAGATTATTTAATCCAGTGATTATATTCAGAAACAATTCCCCCGAGGACTTAAGAGGCTTTTCCTGCTTGTGTTTCACAGCTTATGGGTTTTAGTCTTTCAAAACATTGTAAAAACTGCTTATCCAGCAAAAGAAGTCGAGAAAGTGGTTTATTTCACCCAAGTTCCCTTCAGCTGACTCTGTCCCTGATCAGCTCCGCAGGCTGCTGAGCTCATTGTGTCACCGTGGCCATTGCATCTCAAGTCTCTTGCTGGAGAATTCAAGTCCCAATCTGCTCCAGATGTGCTGGACTTCTGTGTATGAGTTCACCTAAGCCAGCTGCCAGCTCCCCTCAGCACACAGAGGTTGTGCATCAGACGTGGCCCATTTTGTGTGGAGGGAAGTCAGTAATTTGTGTAGACTCTCATGAGGTCTCTGCTTGCCTTAGTCGCTCCTGCCTCAGCGCTTCCACGGTTGCCCTGTCTCTCTTGCTGGAGCTGAGTTTACTTGGATTTATGTTCTCCGCCAGACAGTGACCTGTGTTCGAGTCAGGGAGATAACCAGTGGTGCTCACGACAGACATTCTGCTGTTTGGAGTATGAGGTCCTTTTGCAAATAGCATGGCAAAGAGCTTCTTCGTGCCAACAGACTCCGACATCACTGTTTTGCAGACAGAGCTTGATTCCTGCACTCTTTTCTAGACCTCTGAAGATGCTCAGGCCCTGCCTGTTTGGTCTACGAATCTGCAACTCACGGATCAGACAAGATCATAAGATAGTAGAAAAGATCCCAGATAACAAGAGACGATGCGTCTTTGGAGATGATTAAGTCTCCGCTCTCCACTTCCTGGCTTACAGAAGAGATGTGACTGGCCCAAGGAGCTACTGTCAGTGCTGGGACTGTGCAGCAAGGGCTCTGATTCCACGCCTGTCTGTGGCCTCAGCTTTACAGACATTTCGAGAAGTGTTTGTGAAGCCAGAGATCAGGCAGGGCAAACAGCTGAGAAGTAGCAAGGAGGCTTTGGATCTGAAACTTGCTTTATTTACCAAAATAAAATAATAAAACCCTGTCCTCTCTCTTATGGTTGTTTCTCTGTCTCTGTCTTCCCCCCAGCCCAGTTTTCAACCATGTTGATGTTACAGTTTCAGTCTGAAAAGACAGAGAACTTTTACTCTTGGAGAATAAGGCTAAAGAGCATTGATTTGACTGCATTTGACCACAACCTCAAACAGTAATAAGGGAATGTCTCACCCCACCACTGAAGTATGCACGAATTCATTTGTCATTCATTTGCTTACTAAAATTTATTTATTTTTATAGTATATGTATGGGTGTTTTGCCTGCATGTATGTTTGTACCACATGCATGGAAGCCAGAAGAGGGCATAGGATCCCCTTGGAACTGAATTACAGATAGGTGTTGGCCACCATATGGGTGCTAGAAATCGAACCTGGGTCCTCTGGAAGAGCATTCAGTGTTTTTAGCCCCAAGCCAGCCCTCCAGCCAACTGGCAGTTATTCAGTGAGCCGTGTTTCTGTGTTGGCACTGAGCTGGGCTGAGGAGTGACAATCAGTATATATAAGGATCAGTCTGTTCTCTGGCTACCCACGGTCTATGAGGCAAAGGCTACACCTGCCCCAGGTGGTAGAGCCACCTGCCTCTACTCTCCCAATGGCAAGTCTGGCAGATTCTTCACTGAACCAAAGCAGCCAGCATGGCGCCCCTCTATATAATCACCTTAGTGGTGGTGGGCATGCGGTGGTGGGCATGAGTGCACTCTTGGTTCCCAGTGCCAGCACCAAAAGGAATTTAGAAGTCATGCTCTTCAATCGATTTATTCCATGTGTGTACATATGAAGCATGTAAAGGTTTCAAGGCCCAAAGAAGCCAAGGGAATGACCCAACGTATTCAGTGTATCAGACACCCAGGTAGGACCTTCATCTGCGTCTCATACTGTTCTTGAGAACCACATCAGAAAGGGGAGGGGTGGGCAGAATGAAAGAGTGGAGGATAGGGGCAGGGTGCAAGGCAGCCCTGGTTTCTATGGTGCCAAAGAGAGGCTACCTCGGTGGGAGGCTGAGGTTACTGTCATGGAGAGGTCGCAAAGCTAGGTCCTGAAACTGAGCCACAGCCATGCCTGATGCCTGGTTTGCTTTCTTGCAGAGAAATGAAAAAGAAACATGGTGGATGAATTTATGGAGTGCTTGTGTGTCTCTCTCAGACGTCACCAGGCGCCCTGCCTTCTGTGGGAAAACGGTTGCACATCCTGCCCTTCCTTACAGAATCACCTGGTTAAACGGTGACTGCCGCTGTCATAGTGATCACGCAGATGCCATCTGAGAAACTTGCTAAAGAGAGCTAGGCACCAGACTCAGCTCTTGCTGGGGACACAGCACAGTGTGTGTCCTTGAAGAGACCTTAAGGAGACTGGGCCACACAGGAGTCACTTGCCTGAGGTCATGTAAAGAGCCAGGGCTAGGTGGGATTAGAACCTGGGTCGTCCTGCCAGAACAGAAAGCAGGGTCTGTTCTGTTACCATCCTCACTCTGGCTCAGCATCCAGCTCCATAAGGGCCATACACACAGTCTGGAATCTCTAACCTTGTACTGAGTAAGCATATGCTGTTTCCATAACATTCCATACTTGACTTGGGGGGCCAGGGGTCAGCACTCCAGAGCTCTTTTCTCACAGGCAAAAGTGTCAACCACAGGCCCAGTTGTCTCCTAACCTCGTGCTAACACAGGTGCATTCTTCTTGCTGAGTCCCGAGGTATCTTGAGGGCCACTGCAGTCTCCAGGGTCTTGGCCTTGAAGGTTTGTAGCTTCCTAATGTAGAAGGAGATGAGCAGGGAGAACCCCGAGTTAACCCCAAATCAACAGATGGGTTTTGCCATCATGCAAAGAAGAGGAACCAGCTGCGTTCTTAGGAGGATGTTTGAGAGTTCAAGTTCCTTTGCCTAGACAGCTGAGAGGCACTTTTTGCCTGGTGGAGGAATATACTGTGTGGTGAACATGAACTTGAGCATGTCAGGGATGGCACTGAGAAACCCAAAATCACTTCTTGAGAGAGATGCAAAGTTTAGCTCTGTTTTCGGGTCTTTTTATAATGTTTCCATTTGACTGAATGTGTATAGACATACACACATATATGCACACATAGACACACTTTTTTTTTTTTTAAAGAGCAAGCCTTGGGCTTGGAGTCTTTGGCAAGCCACAGTATCTAGTTAGAATTTAATGGCATTGTTTTATTGTATTTATTTTTACCTTTACTTCTATTTATGGCAGGTGAGACTGGTTTTCCATTTGCAACACTGACATAAAGTTTCCATTTTAAAGACATTTACTTAAGTTAAAAAGTCTATTTAAAGAAAAACCCTAAATGAATAATAATACAGGTGCCATGCAGACATACCTGCAAGGTACAGAAATGAGCAGAATTTGGGAAACACGGACACAGGCAATAATGGAACAAAAAAGTCATATATTCTCTGAATCAAAGACCATTGAGTTTTAGAAGCCCCGGATTCTAGAACCCCAGGACACAAAATCTTAGCACCATAAACCCTAAAATAAACCAAATAATATGTGAGATACTATAAAACAGTCTTACACAAAATGCTGGCATGTGGAAGAGAGAGCCTTGACGCCATCTGTCAGTTCAATGCCCACATCTTGAAGTGGGGAAACTGAGGTCCTAAGAACAGAATGAATTAGCACACGGAAAAGGACCTGTGAAACAAGCCATGTTCTTCCAATATTAGATAATTTGTAAAGCTTCCCCACCCCCCAAATCACAGTTTCCATTGGAGAATTGTGGCTGAAATGAAACTCCTTGACCTCTGTCCTGTCTTTGTAAACTCCTCAGGCTCCCTGAGTGTGATAGTTTTTGAACCTCTTGTGTCCTTGGCCTGGCTTTTGCTAGGACAGGTGCCAATCTGTGGAGTGTTAGCCTGCTGAGTTCCCACCAGAGGTGGCTGCAGAGGGAGGAGAGGCCTTGCCTGGAGGTCCTGGGCAGAGGGACTTAGAGTGGTATATGGTGGGGACTGAGGGCTCATGTACTCTCTGAGTTTAGTTCACTGAGTTCTTTTGCAGAACCAATGTATGCCAGGAAGTTTCCAGGGGAATGCAGTCTGCGACTTGAACTCGATGTTTTTGGGACCTCAGATTCTCCTGTACAATAGGTGGACACATAAACGAGTCTTTTGTTTTTGGCCTGTGGAGCTTCAAGCTGGCTTCCAGGGTCTCTTCTATAAAGAGAGAGGGCCTTCATTTCACTGGAGTCTTAGTCTATGTCAGGACCATGAGGAGGGCAAAGGTTTGAGAGCCGTTGATGTAAAGAAGGAAAACACATCACATCTTATTGGCAAAGCATCACCGTGCTCCTTCAGGAGTGAATTTCACTTCTCCACAGACCTGGAACAGATGGCTATTCTTGGTCAGCAATACACAGCCCAGAAAACTGGGTCTTCAGGGTAGGCACCAGGCTGGGCCATGCGGCTGCTCTGTTTTGGAACTTCTATGTATTCAACTTCTAGAACTGCCGGTCTATCCACAGGCACAAACAGGGCCCCCTATGGGGCTCAGCCCTCACGACACTGCAGTGTCAAAGGCAGGCTGGGCCAACAATTGCCATTGCCCTCACTCCCCATAGACTCTTTCTCCCAATGACCATACTTGGCCCTCATCGAGATCTACAGGAGGCCTGAGGCCCCGGTGTTGCCCCCTTCTCATGGTCTGCGTCTTGTCTTCCAGGCCCAAGTTTTCACACTCACTTCTGCAGTGTGTGCACCCTCCCTCTCCCCCACTAGCCATTTCATGTGGCTCTGGGAAGGGAAATACTGTGGGCAGTTGCTTCTCCGTAGTTGCTGAGCTGAGGGTACAGCAGGCCTCTCTCCCTGAGGTTGCCCACAGCCTGTCTCCACGGCTTCCAAGGGCCCCAGCCATCTGCAATGTGGATTCCTGCACAGGTTCCAGGTGGCCTGCCGACATGCTGACCTTTCCCTGCCCACCGGCCCCCAGACAGGCGCCTGGGGAGGAGGAAAGAAAGGACCACTTCTCCTCTACCAGGCCTCTAAAGCATCTCAACCATTCTCTCCACATTAATCATGGAAAAGACAGCATTCCCTAGCCAGGGAGGGAAAAAGCACCCTTTTCATCTTCCCCATTACACAGTCCCAAAATACAAGCTCAGCCCCCATCAAGCTCTGAGCTTACCAGTTATCCCACCATCTCTGGTCTTTTTGCCCATCCCCCTGTGGGACTAAGGACTAAATTGATGCCACTTTTCTGAGAAAATGGTCCGTGGCCCATCTTGCTCCTTGTACTTCATGGAGGCCAGTTAATGACTCCTTGGCACAGCACCCAGCCTCCCACCCACCCTACCTGGCATCACCATGGACTAGACTAGAACTGTTAAGTATTTCCTCATTAAAGCCCTGGCAGCTGGACGCAGGCCTGCCAGCCAACATCAATAGTTCCCACCGCCCAGGAATGTTTGGATAGATTTCTGCTGTTACGAGTTATGAAGTTGAAAGATTTTTATGGCAAGGGGACCATGTTGGTGTTAGGGAACCCATTTCTCCAGGGGCTCGAGTCCTGCCTTAAGATCCTGGCAGCAGGAAGTGGAAGGGAAAGGCCCAGAAAGAGAAGCTGGAAGCCAACCAAGAAGTAAAACTAATCAAGTTCAGCCCAGCTGCTTGGTCTGCTGTGTTGGGGCTGAGCTGTGCAAGGGAAGGGATACTGAGCCGGCAGTTGAGGCCCAGGTGAGAAAACACAAACTTCACAAACAGTAACACCAAATTCGGAGAACGCTTTAAAGTCAAAGGAGCAGCTATTTGATCTCCGTTGTTTTCTGTTTTCCAAGCCATTAAGCTCAGAGCAAGATCAAGGGCTCCGGAGCAGGCTTTGGGGAGCGGAGATTTTGTCTAAATAATGCGAATGCAAAAATGTGACATCTGTGCTTCTCTACGTAGAGGGCCCCTAAGTTGCAGTCAAGTTTAGAGGCATTTGTGCACAGCAGTACTGAAACTATTAGTCTCTGTGCATATCGATAGGCAAACAGAGGCCCAGTCATTCATTCACTCATGTTCTCATTCATCAAACAGATGAGCTGTCTATGAAGTAAGGACCTTCTGGGAATGAGACATGAGGCTCCATTGCACAGTGCTGATGACTACGGGGCTAGGGAGTAAACATGGCAATAAGTAAAGAGGAACCAAGCTGATGGCAAGGGGTTCTGGGCAGGTGCTGGCACGGGCTCGTAGGCAGAGATTGTGGCTGAAGAAAGTGTGACGTTTTAGTTGTGACATTTCACAATTCAAGCAGGCAGCCAGTAGATGGTCCGGGGAAGAAAGTTCTCTGCAAAGTCTCAGTCAGTGCAAAGATCCCACAGAGAGCAAGCTTGAGGGCCAGGCAGGGAGACTGGATGACGGAGTATGAACAAGATGCAGAGACAGGAGCAGGTGAGGTAACAGGGTAAATAATATCTGGCCATGGGGATGGAACAGGGAATCTCTAATTAGTTGGGAGCAAGGGAGAGTATGATGCAGATGTAACAGGTCCTGAGAGGACCAGATAGGGTTCACTAGAGCATCTCTTTCTACTATTCTGAACTGCATCTTTCCTGTCTGTGTGCCTTCACCCCATCTCTGTTATTTATCAAAATAAAGGAAAGGATGGGGGTGAACAGAGCTACCTACCTCCTTGGCTGTGGAATTAACGGGGTTATAGATTGATTGCAGTGTACAACAGGACTTTACGAGGTGTCAGGCCCAGAGAGGGCCTGCGCAAGGTCATAGAGCACATACATTCAAGGTGGAACAGGGACCAGTCTCAGTTCTCCTCCAGGCTGTTGTCATCTGGCTGGTTTGCATAATCTGATTGCTCATCACACACGATGACCTTAACCAAAGCCTGCCTGGAGCCCCGAGCAGGGTGAGCAGGAGTACAGAGCAGAGGAGATGGTGCACAAAGAACCAAATGGTCTTGATATGGAAGTCAGGAGAATGGCCAGGAGTCCCAGAAGTTGTTCCCTATCAGACAGATAGCAACAGGTACCTTCTCTTTTATTTTAGAGAAATCTGGACTTGGCTGGGTATAGTGGCCTGTGTCAATAATCCTAGCACTTGGAAGGCTGAGGCAGGGAGACTGTTATGAGTTAGAAGACCATCCCAGGCTACAGAGTAAGACTCTGTCTCAGAGTGGCAGGGGAGAGGGTGAGGTGGGGGTGCCATTATCTATATTCAAAATTGTTTTATAGAGAAGTTGAAAACAACCCAACTATGTCTCACCCTCCCAAACTTAGTCATTGATGAGTGTTTGGTGTAGCTTAGTTCTAAGACCAAAAGTGAGCCCAGCAAAGCTTCCATTAAACCCATTGTTTTAGGTTTGGCTTTCTCTCTAAGGAGAAACAGACTCAGATAAAGGGAGGCGTTGGCCTTCTAGGCTAACAGCAGGTCTAAGTCCTGACTAAGTGACGGAGCAGTTGCATGAGACGCCATGCTTAGAAAGGTTTAAATTTCTTTATAATTTGTGAACAAGCATGTTTTGCACTGGCTCAGCAAATTAGGTAACTGCCTTCCCAGTAGCACGTATGAGGACCCCTATACTGTGAACTCTTGCAAGTGACTTTATCTTTCTGTGCCTCAGTTTCTTGGGGTGTCAGATGGGATAACTAGAGCATGCTCCTTGCAGGACAAGCAGATGAGATGGGCTTCTCGGGAGCCCTCAGATAAGCATGAATCCTCTTGGGTCATTGCATCATCTTCTTCACCTGCTTGACTTGCTCCCCTCCGACAAGCTCTCCTTAATTCTCGTGAGAAGAGCCCCCAGTGCCAACTTCCCTGTGTACTTTCTCCTGCATCCTAGCACATTTACAAGGCTCTGATTCCACTTTAGATTGTGATATCAAGGTTCACCTCTTCCTTCTGGTGAGATTTCATAGGCCAGACACTTTTCAAAACAGTTTTTTTTTTTTTTTTTTTTTTTTAAATCAAGAGCCAAGAAACCAAGATCGGAATGATCACTATTGTCTTTGGGTATAGACACTTTTTAAAAGTTCTTGCAGCAGGCTAGAAGATGGTTCAGGGGATGAAGTATCTGCTTTACAATCATGAGTTCAATGGATGAAGGACCTGCTTCACAATCATGAGTCCCTGAGCTCAGGTCTTTAGCACTCACAAAGCTGAGTACATCAGTGTGTTGCTGTACTCGAGACACTGGGGAGAGACAAGGGACCCATGGGGCTTACTGACCTGCCAGGCTAGCTGAATCAATGTGTTCCAGGGCCAGGGAGAAACCATGTTTCTTCAAAAAGGTGGGGAATGATTGAGGAAGGGACTCAATGTCAACCTCCGGCCTCAATACTCATGTGCATCCATACACGCACACAGAGCTATTATAGCTGGGCAAGGAGATGCACGTCTGTCACCCCAGCACTTGGAAGGCGGATCAGGAGCTCAAAGCTAGCTTTGATTGTATAGAGACTTTGAGGCCAGCTTGGGCTACATGACACCCCATCACAAATATACAGCAATTGCCACCCCCAAAATCAAAATGCTCCTGTCAACTAGGAAGAGTGATACAGGCTGATAATCTCAACCATTCAGGAGGCCGGGGCAGGAGGATCATCTCCTGTTGTCTGGGTTTGAGTGGCTGGTGCACGCACCACCTAAAGAAACCTTGCTCAGCTCCCTGTCCTGGTAGGATTTCCCCCCCCCCAACAACTGTGATTTTCAGGTTGATTTTTTTTTAATTTTTAATTTTTTTTATTTCACCTTGAAAGAACAGCAGTGTCCACAGGTTCCAAAAACTTATTAATCCTCACAAAACTTCTATGTTCCAACCAACATGTGGCATGCTTCTTGATGTTTGTAATGCTGCCCTGTCCCTCTCGGAGAACTTCAAAGGCTGTTTCTTTGCTGAAATAAACATGGACTGGATAGAGGAGAGAGCAGCGGGGGCCTGGGGAATGGAAACGAAATCACATTTTTCTTCTAAGAGGCCAATTACCGTACAAATGGCTTCTGATCTGAAGCACAAGTGTTTCAAAGGTTGAGGATAACGACTGGGGGTGTATATTGGCGGTGTTGACTGGTCCCTGCAGCCCCATGTATTCCAGAGCTGGCATCTGGATGGCTGTGTGTACAGGTATGTGTTAGTGGGTAGGAAAGACTGTGTCCCTTTGCCTAAGCTGGGTTCAGGGACTGGCTAGGTCCAACTGCAGCTTCCTCACAAAGTAGCTGTGTAGATCAGGCTCTCTCCCACGCCTCGGTCTCCTCGCCTGTAAAGTAGGGAGAATAGTTTTGGTGAGGGTGAAAGCAGTTAACACAGGCTCAGCTGCTCAGAACAGCCGCCGACACATGCAGAAGCCATACAGGTGGCAGCTGCAGGAGTCCCTAAGAAAACACACGAAGGACGGCTCCTCACTCCCCAAAATTCCCTTCCTCAAGGTCTCATCAAACTAGACAAGTTCTACATTCTGGGCCTTCCATTTGGGAAAACAGATTCACTGGAAAGAAAGGAGGCCCTTGGTCCAGGCAAGGCCCTCAGGAGTGAAGATCAGATGGGTTCCGTGTGGCCTTCTCCTCAGGACAGAAGATGTGGGTGAAGAGTTACAGCATCTTGGGGTATCTGGTGCTGTGATAAAACACTATGACCAATACAACTTGGGGAGAAGAGTGTTTATTTCATTTTTCACTTCCAGGTAACAGTCTGTCACCAAGGGAGATCAGGGTGGGAAATCAAGCAGGCAGGAACTGAAGTAGAGGCTGTGGAGGAGTGCTGTTTACTGGCTGGCACAGCCTGTTCTTTTATAGCACCCTGGGCCACCAGCCCAGGAGGAGCACCATCCACAGTGAGCTGGGTCCTTCCCCGGCAATTATCCATCAAGAAAATGTACTACAGGCTTGCTATGGGCTAATCTTGCAGGGACATTTTTCTCAACTGAGATTCCCTCCTTTCATGTGACTCGAGTTTGTGTCAAGTTGACATAAAACTAGCCAGCACACACAGAAAACTCCACACCTCCCTCCTCCAGTGTGGAGCTCCTGATTAGCCTCTAATTAGATAAGTATCCCAGCCTTCATGCATAAAATGGGAAAAAGGAAGTAGTCTTCGGGAGGAATCTGAGAAGTAAGATCTTCCTGAAAATGGCCCCCTTAGATGTCCCACAACACCTCCTGGCAGGGTTATGCCAGAGGCTCAAGCTGAAGGAAAAGGTGGGTGAGGGGAGAGAGAATGACCAGGGCCAGGTGGGGGTGACCCTGGGTTGTTAAGGGGAAGCTTCAGAGTCTGGAAGATAGGGCAGGCAGAGCAGAAGTTAGGAGAGACTCCAGAGCAGAGTGCGTGGTTGAGAGGAAAAGGGAAGGGACTCCCCAGGGAAAGGCCAGGCAGCCAGGAATCAGCAGCAAAGCAGGGAAGGGACAACTCCCAGAACAAATCTGTGCAGACATGCGCAATATGCAGACACGAGGTGGTCCTGCTTTAGTTGTTGTGGTCCACTGGCAACCAGCAAAGGAGCATTTTTGTGGAAAGAGGCAGAGAAGACCAGGTTGAGGAGGCTCAGCCCTATTCCTGAACTGCCCTGGACCTCACCAAAACAACTCAGGACCCATGTGTGGACCTTGCAGCTCCTCCCTGCCCTACTTATCTCCTGATCTTCATTTGCTGGCTGCTGACTGCAGAGCAGAGCTGGCTCACTATGTGAGCTGCCTGTTAACTCTGGTCTTCCTCAGGAGATTAACATCTGGGGAAGAAGCCTGAGGCGTAAGGATCACATGCACAGCCCCTGGGCACAGCACCATGCCTCAGTAGAACTTGCGGCAACAATGATTGTACAGATAGATACCAGAAAAAACAAAACAAACAAAACAGCCCCCACCTCAATGGTGACAGTGAAAGTGAGGGGAAAATTGGTGTTTTAGTGACTGCTGGCTCAGTTAGTGCGTGTTGACACAGCTTCCCCACTCCCTTCTAAAATATGTCAAACACAAAAGCATGGAATCCAGGCACAGTGGTACATGTGTGTAATCTGTGAACTCAGGAGGTAGAGACAGGAAAATCAGGAGTTCAAGATCTTCCTGGGTGGATAGCAAGTTTGAAGTTGATCTGGACTATATGACACTCTGTCTCAAAAACAAAAATGAATATAAATAAGCAAAATTTAAAAGACTGAACCAAAACCCAAGCCAAACAATACGCTCCAAGTACTTGATAAGTGCCCGCCTGCCTCAGGCACAGGGGCTGCGTCCTGAACAAGGCCGAGGAGGCGTCTGACTTTATGGGTTTGCATTCTACTGAGGGAGCCTGGCAAAAAGATAAACTATAAATGAATATTTATCATGGCTATTCAGGGGAAAGTAAGCACCAGGGTTGTCTATCCACAAATGGTGTCAGGTGGGTGGAAAGGGATGCCCTTGCTAAGTGCCGCAGACCTGAGTAGGCTGAGAAATGCATCCTCTGGACTCTGAGAGCCAAGTTCCTGCTAGAGAACCCGGTGTGTACTTGGGTCAGTTGGGAACCTTGATTAGCGTAGGTCAAGGGTCACCTCGACATGTTCCGAAGGAGCTGGTTGTGGAGAAGTAAGTTGGAAGGACGTGCATCCCAGCCAGGCTCTGCCTTCCAACAGAAACTCAGAGTCTGGGAAGGGAGAAAATTTCCCAGCTTGTTAAAAGACAGAGCAGGAGACAGACCCAGGGTCCTGGCACTTGTCCAACTCCTGTCACGAGCCCTGTCTAGTCAAAAGTCAAAAAGCATCCTAAAAGGCAGCCCCTCAAAGAGATTGTGCAGACTAGAGGCCCCTTGCAATGTAAAGGACAAAACCAAAAGTGGGGGCAGGGAAGATACTGAATATCAGTGATTCAGGGGTGCTGCTAATGCACACAGGAGGACCAGGAATGGGAAGTGAGATAGTAGCCTGGAGGTACTACTGCTGTCTGACTCCTTGGGGACATCACTTGCTTTCCTACCAAATCAAGATTGATGAAGACTTAATCAAGCTTACCATGTGTCAGCCACATAATGAATTAACATGCTGCTTTGAAGTTTCATCTTTTCAGGAGAGGGAGATGGCTCAGTGGATAAAATGCTCGCCGCATAACCATCAATACCCGAGCTCAGGTCTTTAGCGCCCACCTCAAAGTTATGTGCCCTACGCATCTGTGACCCCAGTGCTGGAGAGGGTTGGGAGGGGGAGGATGGACAGGTGAATCTCTGGAGTGTTGGCCAACCAACTTAGCTGAATTGATGAACTGTAGGTCCAATGAGACACCCTGTCTCAAAAAACAAGGTGGAAAGTGGTTGAGGAAGAGATCTGATGTTGACTCAGGCCTCCACACACATTGCACGTACTTTCATGAACAGACGTGCACACACACACACACACACACACACATCAAAAAATAAATCATCCTTGCAACAACCACATGGAGTGGCAACCACTGTGCCACTCCATAGAGGAGGAAACTTAGACATGGAGCACTAAACAACTCCATTAAGGAAGGGCAGGAGAAGGGGCGAGTTTATAGAGAAATTCAGGCCTAGCTGGGAGGGCTGAGGGTACAGTCTGCGTGAGTTTAAGTAGTATACCCGTGCAGAACAAGACCACATGGGCAGTGGCTAAGCCAATCTCACTTAGAAGCGTGAGAAGCATGAGGGATGGGTGGTTGGTCTGCAGGCAAGAGTACCTAACTGTGTCTGGCCTTCCACTGCAAAGCCCCTTCATGGTCCCTGGCTCACACGGGTCTCCGAGGAATATAGCACACACACACACGCACACACACACACACAGTCTTCTCATTTCATCAGTAGAAAGAGTAAGGCTTAGGAGAAGGGAAGTCCCCATGACTATGGCGGAAGCTGAAGGCTAAGTCCTGGTGGCCTCGTTCCTGGGCTGCCACTTCTTTCCATTCCTGAAGCTTCCATGGAGAAAGTCTGAAGTCAGTGGCCTATGTCTTTTGACTCCTGGTGCTATGGGTTACATTTAGTGTCCTGTTGCCAGAATTTCTCCCTGGGGAGATGTGAACAGCATCTACCCCCTCTTTAAAAGGTTCCAACAGTGGCTGGAAAGATGGCTCAGCAGTTAAGAGCACTGACTGCTCTTCCAGAAGACCAGGTTCAATTCCCAGCATCCACATGTCCACAGTGTTTCCATTTCATAGGCCAGACTCCATCATATAGACAGCTAACGACTGCTTGTAACTCCAAGATCTCACACCCTCACACATACATGCAGACAAAATACCAATGCAAATAAAATAAAAAAATAAATTAAAAAAAGGTCCCAACAATAACAACAACAACAACAACAAACCAATGTAAGATTCTACCAAGTTCTCCCTGGGGAACTAAGGAGTTTATTGGGTTTACTCACATGAGTGAGAATTACTTCCCAGAGCATGGGGAACCCCAAAACAGCTGCACTGGAGAGTCTTCACCCAGGGTAGATGATAGCTTCCCCATAGATGGAGTTCCCCTTGGTTAACCTTCCCCAGCCTACATACTTTTGAACCTCTAGATGCCCCAAGGCCATGTATAATTAGGACAGAATTGCATGCAAATGACTAGGAGAAGTGGATGGAATCTCAGGTGAGGGTACTTCTCCGAGGGAATGACAGGCCCATTGGTGAGGTTCTCTTGCAAGTATGCACAGCTGCACAGCTGGTCTGACAAAGATGGTGACCGTTTTGCTTCGAGGACTGCACCCTGTACGTCTCTCCCCCACGCATCTCTCATAGTGCCAATTCTAGCAGTGTCTGTAAACCTAAGATTATCTGGAAATGATGGAGTCTGGCCTATAAAATGAAAACACTGTTTTATTGGG
Organism: Ondatra zibethicus; assembly: GCA_004026605.1. Classification (NCBI taxonomy): domain Eukaryota; kingdom Metazoa; phylum Chordata; class Mammalia; order Rodentia; family Cricetidae; genus Ondatra; species Ondatra zibethicus. The sequence continues at coordinate 76,247 of PVIU01001956.1, read as the reverse complement.
TTGGTGGCTGCAGGGGCTAATCCAGCGTAACTAGTGTGATTATGATCTTTCCAGAAGAGTAAAGCTGAGATACTAGGTCGCGGTCCCACAGGAAGGACAGGGCACAACAGCAGAGGCAGACAGAGGAGAGGCAAAGCCAAGGCCTGGATTTCTCGTTCCTTATTGAGTCCCACTGTGTGCAAGCCCCTACCCCCCCCCCAGCAGCATGCCCAGTGGGAGGCAGGAGATTAGTGAAGACTGTAGATGATGGGTGAGCTGTGTAACTTGCCCAGAAAGGAAGCAGAAAGCGCTGCTATTGGGGAGGGGGAGCCGTGGAAGGCCTCATGGAAATATGAACAGAGCTCTAAAAGATGGGCTAAGCAAAGATAACGCAGACAGTTAAATCGATAATATCTCACTGCACGTTCCTATTTGCTGCTTGCTGTATCCTTGTCATAGCTCTGTGTGCAATAGAATCACACTTCTGCTCCCATCCTACAGCTGAGGAAACAAGCCCAGAGAGGTTAAGGACTGGCCCCAGAGAACAGAGCTGGCAAGGCTCTCATCCAACACAGGAAGTCTTCTCATTATAACCCTGGGTTGGGCAGAGAGGGAAGTGCGTGTGGTTCCGGGCAGGTGGGAGTGAGTGCAGAAGCAGAACCCTAGGAGAGGAGTTATCAAGGGCATTTGGGGGAGGTGGGTAGTTTTCCAAGGCAGTGGGTTTGGGGGAAGGAGACAAAGGAGAAGCGAGCATTCTCCAAGGAGCCAGAAGGCTCTGCTGCAGTCTTGGCTTGGCGGGTGTTTCGTGTTCTAGCACAGTACGGTAATTAAGGCTGTGGGTTGTATTGAGGGGGGCTGTATCTTCAGTGTGATTCTGGATGGCATGCTGCATCCAGCAGAAGAGCTTCCATTATGCTGCAGTAAATAAACATCTGAACTTCTTAACGGCCCTAACATCCAGGCTATTGCCTCTCTGGGGTTACATAACCAGTGCAGCTCAGCCGAGGGCTCTTTCTCCTCTGCACTGGCCTCACTGGGACCCAGTGCCCTGGAAGGAGAGTGAGGGACAATCTCACAGTTTGATTTACACGTTCTAACCCAGAATCAATGTGCAGTTGAGGAAGGGCTGGAACTCATCATGTGACCTCACCAGTCACGAAAAAAGACAGAGACGGTATCTTTCCAGGAGCCACAGAGGCAGAGAGCGGGAAGAGTCCATTGAATAGCACTAATGACGCTCATGTGGTCCAGCTACAGACACAAAGAAGCATACAGTAAAACCTCACCTTACCCCAGCTGATTTTTGGGAGGACTTAGTTCATCGCTCCCGGACCATCAACACCCCTCTCCTACCCATGCACGTGTGGATGCATGTAGGGGCTGGAGCTCCACAGGGGACAACTGCTTTGTGCTTTGAGACAGGGTCTCTCACTGGCCTAGAGGTCACCATGTGAAGCTAAACCGGCCGTCTATCTTTCCCCAGTGCTGGGATCACAATCAGATGGAACTCAGGTCCTTGTACTTACAAAGCAAACCGTCTCCCCAGATCCCATTTGTGTCTTTCTCCACAGTGGTGAAAGAGCTGCTTGCCGCTCAGTTCTCAGGATAGCAGCAGTTGCTAGCCAGTAGTACTGGCATAATTAGATTCTTGTTGTTTTTACTGTCAAACTCCATCTGATAAGGAGTTGTGTTTGCAACAATAATAAGTAACTTCTTTTGACCAAGGGGATTTAATGTAGCTAGGCACAGGGGCAGGTGGATCTCTGAGCTGGAGGCCAGCCTGGTCTACAGAGGGAATTCCAGGATAACCAAGGTTACACAGAGAAACCCTGTCTTGAAAACCCCCAAAACAAACAAAGAAATAGATAAAAATAAAATGGGCTTTAGTTAGAAGGTCTGGGCTTAAATCCTGAACTCTGACCTTGGGCATATAATTGAAACTCTTGAATCATCAGTTTTCTATTTGTAAAAATGGCAGTCACGGGAGTAACCATACCACAGGGTGGTTGGGAAATGCTGGTTTACCAGATGGCTTTGACCCATTAAATTGTCAGGTGGGAGGAACCACCCCTGCCTGGCCTTAGTCCCTCAGGCCCTAAGCCAGGTTCATAGACACAGTAGATTCAGACCCTCAAAGACGGGGATAATTAGACTCCATAGGTAGAAAGGGGGTCCCAGAGAACCTGGGGAATTCTCCCTACCCTGCCCTGTGCCTCCCTGCAGGTGCTATGCTTGGCTCTGGCTCGCAGCTGTGTTTGCTCTGTCGAGCAAAAGCCTTAATCATAAACAGGAGAAAGAGGGTGACCCACCCCCCTAGCTCCCGAAAGCCTTGTCCTAGAGGTCTAAGCAAGAAAAGGCTCCTTGTGTCTGGGTGGGATGAGCTATGCATTCCTTAGGTCCATCTGCTTGACAGATTGGCTCCTGGCACGCAGCTCAGGGTCCTTATGAAACAGCGAGGCACAGGGCAGCCTTGGCACGGTCTCTGTTTCTCTAACGCCTTGCTGGGGCTGTGAGGGCTGGGGGACACAACTGCCTGTGCAGGACATGGGGTTCTACCTTGGGAGGTAGCTAAGCCCTGCCCAGCTTAGTCCTGCTTCTGGTGTTTAGGAGCTTGCTTTGGCACCTCAAGCTACAGAGGCATGGAGTTACATTTAGGAAGAAGAGTCAAGCGTCTTGCCCTTGCCCTCCTTGCCCTTATTCCTCTCATCCTCCCCTCCCATAAACCTCTGACCCTCTAGGGCAGTGGTTTTCAACCTTCGTAATGCTGAGACCCTTTAATATAGTTCCTCAAGTTGTGGTGACCCCAAACCGTACATTTATTTTTGTTGCAACTTCATAACTGTAATTATGCTACTGTTATGAATCGTAATGTAAATATCTGATATTCGATCCCAAAAAAGGTCAAGACCCATAGGTTGAGAACCACTCCTCTAGTGGGTCAGTCTACACCCAGCCTCCTGTTTGTCTTCCTGCTTTGCCACTGCGCCATCTAAAACGCTGCTGCCTCTCCCTAAGGCTGGCTGCTTCATATCCACCTTCCCGTCTCAGCAGAGCTGCCACCATCTAGCCTTCTAGTTGTTCCATGTACAGCGGCCCATTTTCCACCATCTCTGAAATTTCTTCTTATGATCTCTTGATCTGTCCCCCATTTCCTCCTCTGACAAGTCCACTCTATGATGGTTCAGACCGTGTCTGTAGATGTCTATTAACATCAGCAATTGTTGAATCCTCGGTTTCTGGAAAGCCTATTTCTGAGCTCTGTGCTCATTGACAAGCACTTAATAAACACACATTAAATGAAGGAGCAGATGACTGAACTAAGAGAATACAAGAGATCCTGGGCAGCGTGTTCTGTTATCTTAATCATAACTACCAATTCCCCAACACTTTCTCAGGGCCCTGTGCTGTGAGCATAACATATAAAGCTTCCAACTAGTTCTGCAATTCTGAAGAGGTGACCCTGGCTAGAAGTCAAGTAGTTATCCTGGCCACACTCAGCAAGAGGCGGAGTTGAGGCTGCAAGTCCACCAACCACTTTGTCTGTGGCAGCTTGCACTTTTATTCCCTGCCCTTGACACCAGAGGTAGGAAACAATTTGTCTAAGGAGGGGTGGTGGGGTGCTAGGGAGACTTTTTACTGCCTTGCACTGTTCTCTCCAGTCCTCACAGTGGCAAGAAATGTTTGCTTTGTACGCCCTCACAGAGAGCATGTGAGGTTAACAACAGCTGTGCAGACAGTAGAGGTTACTGGGGTCTCTGAGTCATGGAATCCCAGGCCTTCAGGCCATGACCTGAATCTACTCATCAGGCTACAACTTTCATCCCAGCTAGCTAGAGGACACCCCGCGCTTACCAAGGCTTACAGGAACAGCCTGTGGCTGAGCTGTTGGGCCCCAGGCTACCAGGAACGCTGCTGACTCATGGAACAGGACCTCTGTGACTCAGAGGCTCAGACCCCTGGAAGGGGCATGTGAGGGTCTCAGTCCAGTACTAGACATGCCCAATGGACTATACACATCGGCAGTACGGTATTGCCTAGCTCAGAGACAGCAGGCACCTCTTCCTCTCCAGGCCTTCATTTCTCTGTGTACAGAGCACATGCATATTTAGAAGGTGAGCCCTGGAGTGCTGGTATCCTTGATGAAGGTAATAGAATTGGTGAGAGACAGGCAAGGCAGGGCCTCAAAAACCAGAATCAAGTCTGGACTTTATGGGTGCCAAATCTCTGAGCTGACAGCCGCAGGTTCTAGCTCTATACCCAACAGCCATTCACTGTGAGATCTTGTGTCCGGGCGGAGCGATCTATGCATTCCTCGGGTCCACCTGCTTGACAGATTGACTCTTAAGTGTAGCTGGGGGTCCTTATGTAACAGTGAGACACAGGGCAGCCGTGGCGTGGGGCTGTGAGGGCTGGGGACACAGTAGCCTGGGCAAGACTGTGATATGATGTCATCTTTAGCGCCCCTACCCCTCACCCCATTCCTGCATCTATGAAGGCCAGCTCCTAGTGGACAGAATGTCCTGTCACCACTTGGACTCTTACCACATTCTGTTCTCTGCTGAGCAGGCCCTGGCCCCCATCCCTGCCTCCTGATTCTTCAAGGGCCTGTGCAATGCCACACATCACTTTCAAGCCTTTCTGAAGCTTCCGTTCAGTATTCATCTCCCACAGATATTAAAATGATGGCAAGCATCTACATCTGATGACATAAGAAATGTCTGAAATACATTGTAAAAAAAATCGGGAGACAGAATAAAATGCATTTCTCTCCATATATACCTCTCTATAAGTAGAAATGCACAGGGAACAAAGTCTAGTGGAGTATGTATATATACATGCATGTTAATTATGATAATCTCTGAGTCATGAAAATCATGTTGATCTTTACTTTTTTTGAGGTTTTAAAATTTGTGTGCAACAGGAACATTGCTTCTATAAACAAATAATTGTGCTCCTTTTCAATTAAGAATTCCACCTGTCCTTCTCTGACACAGAGCTGAGATGGTCTGGTTGCCCCTAAATTGTTGCCGGTGTTTAGTCAGATTAAGTCCCTCCTTCTCACTTCGTGGCCCTGACAAAACACCAGAGGACATTGACTTGAAGGACAGATTGGTTTTAGCTCAGAGTTTCAAAGGTCTCAGTCCACCATCACCTGACTCTATTGCTCCTGGGCCTCAGTGAGGCAGTCCATCATGGCAGAGCAGAGCTACCCACTTCCAGGTGGCCAGGAGGAAGAGAGAAAGATGGGTCAGAGAATAAGCTGTGTCCTTCAAAAGCAAGTACCTCAGTGACCCACTTCCTCCCACCAGGCCACGCCACCAAATAGGCCATTCAACATGAACTCATGGTGCCTTCACGACCCAGTCACCCCTCAGTCGCATCCTCAGCTAGAGATCAGGACTTTATCAAGAACATTTTATACGCAAACCATTAACTCTAGGTAGGCATCATTATCCATAAAAAGGAAGGAGCTGTTTTCTGTAATGTCTGAGTTAACGTTCTTCCTGATGGGAATTTTTGGGCTGGTGAGATAGCTCAATGGGTAAAGATGCTTGTCGCTGCCAAGTCTGACAACCTTAGTTTTAACCCCAAGACCTATGAGGTAGAAGGAGAGAACCAACTTCTGAGACCTCCACATATGCACCATGGCTTTTTTTTGCATTTCATTTATTTGGTTTTTTGAGACAGGGTTTCTCTGTAGCTTTGGGCCCTGTCCTGGAACTAGCTCTTGTAGACCAGGCTGGCCTCGAACTCACAGAGATCCGCCTGCCTCTGCCTCCCAGGTGCTGGGATTAAAGGTGTGTGCCACCACCGCCCAGCCACCATGGCATTTTTACACCTGAACATGCGTACACAATATTTTTTTTTTTTTGAGACAGGGATTGTCTGTGGAACTTTGGAGCCTGTCCTGAAAGTCGCTGGCCTCAAACTCAAAGAGATCCAGCTGCCTCTGCCTCCTAAGTGTGCACCACCACCGAGTGGCCACAGTAAATTTTTTAAATGAGTAAATAAATGTTTTAAAAGCTAAAAGCAGAGTTATACATCTTTGGTGCCCAGTAAGGTACTACCAGTTCTTAAAAGTGCATCAGCACCATTTATGAGTGAAATGGTCTAAATCTAAATAGCCACAGGTAATCAGACCTACCACGCTGACGGAGTACTGCTAAGCTTCCTATACTCCGATAGTTCACAGAGCCATCTTATCTATAGGAACCTGTGATTCCTCTGAGCCGCCGACCTTCAATGGGAGCTGCCTTCTCATCTCTAAATACCTCCCTTAGGCTGTGTTCGTTAGTCAAGATGGACACCTGACCCAAATTTATCCAATCAGAGTTCCTCTCTGGGGAATTTAAATTTTTACGTGGTAAAATTGATAGAACCTAAAACTCAACATTCTAAGGCAAATACTTCAAGAGCATTTAGTGCATTTATAACATATAGCTTTCACATTGACCTAATTCCAAAACCTTTCTGCCATCTCAAAGAGAAACCCTGCCTAACCCTGCTTCCTCCAGCTCTGGGCAATCCCTGATCCACACTCTATCTCTATGGATTTACAGATCCTGTGTCGTTCACACACTATGTGAGCTTTTGTTGTGCTTTCTTTTACTCAGTGTTGTATTTTGGACATTTATCTGTGTTGTAGGTGCAACAAGACTATATTTCTTTTTAGAGGCAAGTAATATTCCATAGTATGTATTTACTAATTTGTATAGTCACCCACTGAAAGGACATTTGTGCTCTTTTCACCTTTGGGTTATTATAAATAGCTCTGCTATGAATATTCATATGAATGTATCTATTTAAGTCCATGTTTTCAATTATTTTGGGTGTTTACCCAGGAAGGGTGTTGCAGGGTCCTATGCTTACCTTTGGTAAGTACCTGTGCTTCCTGTCAATCTGGTAAACACAGTGGCTGCCCTATTTTACGCACTCACCAGCAGTGGGGCATTTGAACTTGGGCTTTCCCGGCACTCTTGAGGGCAATTTACATACAAGAGTGGAAATTATTTCCAGAGTTGTAAAGGCAAAAGATGAACAAGTCCCAGGCACCCCTGAAGCTTGGCTTTGTCCTGTGTCTTGGTTACACTGTTGGAGAATCCCTCTGTTTGCCTGCCCGCTGGTAGGGTTATTTCTCAAAGAGTCCTGATGGACTCCCTCCTAGTGTTATGAGGTCTTGATGACTCATGTTATGCTTGAGGGGGTTCTAGAGAGACCCCAGCACACTGTTGGCTGTGGAGTCTCCGTGAAGACCCCCACAGCTGTATCCTTTTCGGTTCTTACGCCTTCTCATGCCTGTAGACAGGACCCCAGGCAGAACCTAGAAGCCAGCTTGAGCCCTGGCAGTTCATATGACTAGAAGGAAGGCGGAAGAGGCTTGCGGTTAAGTGGGTGGGAGATGCTTGGGGTTCCCCTGAGGACAAGGTGGAACAAGGAAATCAGAGGGAGGCCAGAGGCCAGGCAGAGGTGTGGGGGGTGTGTTGGGTGGAAAGGAAAACCCAGCAGGATTGCCAATGTTTAGATGGCCTTTTCTGAGGTAATTGAGACAGCCTGGCTGTGGCCAAACACGGAGGCATGTTCTTCAGGTTCTTGAGGAGAAGTAACTCCAGTTTCATTTTCTGGGTGAAGGGAAGGAATGGAGGGTGATGGAGAAAGACAGTTGTGGAGGTCAAGACCAGGCCACTCTGCCACTTAATTCTCCGTTCTTACCTCTGACCTTCAGCCCCATCCTCTCCTCTTCCAGACGAGAGCACAGGCAGTTGTTTCTCTTAATAGGACCTGGGAAGCACAGAGCTGGAGGAAAAGGGTCCTCAGAATGTGTGAAAGGGCACCCCGGCTGCAGGGAATGGGGACAAGGCTTAGAGGACAGAAGAAGCAACCAGTGTGTGGAGGAAGAGGAGGAGGAGAAGTTTGGGCCTGCCTTTGATAGGAAGTGATTTCAGAATTATCATCTGTAAAGAAAATAGAAAGATAATCTGCTCTTCCCCCTTGCATGGTGAATTAAAATTCCCACTAGTATTTTTAAACCGTGTGTGTGTGTGTGTGTGTGTGTGTGTGTGTGTGTGTGTAGAGGACAACTTACCAGATTTGGTTCTCTCTTTCTACCATGTGGGCCCAGGCAATTGAACTCAGGAGTCAGGCTTGGCAACACGTACCTTTATCACCTTTACACACATACGCAACACACCCTACGGGCCACCTCGCAGGTCTTCATTTTAACTCTGTGAACCCGAATGCAGCCAAACGGGCTTCACGTGGGGCAGTGCTAAACGTTCCTCATTTACCATCTTAACCGAGCACCTCCAGTCGGGTGTTTTCCACGACAGAAGCCTGCTGCTTCACAGTTCTGCTGACAGGGTCAGAGGTGAAGACATCATCGCAAGGTTGAACCCCTCTCAGAGCTGAGTGGGGCTGGTTCTGGCCTCTCCCTTGGCTGCTGGCAGTCTTCCTGTGTTCTTTGGCTTGCGAAATCGTCACTCCATCGTCACGTGGCAGTCTCCCTCTGCCTATCCGCCTCTGTGCTTCAGTTTCCCGTGTTTAGAAGGACGTCAGATGTACTGGACCAAGCATCCATCCTGAAGACCTTTTTAAAACCTGGTTCCTTCTGAAAACCCTGGTTTCCTAATAAGGTCACATTTTCAAGGACTTCAGGTCCAGCATATCTATCTCTGTGTAGCCTTGTCTGTCCTGGAACTCGCTCTGTAGACCAAGCTGGCCTTGAACTCACAGAGATCCTCCTGTCTCTGCCTCCCGAGTTAAAGGCATGTGCCACCACTGCCTAGGATATTTTAAAAAGTAATTTATTAATAATTTACTTTTACTTAATGTTCATTGGTATTTTGCCTGCATGCCCGTCTGTGTGAGAGTATTGATTCACTGGAACTGGAGTCACAGACAGGTATGAACTGCCATGTGGGTGCCGGGAATTGAACCCGGATGCTCTAGAGGAGTAGTCAATACTATTAACTGCTGAGCCATTTCTCCATGGCCCCCACACACATTTCTTTTATAAGGAAATATAATTTAACCTATAGTACGATACTTATTGTAAAACACTGTTCTCCAAGTGGGATGGCAGCTATTTTTGTAAGATCAGCTGTATCTGCTTGCAAAGTATCACAGACACTATCACAAACAAAACAAACAGTTACCACAGTTGGGGCTTGTTAACTTTTGACAATGACATTCCCTCATAGGAGATGGTGGGGAGGGTCATTTGATCTACAACTGTATATCCAGCCACTCCTTCCTTGTAATTTTGCCCTAATTGTGCACGGTCTTGGGGTCTCAGGGAGGGTCTGGAGTACATAGGCTAGGGGAGAGTAGGGTCAGTGGACTCTATCTGTGTAGCCATTAGGAAGCCATCACCCGTGCTGAGAGGAGTGCATCTGTTTTAGGGTCACCCTGGCTCCTACTGCAACCCCTTACCCATGCTCTTTAACTCTGACTAATAGACTCATTGACTACCTAGGGTGAACTTTGGTGGAATCAAACTTTGATTTGTCTTTGGGACATTATGAAGAGGTTGTGAGCATTGCATAGTCTCCCTCTGGGAGAAAATTCTTGAAATCCCATCAGGAAAGAAAAACCCAATTATGGCACATTTGTAACTGTATCCATTCTATTAGAGAGAGTCTTTCTGATGGGAAATAGTTCCCACTTTGTCTAAGTATCTCTGAGTACTGAGCCTTCTACTTCCAATTTTACAGATCCGATAACTGGAAGAATTTTCCATAGCCTAGTGTCTGTCTCCTCTGATTTCATTTCTCTTCTGTTAATGTGATGGGGCAAGACAGGGCAAAGATTCCCCCATCTTGGATTCTTGCTGAGGCTTTCTATGTTTAGAAAGACTCAAATCTCCTTGATGGAGAATTCCACGGAAAACTATCCAATTCTGTTCTAGGAACCGAAAAGGCCAGATTGTCCTAGCTCATTTATCTTAGCTTCTGTTACAACTGCTCACTTCAAACTGCCTGCTCTGCGAAGCCCCACTGCAGCTGCTAGTGAGATGCCTGGCTGAGGTCTCTGCCTCTGGACACTGGAGAACACACCTAGGTCCCCGAACACTTAGATGTGTTCCCATCAAGCTGGAATAAAGACTTTCAGTTGGCTATACACTGTCTGAGTGGTCATCTCTGATGGGTTTGGGCCCAGTCTCTGGGATCTTGGTAGGATCTCCAAATGTTGTGGGTAGACCACCAGAGATGACCAGATGACCATTCAGTTCAGACACATCTGAAAGTCTTTCTTCTTCTTCTTCTTCTTCTTCTTCTTCTTCTTCTTCTTCTTCTTCTTCTTCTTCTTCTTCTTCTTCTTCTTCTTCTTCTTCTTCTTCTCCTTCTCCTTCTCCTTCTCCTTCTCCTTCTCCTCCTCCTCCTCCTCCTTCTCCTCCTCCCCTCCCCTCCTCCTCCTCCTTCTTAACAGAGTTTCTCTGTGTAACAGTCCTGGCTGGACTGGAACTCACTTTGTAGACCAGGCTGGCCTCAAACTCAGAGGTCCACCTGCCTCTGCCTCCTGAGAGCTAGGATTAAAGGTGTGCACCACCACCCAGTGAAAATCTTTATTCTAACAGGCTGAGACCACACTCAAGTATTTGGGTATGCAAAGGGGTTTGGAGGAGGCAGATGGCCACAATAAAAACTTTCAGTTGTCTCTACACTATGTCTGAGTGGTCATCTCTGGAGAGCTCCCTGTAACATCACTTCTATTATTAGGCATTGAAGGACACACTGGCATCACCATCTAAGCTCAGAGACTGCATCTTTGTGTTGCTATACAATGTAAGTCATTTTATTGGGCATCAAGAGTCCCGAGAGGGCTGGAGAGCTGGTTCAGTGGTTAAGAGCACTGGTTTATCTTCCAGAGGATCCAGGTTCAATTCCCACCACCCACATGGCAGCTCACAACTGTCTCTAACTCCAGTTCCAGGAGATCTGACACCTTCACATAAACATATATGCAAGCAAAACACTAATGCACATGGAATAAAGATAAAGTTAAAAAAGCAAAACAAAACAAAACTTAAAAAGTCCCAAGAGATAAGAATCAAGCCATAAGCATACATGGGTATATTAGTCAAGGTTCTAAAGGAACAGAACTAATTATGTATTTAGTTTATGGATTTATTATTCAACTATGTCTCCTGACAAAGGCCAAGGATCATTTGTTCAGCCCATAAGACTGGATATCACAGCAGTACCAATCTGGTGCTGGAGTCCTGGAGAGTTCCTAGAGAGCTGCCAGTTTTCAGTCCATGTTGGCATCCTGAAGAATTAGAGCGTTCTAACACCAGCAAAGGGACGCCTCAGCTTTAAGGTCTGTCTGGGCTGCTTATCCAGACCCTCCCCCAAAATAAGAAGCAAAAAGAGGACTGGGATGAAATTCAGTAAGAGAGCACCATCCCCAGGCCCTGGGTTCAGTTCCCAGTGCCACAAAAATGAGTAAATCAATTTCTTAAAACACTTTTAAATGAAAAACCCAGAACTGAGCCCCTTTTGGACAAATTTTGGATCCTCCCCCCCCCATCATTCCTGAATTAGTCACTGGGGCCTGGGACAATGATACTCTGATGGTCCAAGCCTGCTCCTAGAGTTGACCCACCAGTGGAGACTGGAGTAGTTTACCAAGGAAACTCTCTATTCTGTTACCAGGAAAAAGGAAATGTTGGTGACAAACAAGTCTAGCATACCGTTGGACAAAAGTCTGAAGGACTGGGGAAACCTTCCAAGCCTAGGTCTCCTTGCATATAGCTGATGCTTGGCGACACTAACTAAAAGTTGCTCCTTCTAGGAGCAACTGTGAGGTCCTAGGGCGATCAAGAGCCATGGGATTAGTTTACACTGAGGTATTGCCAGGCAGGCCCTGTGTGAGGCAAAGCCTTTACATCTTTATTTTCACTTGCCCAGCCATCCATCCTGCTGATAAAAGGCAGTCTGGGAGAGGTTACAAGGCTTGAACACTGTCCCAGGGCCAGGAAGGGTGGAGCTGGCATTGAAAGCAGTGCCCTCAAGCATGAAGCTATATATAAACTGTAAATAATTTTACAGGCATAAGGGATTATTACTAACGGCCTGGGCTGTTAATAATAGTAATTTTTTAAAACCCTGAAAGGGAAATTCAAATAAATTCAAACAAATGTTTGTTTAGCACCTACTATGGGCTCCCCAGGGGCTCTGAAGGAGACACATAACTAACTGGGAAACAGGTTCACTCTGATCTGTAGGGCCATAAACAGGCCCCAGGGGGTGTGGAAAAGGAAGGCCAGGAGGGCTTAGAAGGCTCTCTTGGAAGAAGTGTGTGTGTGTGTGTGTGTGTGTGTGTGTGTGTGTGTGTGTGTGTGTAGAGAAAGAGAGAGGTTACTTAGACAGATCTAAAGAGTTCTTAGATAAGGGTTCAGTTCAGTCTTTCTATGCAAAACAACTTTCACACCAGCAGGAGCTTCAAAAGTGATTGACTAAGTAGAGAGCCGGCAGTTACCATGGGAACAGAGGCATGCTACATCTCTGTCATTTGTGAGCATCCCTGGCTTCTAGCTGTCTAGCCGAGGCCAGGAGACAGCAGGAGAGGTGGGATGGGGTGGGGTGGAGAGGGAGGTTGGGTTGCAGTGTCCCTTAGATTGCTGCCCTGAGGCTGTGAGTCTTCAACAGGGAGGCAGGGCTGACACCTGGGCCTGGGAAGATGAGCAAGCGGAAGCCTCTGTCTCCTTAAAAACCTCCTGAAGGAACCCTAGCAGGCCTGGGAACTCAGGGAGGGACTGGGAAGGACAGGCTCAAGAGCAGCTTCTAGGTAAGCAACTGCTCACCGTGAATGTCAGTGTGCAGGGTAGCTTTCCCTGGACCTGTATCAGTCAGTCCCAGGCTACTCAGTCCTCCAGTGTCTCAGAGGGGGTGTTGGTTTGTCATCCTTCACTTGCAGAGGGGACACTGTAAGTGAAACCTCAGTTGACAGGCCTGGCAACAGGAGGCACTGTGAGGAGTCTTACAAAGCAGACACTGGGGAGGAGTGAGGCCTAGGCTCAAATGCGAGCTTTGACACTGTCTAGCTGTTTGAGTTGGGACGAACTGCCTACCTTTCCTGTGTTTCTTGGTTTGCTTTTCTGGGGGATATAGGTGATAATAATTTTGTCTAGTTCATAGAACTGTGTGAGAACCAAGTGAGGTAGCTGGTTTATGAAGAGTCATGCAGACATTCAGTACCTGGCACATGGATAGTCAACAAATGTTAGCTATTAAATTATTATTGTGTGTGTGTGTGAGTGAGCGTACATGCGCACGTATGCATGTCTGTGTGAGTGCTTAAAATCTGTGTTGGTATGCTTGCACGTACATGGGTGTATTTGTACGTGTGTGTACCCGTGCATGTGGAGGTCAGAAGACAGCCTCAAGTCTTGTTCTCAGGCACCATCCTTTATGAATGTATGTTTGTACGTCCTCTTGATCGGTTCTCTCACTGGCCTGGAACTTACCAAGTAGACTGCCTGGCCAAGAAGCTCCAGGAATCCACATTTCTGCTTCTCCGGTGCTGGGATTCTAAGCATGTGCCACTATGGTTGACTTTTTTTTTTTCAATAGGTTCCGGAGATCAAGCTCAGGTTCTATTGCTCACAAGACAACCACTTTACTGACTGAGCTATCTCCCCAGCTGGTACTATTGCTTCTGGATGTCAACTGGGTATGAATTCAGAGTCCCCTGCCCCTTGTAGGCCCTCCTTGTAGCTTGAACTAACGGCCTGCTTCAAATAAGGTCGGTGACGATGATGAAAACAGATGACATCTCCCGTGTGCCCAAGAACGTAGTTTGTGCTGAATGCCAGCCTTCAGGATTTCGTTATAGGCAGTTCAACCTGTTGAAAATTTTGGGGGGAGGAAAACAATGGGACCTTGGCAATGCAATGCCTTAGTATTGTGTGTGTGTGTGTGTGTGTGTGTGTGTGCATGTGCTTATGCACATAGGTCTTTGTTTATGGACGTCAGTGGTCAATATGAGATTTTTTTTTTTTTTTTGGTTTTCTGAGACAGTTTCTCCATGTAACAGCCCTAGCTGTTATGGAACTCACTTTGTAGACCAGGGTGGCCGTGAACTCACTGAGATCCGCCTGCCTCTGCCTCCCAAGTGCTGGGATTAAAGGCGTGCACCACCACTCCGGCTTAACATCAGATATTTTGCTCAACTACTTTCTACCCTATTTTTTGAGACAGGGTCTCTCCCCAAGGACTTGGAGCTCCATGGTTTGGCTTAACTGACTGGGGAGACCCGGAGATCCTCCTATCTCTGCCTTGCTAGCACCGAGATCACAGGTATGTGCTAGCATGACAGTTTTTATTTTTTAAAACTATTATTCTTATTTTTTAAAGCGGGTTCTCATCTAGTGAACTCGGGTTCTCATGCTTTATAGACTGAGCCATCTTCCCAGCCTGGTATTCTTTTTTACTTTTCTGAAATTGTGAAGCTCTTGGGTTGGGGGGCGGGGACAGGTTGGGGACTGGGGGACTAGCCTGTCAACCTCTTTTTTGGGGGGGAGCCTTCGATTTGTCTTGATAATCCCACTCTCTGTTTCCCTGGGATTTTACCTTCTTATGAAAGAGAGAGAGAAAGAGAGAGAGAGAGAGAGAGAGAGAGAATGTGTGTGTGTGTGCAGAAGAAAACTTTGGCTGACCATCGAAGATGGTGGCTTCCAGACATCAAAGTGGGCAGAGCCCCGGATGGATGGGCTGGAGGCAGGCCTGAGTCCCTTTAGGCTTTCCTTCCGAAGCTGGCAGAGGCCCTGGCGGGAACTTCTAAGAGTCCAGAGAACAAGTCCTTTCATGTGGCCTCCCTTTGAGCTGGCCTCTGGGTGGGGTCGGGGTCGGTGGGTGGAGGGTGGGGTGCGTGTGGAGAGGTGAGGCCACCGTCAGGTTGGGAAAACAGATTGGGCAGTGGCTGTGAACACAGGGCGCCCATTGTGCAGCGAGCTCTTGCTTTCAATAACTGGCTCTGAAGAATGTTTCATTGAATACCAGAGAAAGGAGCCATTGAAATGCCTGGGGTTGGGCTCCACGAAGGGTTAAAGACAGGGGCTAAGTAGCTGGGGCTTTTGCTTTTCCCGACTTAGATAGATGCTCCATACAGGGATCCTGACCATTAAGATGGGACTCAGGGAGACCACTCTGAGGGTAGGAAGCAAGGGTCAAGAGAATGTGAATTCCCCTGGAAATGCTAATGGGTGTCTTCGTATAGGGGACGAAGCCCCTTTCTTCCATGAGCCACCTTGTCCAAGTAATATTTAGTAAACATCCGGCCCCCAAGATGCCCTGTAGGGGTGCCTTCTAGGGACAGTGGCGTGCACTCACGCACAAGCACACGCACGTACGCATGCGCACACGCATGCGCACGTGCGAACAAGGACTTTATGAGAGGCACTTACCAGGTACTCAACTACTCTCTCCATGACACAGCCAACATGGCTTTCTTAAATCATCCCTCATCTTTCTAGTGGTCATTAACTATTTCAATTACCACTGTCGTCTCCTAGAGACTATGGACAGTGTAGTAAGAACAGCAGTTACTAAGGCGTGAAGAAGGTAGATGACTGGGATGGGCGCACAATGCTGGCTTGCTGTGAATAACCCTCATTGCCACAATGGTGCAGCTTCTTGGTGTCCACAGAACCCTCAGAGGACTTTACTGTCTCCAGAGCCCCAGTCTGCCGGGAGGATGCCCCGCAACTGAAAGGGAGCTTTCACGGTGCACTTACATATTAAACATTCTGGATTAGAAACCGTAAAAAACAAACAAACAAAAACAAACAAACAAACAAAAACGCAAACAAACAAACAAACAAAAGACCAGGGGTCTGGGCGATGGTTTGCTTGGTAAAAGTCCTTGCCATACAAGCATGAGGATCTGGACTGGATCTCCAGGACCCATGTTAAAAAGCTGGGCATGGTGGTGCACTCGTGATCAGCTAGGAGGCAAAGCCAGCAGGATCCCTGAGGATCCTAGTCAGCAAGCCTAAGTGCTTCAAAGAACATGGTGGATAGTGTCTTGAGGAATGGCACTCTGACCTTTGAGGACACACACACACACACACACACACACACACACACACACACACACACTGAGGCATTTCTTGACTTTCTTATAACAGTCTGTAGAATAGGTTTCAAACACCCCTTCCCTGCCTGCCACCATCAGTTCCTCTGTGCCGGGCGGTGACTGGGTGAGGTCTCTGGGTCCCTGGATTTCTTTGCTATAGCATCACATGTTTGCAAATTTCCAGGCTTTTGGAACTCACCTGTCTGATTTTGTTTATTCTTGTATTTCTCTCTAATGCTTTTCTGGGTACTTATGTTACTATAATATAGGCAATTGCCTCCAGCCACTTTTACATATGTCATCTGAGCTGTGTATGATACTCATGGACTGGGAATAAAATGATGTCCTTTCAAGAATTGTGTACAAATTAAGAGGCAGGGGCTTAGAGCGAGGAAGGCTTGAGGGGTTCCCTTCCTAGGTAAGGGACTGGACTCTGTGATATTTCTGCTGTAAATCTTGTAAGTCTCTGATATAGTCCAGCCTTTCAAATGCCCTTCGGTGAGGCAATGTCAGCATGCATAGTTAGTAGATGGAGCCTTTGGCAAGGACTATAACCAGAAAGCTATATCTAGCTGTGTATAAACTAAGATCATTTTGGTTCAAAGGTGGCTAAATATAGATATTTATCTATCCATTCACATGCATGCGTGCTGTGTATGTGCATGTGTGCACACAATGACAGTCACAAAATAGACTCATCTTGTCTTTTACTTTGTTACCTCTGCACCCTAAGAAGCTGCTTGGAGACAAATGACTAGAATAACGACACTGTTGAGTTGGAGAGCCCTTTCAAAGTCCATTCATAGAGCTTTCCATTTTGATTCAGGAATCTCACTTCTACACAGGTGGGCATCTTACTCCTTTCTTGCTTAGATCCGGGAATGGGGAACTCACTTTTTTTCTGAGTTTAACTTCATGGGTGGAAATGAAATCTCTGACAGCTAGGAAGTAACAGAGCGACACCCCTGCCATGTCTGATCTGCATTTCGTGGGAAGATGTTAAGTTTCTTGCAGTGTTTTGATGTGGATGTCTTGTGGGGGGTAAGGGATAGGAACATGTGAATTACGTGAATGAGAGGCAGCCATTACCTGAGTGAGGTGGGCATCCATGATGGCAGCCATAGGAAGTAGCTAAGTCTGGAGGCATCAGAAAGTGCCAAGTCTGTCTGGGCGGTAGTGGTGCACACCTTTAGTCCCAGCACTTGGGAGGCAGAGGCAGACGGATCTCTGAGTTCGAGGCCAGCCTGCTCTACAAAGTGAGTTCTAGGAAAGCCAGAACTGTTACACAGAGAAACCCTGTCTCGGAAAAAAATAAAAAACAAGCAACAGCAACAAAAAGAAATGTACAAAGTCTGAATTAAAGATACCTTAATATACTGTGGTATGTGTGAGTGTGTGTGTGTGTGTGTGTGTGTGTGTGTGTGTGTGTGAGAGAGAGAGAGAGAGAGAGAGAGAGAGAGAGAGGACAGAGAATTGATGGACTTTGTCCCAGGAAAGAGGGCAAGTACCCTGGGAAAGACATAAAAGATAACCAGCTCGTCTTGAAAGCCACATGACCTGGATCTGCATTACATTGTGTGTTTATTTCCACCCTGTGGTCTCTGAGCATTTGGAAAAGTCTACTTGAAATGTTCCAGCCTGGCAGCTTAGTAATGGTAGCCAATGGTATTTATTTCCCCAGAGCTTTGTTGGGGAACCATGACTTCTGAGACACACTCTAGGTTTCCACTCTAGGTCTTCGGGATTACCAAAAGACTCCTAAAAGAAATATGAATATTGGGAAGCAAGAACTGGGCCCAGCGGTGTTCTGCCCGCCTCTCTTCACTGGTCATTCACCCTTTGCTGGTGTCCTTTTGTTAAGCAAGCTGCCAGAGTGCTGATGAAAGCTATCCCTTAAATTGGCCTGGAATCTGTCTCCTCGTGACTTTAACCCACAAGAGTCACTTCTCAAAAGTAGGGAGCAGAACTGTTAACCAACCACAGCCATTGAATGCTGACTCTGAGCAGGATACGTCACGGAATGTGGTAGAGTGTCTCATTTGTGTGATTATCCCATTTCACAGATGGAGAAATTGATAGGGAGGAAAAGCAAATAACTTGTCGAGGCTAGACTTCAAATAAGTGGCAGGATTTGAACTTAAACAGTCTGATGTTAGAGCCACAGTCTTGTCCCCTAAAATACTGTCTTATATGGCAGCCCCATGGAGACATGCAATCTGTGATCCTATCCTTTTAAGCCATTTTGCCGGGACAGATTAAAACTTCAGCCTGTTCGCCCTGCTGTCTCTCTTTACGTATGAGCAAGGGGAAGGCCACGTTGGCCAGTGGTCTGGGACAAATGTAGAGACTGCAAAGCCCTGGTCTCTGTGACCTCTAATGACTTGTCTGTCTCACCTTGTCACCCAGGACAACCTTCCTGAAGCCTCCGGAAACACCATTTTAGCAACTCTCCCCTCAGGAGGCTGTACTTTTCCTGTCTGTCTTCAACATTTCTTTTGCCAGAACAACAGGCTGCTTTCCCTTTCTGATAAATCTGGTCACCCTAAATATGGGGCTTGGAGCACACAGGAGCGCTGGCCCCACGCAGCCCTCATTTCCAAATGCAGATTCACATTGGGCTGCTATTTTGGAGGTCTGGTTTCCTTCCACACACAGTGGTTTTCAGTAAGAGAGGAGGAATCTTGGCAGGGAGAAGGTGCTAGGCAGGAAGGCGTACCTGGGAGTCTTTGTCCCTAAGATCCTGGCCCTCAAGATGATCACATGACGGTCACACAACAGAGGGAGATTTGGCATTGTACATCCCCTTTGTTGGCCAGAGGGGTCCATGTTAAACAGCTGAAGTCCTAGGAACAAAGAAGCAGCCTAAACACCAGCAAGATGGCTCAGCAGATAAAGGCCCTTGTCACCAAGCCACAAGCCCGATGACCTAAGTGAGTTTGACTCCCACAAGCTGTCTTCTGCCCTCCACGCAAGGGTCATGGCAATCTCCAACCCATCCATATACATACTCATAGAGAAATAAATAAATAAATACAAATGAAAAATGGAAACTTATGCCAAGCCACATTAGGGTCCCCCCAAAAGTACATTACAACTGTTGTGTCCAAAATGACAGTCTGTGGCTTGCTCGGCTGAACGCTGGCTGACAGGGAAACTAGAAGGATTCTGGGGGAGACAAAAGCATTTCCTTGGAAACCTGTAAAATGGGTTTCTGTCTGCCAGGAAGGGCGACCTCTTTCTCTCCCCTGCCTGTGATGAATGGAGCATCATCTAGTTCTCTGTTGGCATATGCCTCCGGTAATATCAAAACCCATGCTAACTTTCAGGCTCCTTTGGTCCCTGTGAACACAGACTGTCATGCATATCAAAGCGACTGGGCTCTTCTGGTCCACAAACCCCTTCTGGCTCTTTTTACCTCTCTGATTCCTCCTCCACTATGAGAGCTCCCAGGCTGTTCCAGGCCTGCCCCCCCATGCCCCCAACCCATCCCAGCAGGTTTCCTTTATAACAAGTAAGGCTTGCTTCTCTCTGCACCTGAGATAGCCCTGGCAATCACCAGTCTGCTAGCTTCACTGCCCCCATCCCCAACCCTGTAGCCATGGAAGCTTTGGACTCCACCAAAGGTCTCTGGCTCTTCTTTTTCTACAACCTGAGAGATAGGCACTCAACGGTTTCATATTTACAATAAGCCTTTCTTCTCTGCATCTGTGAAGTGGTTCAGTTCACTGCACCCGCAGGCTTACAAGCCAAAGTTGCAAATGGGCACTTGGTGCTCAGCTAGGTTCGCTGTGACCTAGACAGGACTTAAATTAGTTGCACTTAACAATTGGAACAACTATCCCTGTCTCACCATAACACTTGGCTTGACTCCGCCAGCTTACCTTCTCAGAGGGGAGTTGGCTTAGGTGATCCTCATTGCATTCATTCATGCAACAGACAGGGTTGAGCTCCCACTGTACATGGAGGGAGCTTCTGGGTAGAAGATGCATACAACGCGTCTGCCATCTAGACCAGGGCTTGCACCCTACCAAGTACCCTAAGACTAGCTGAGAAATGGTGTGAGGAAGGTGAAAAGTAGAGGGAACGGAAGCTGGCAGAGCCTGAAGAGAGCCGCCACTCAAGCGGTACCTTGGTCTGTGACTTAGCAAAGTTAGCTCCTTGTCACCTCAGGACCTCAGTCTCTCCATCTCTAGAAATGACCTAGTTGGCTTGGAAAATGAACCCTTCTAGGGCTGGCATTCTTATGCTAAGACTCCATGATCAAGGAATGTCTGGCCGGACCATTCCGGAATTATTCCACTGAATTCCAAGCAATCCCCCCTCCCTTCTCTGGGTAGTCCTGGCCAGAAGCAGGCCTTGGAGCTGGCGGGCCGCACCAGGCCTGGGCTCTCTGCCCGGGGGCGGGCCCTTTTCGGCGTCCCACCCCTTCACCTGGGGCTCAGCTAGGCAGATGTTACAACTTTTTTGCCCTCTCTTGGGCTGTGTCCCTTCCCAGACCCGCCCAGCCCATGTCTCCCTCCCCTTCCCTTGTGGGGTCCTGCCCACCTCCCTGTGGGGAGCACTACTTTGCGGGGACTCCGGGCGGGGTCAGAAGCTAAGCTGGGGGGAACTGGGGGTCGGGGAGGGAGGAGAAAGGGAAAGCAGAAGTGAGAGAAATTAAGAGGCGGGAGGGATCGGGGTAAAAAGGCAGCGAAGAGTCCCGGGATGGTGGAGAGCACTTTTCGGAAGCCGCCACTCCACGACTCGGGCTGGCCGGGCTGAGCTGGGGGAGAGGGAGCGAGGGCTGCGGGAGGCGGCTCGGCGCGAGCTTGACCTTCCCGGGACGCCCAGCTGTTCCACCGCGGAACCCAGACGAGACCCCCGGGGGCTCTCACTGCATCCAGGAGGGCGGACGAGCGGGCGGGCGGTGCGCCCCTGGCGCGGGAGGCTCTGAGGCCCTGGGAGCCCCGCGTGCCCGGCTAGGCGTCAGGATGCATGCCCTCTCTGGATTCTCCCTGGTCAGCCTGCTCAGCTTGGGCTATCTGTCCTGGGATTGGGCCAAGCCCGGCCTCGTGGCCGATGGGCCTGCGGAAGCCAGCGATCAGCCTTCGGCGGCTCCACCGCAGCCTCCTCACATCATCTTCATCCTCACCGATGACCAAGGGTACCACGACGTGGGCTACCACGGCTCAGATATCGAGACCCCAACGCTGGACCGGCTGGCAGCTGAGGGTGTCAAGCTGGAGAACTATTACATCCAACCCATATGTACACCTTCTCGGAGCCAGCTCCTCACTGGCAGGTAGGCATGGCCCAGACTCTCGGGACTGGGTGCCCAAATCCCCAACTCACCCGGTTGGTAGGTTGCAGACCCAGCGGAACAGCCCTGTGCACGTGTTATAGGCTAGCTTTGCCTGTGACATCCCTTAGATCATCGGTAAGTCCCTTGCCCTCTTTGGGCCTCAGTTTCCCAACTCTCACATTCAATGCTACTGATGGTATTCGAGACCTACTCTGTAGTTCTAGGATAACTCACATTCCACACGTCTATTCCTTTCTTTATCAGAGGAATCTTTTGCACTTATTTTGAATACTTTGTGTATTGACAGATGGGGAGTCAGTTAAAATGGAGTGAAGAGCAGTTTCTATTTTGAAAAGGAGTAGTGAAAGGTGAATGAATTATGTGTAACTTTCCTGACTCTCAATAAATGACAGCCTCTGTCTTTGTTACTGGGAAGATTCCGGTCCCATGTCATTGATGGCTCCATTGGGAGAAGATAAAGGAATCATGAGATGCAGAGACCTTAGCATGAGGCGGGTTGCTTCACTTCTCCAAGTCTCCAAGTTTTTCATTGGAGACTCCTCCCCAGTGTTGAATCTTCTTACAATGAGCTGTTCCCTGATGGGACTGGAGATTGCAAGAGTAAAAGAGCTGGGCAACAGGAGGGAGTTGTGGAAGGCGAATTCCCTTCACTTGGGAGAAAATCCTTGGACTGGGCTGAAGCTAATTCTCCTTAGAAGGAAGCCGTGGTATGCTTTGGGATCATGACTGAGATCTCAGGGCCAGAGTCTATCTCTCCCTGTTTCCTGGGTGGGACAATGAGGCGTGGAATCAGAGAGAGGCCAGCTTAGTGTCTCTGCCCAACTTCAGGCTCTTACGAAAGAGAGGGTTGCGAGGTCAGATGCTGGGCTGGCGTCACTGAGCTGGAAATCAGCTGGTGGTGCTTTTCCTCTTTCCATCTGTATCCCGAGTTTAGATCCAGGGAAGAAGAGCAGGAAGAGGGAGAGGGGTGGGAGGTTTGTGTTGCAGGTGTGGCTTGGTAGTGGCGGTAGACCCTGGCATGGGACAGTGGCTAACCCCCTGAAAAGGGAGGAGAATCTGCCATTGTGCTTCCCTCCCTGGAGCAACATGACTTTGGGAAGGAACTAAATGGGCAGCCAGGGCAGCGCTCCAGGCTCTTATTGGTGAAGTCAACAGAGCATCACAGGGCCAGCCGGTGTCTGCTCTCGTCTTGCAGATGCTTACTCCTGGAGAGAGCCAAAGTTTCTCATGTTACTCCCTGACAAATGGACTTTGGCAAGGCTTAGCTGGCCCACCCACATTACAAACCAGGGCTTCAGACACCCCACCCTTATGCAGAAATGCTCAGCTGGGATTCTGGACCCTAAGATCCTTCTCCTGTCAAATCCAATCATTTCTCAGCTCACCTGAGGCCTGGAGAAACTATATCACACAGAGATTTTGAGCATGAGTTGGGTAAGCCTGGGTTTAAAACAGTTCTGTTTGCCAGTTGTCTGACTTTTGGTCACATGCTGCACTGGTGGGGAGAGAGTTCAGTTTCATTATTTGTAGATTGGGGATTGTGATAATGTCCCATGTATATTTCACAAAAGAGGTGTACGTTGGTGAGATGGCTCAGCAGGTACAAGTGCTTGCTGTGTAAGCCTGGTGACCTGAGTTTGATTCCTGGAGCCCACTGTGGAAGAGAGCTGACTCTGGAAAGTTGTCCTCTGACTTGATGTGTGCATGCCTTGGCATGAGTAGGCCCCAACTCATGAACACATACACATAAACATACACACACACACACACACACACACACACACACACTGTGAGGGAAGAATTAAATGAGTGTGTGGCACGCAAAGTCTTAAGAATGGCCTTAAGGAAAAACTGGTGTCAAATACCAAGTACTCAGGCTAACTCGGCTGCCTAGGGATAAGGAAAGGTGCAGAATTCTAACTGCCTTGTGACATTCCAGTTGGTTTATTGACTTGCAACTTTTAAGACACCTTAAAGCAGATCACACAGATCTCTAGCCACAGCAGCAGAAGATACAATGTAAATGAATAAGGGAAACCCAGGATTCAGCTAAGCACTTACTGCGTCATCCGCCTGGGTGGCAGGGCTTGGACTCTCAGCAGGCACATGAGGGCTGGTCTCATAAAGCCTGGGAATACCGTGCCTCTTAGGGATTTCCCATTCTAGCCAGCTCACTTGTACGTGTGAACATCAACTGGTCCCACATGTGAGGAGGTGGGCTTTGCTTGAAAACACTGCTGCTCAGACATTTTTGAACTCATGTTCAAGTCTCAGCGCTGCCCCTGACTGGTGAGTGACCTTGAGCAAAAAGCCCTTCCTTCCTCTGTTTGTTGCTTTTTTTTAAAAAAAAAATATTTATTTTTATTTTATGTGCATTGGTGTTCTGCCTGCATTGCATGTATATCTGTGTGAGTTGCAGACAATTGTGAGCTGCCATGTGGGTGCTGGGAATTTAACCTGAGTCCTTTGGAAGAGCAGCCAGTGCTCTTAACTACTGAGCTATCTCTTCAGCCCCTGTTGTTACTTTTTTTTTTTTTTTAAAGAAGATGAAAAACGTAGAAGAGGACTTAGTTCACTTCTGGCTCCTATACTGTCCGAATTCATTCATTCACTTGCTCAGCCAGCCAGCCATTCCTCAAGTAACTGAGTGAGCTTTACATATCACTGGTGTGCTAGGAATAGAAAGACAATCCTATTCTGCATCATTGGGCCCAAAAGCATATACAACTGTAGTCCCAGGGCGGAGTAGAGAGTGAAGATGAGCACCAAATCCCTGGTGTGGGGGAGGAGGAGGACCCAGAAACAAAGTAACTTGCCCTTTGAGTGAGTTGTAAGAAACTACTGGGGGAATAATACTGCCGTGGGTTTTCAAGGAGTAGGGGTTTGCCTGGGCGATCAGGACTTGGTGTATCCGGGCTCTGCTCTAAGTTTACAGCTTAGAGCTCAGGGATGGGGTCTGGAGCCTCTGCTGGCTCTTCATACTAGTCATGTCAATCATCGAGCTTTAGTTTCTTTATTTGGGAGGCAGGAATAAAAATGTGTGCTTCTTAGTTTGCAGTGAGGATTTGGTGAGCAGGATTCAAAGGGAGCGTGATGCTGAAGCACACGGCGAGAACCTGGTATCAGCTCTTAACTGTTGTCATTAGTGAGCCTGGCTCAACTCATAATGTGCTAACTTCTGGCTGTGTGGTCCTGCGTGGCAGCTTAACTGTTCTGAGCTGTAGTTATTCCATCTCATCAATAGCCTGGCATACTTGCTTCATTGATGTGAGGATTTGATATAATGCGTTGTAGGTGCTTAGGCTTTTGGCAGTGTCTGGTACTTTTGTTACTGTTCTTGCCGGTGGCACCAGACCAAGGACCATTTCAGGTCGGTACTGGGGGACAGTGTTGGGAGCAGTGGCCTACATCTCACTTGTATTTCCCATGTATCCATTCTCTACCACCAGGTACCAGATCCACACAGGATTGCAACACTCCATCATCCGCCCACGCCAGCCCAACTGTCTGCCCCTGGACCAGGTGACACTGCCCCAGAAGCTTCAGAAAGCAGGATACTCCACCCACATGGTGGGCAAGTGGCATCTGGGCTTCTACAGGAAGGAGTGTTTGCCTACCCGCAGGGGCTTTGACACCTTCTTGGGCTCTCTCACAGGCAATGTGGACTACTACACCTATGACAACTGTGATGGCCCAGGGGTTTGTGGTTTCGACCTGCATGAAGGTGAGAGTGTGGCTTGGGGCCTCAGCGGCCAGTACTCCACCATGCTCTATGCTCAGCGTGCCAGCCACATCCTTGCCAGCCACAGCCCTCAGAAACCCCTGTTCCTCTACGTGGCCTTCCAGGCAGTACACACACCCCTACAGTCACCTCGAGAGTACCTGTACCGCTATCGCACAATGGGCAATGTAGCTCGGCGCAAGTACGCAGCCATGGTCACCTGTATGGACGAGGCTGTTCGCAACATCACCTGGGCCCTCAAGCGCTATGGTTTCTATAACAACAGTGTCATTATCTTCTCTAGTGACAACGGTGGCCAAACCTTCTCAGGAGGTAGCAACTGGCCCCTTCGAGGACGCAAGGGTACTTACTGGGAAGGCGGTGTGAGGGGCCTGGGTTTTGTCCACAGCCCCTTGCTTAAGAAAAAGAGACGGACCAGTCGGGCCCTGGTGCATATCACAGACTGGTACCCAACACTCGTGGGTCTGGCGGGTGGTACTACATCGGCAGCTGACGGACTGGATGGTTACGATGTGTGGCCAGCCATTAGCGAGGGCCGGGCCTCACCACGTACGGAGATCCTACACAACATCGACCCCCTCTACAACCATGCCCAGCATGGCTCCTTGGAAGGTGGATTTGGCATCTGGAATACAGCTGTGCAGGCTGCTATCCGGGTGGGAGAGTGGAAACTGCTCACTGGAGACCCAGGCTATGGCGACTGGATTCCACCCCAGACGCTGGCCTCCTTCCCTGGCAGCTGGTGGAACCTAGAGCGGATGGCCAGCATCCGCCAGGCTGTGTGGCTCTTTAACATCAGTGCTGACCCTTATGAACGAGAGGACCTGGCTGGCCAGCGGCCTGATGTAGTCCGCACCCTGCTGGCTCGCCTTGCTGATTATAACCGGACTGCCATCCCTGTGCGTTACCCAGCTGCGAACCCTCGGGCCCATCCTGACTTTAATGGGGGTGCTTGGGGACCATGGGCCACTGATGAGGAAGAAGAGGAGGAGGAGGAAGAGGAAGGCAGGGCTCGAAGTTTCTCCCGGGGTCGCCGCAAGAAGAAATGCAAGATTTGCAAGCTTCGATCTTTTTTCCGTAAACTCAATACCAGGCTGATGTCCCACCGGATCTGATGGCTGGGGGTGGCAGGGAATCTCAGTTCCTTCTCAGATGCTGTCCCATTGCTGCTTCTCAGGGAGAAGGCCAAGGTCAAGTCTTATCCTCAGGCATGTGGAGGGAGGGCACAGAAAGGGCTGAGTCGTATGGGGCTTGGGGGAAGGCACCAACCCGGCTGGAATGCCTGGGTCCCAGTCCTGCCTCTCTCCTGGTGTGTTTGTTCTGTGACCTAAGGTTACCTATAGCAGCCTTCTGCCTCAGTCTCCTCACCTCTAAGATGAGCTCTGGTGACTTTATGGCTCCAGTGTGTACCTGTGACTGGGCTCATGGCAGAGTTCCTTGCTGATCTTACCCCCTTCCAGATGACGTGAGTCCGTGACTTCTTTCCAGGTCTCTGTGGTGCTCTTGGACATCGGCTGGAGCATAGCCAGCTGCTCTGTTAAAGGACCCGATGAGAATGGACAGTTTAGGGTATGAGAATCTACATTCTCAGAGCCCCAAGATGTGGGAGCTAGTGGAACACCCTCTTTTTGTCCCCAGCATCCAGGAGGACCTGGCTGGGTCCTGAGGAAACAGCTGTGAAAAGAGTCTTTGAACCAATCATCTCCTTTGACCTTGGGCACAGTCCTTTCCCCCAGGGCCTTGATTTCCCTACTCGCAAAGGGGTAGGGAGATGCTAGCCCTGGCTCGGCCTACCTCACAGTGCTGGAGAAAACTGGCCACGCTAATGGTTGTGGAGAAGCCTGTGAACTTGATTAAAGTGCCATTACCCACGGGCAAGAGATGCTGGTCTCTGTGTGTGCGCGCATGTGTGTCCTGGGGGCCTTGTGTGAGCTCTCTGTTAGCAAAGGGAACAGGAAGAAAGGTGGGAAGGGAGTCCTGCCATGGGTTCACTGTGTGGCTGCAAGCAAACCCATGACCCTCTCTGGGCCTCAGTGTTTCTCTGCGTAGAGCGGATGATCCAAAAGTCTTTACTTCTGGTTGTCCTGGGCACCACTGTGCACATTTGCATCTGGGGGACCCAGGCTCAGTAGTGGCGAGGAGGGGGTGGTGTTCGTAAAGCCTGCTTGCTGCATAACAGCGCTCCATCCGCACACTGCGTTCTGCATATCTCCCTTCAGGTTCCAGTCGGCGCAGTGTGTGTAGGCGAAGGCCCTGCTGTGAATTTTGAAAATAGTTATTTTTGTCACTGGCAAAGGAGGCCTGTTAGGACTCGTCAGCTTGTGGATGAGCGGGATGGGTGGGGTGGGGTGGGTGCAGTGCCGTGGGGGTTTGGGTGGCTGGTTGCAGGACTACATCACCCCAGCAGCAACTAAATTCTGCATGAGGGCCTGGCCTGGGCTGCAGGGAGGAGGTGACCATTGCATTCTAGGCGCCTCCTTCCAGTCCTGTACTTTTTTTTTTTTTTTGCCTTCCTCAAGCTTTATTTTTAATGATGTGTAGATGTGTGTGTTTGTGTGTGGGTATGTGCATGTGAGCAAAGTGTCCACAGAGGCTAGAGGCCTCAGATTCTCCTAGAGACGAAGTTGCAGGAGGTGGGAGTGGTCCAGCGCGGGTACTGGAAACGACTTATGCCCTCTGGAAAAGCAGCGTGTGCCCTTCACTGCTGAGCCATCTTTCCAGCCCCAGCCCTGTTCTTTTTGCCTTTTCTCATCTCTCCCCACCTGTATGTTTTCCCTTCCTTGGTAATGTTCCAGATGGTGGACAGGGCCCAGGACTGGCAGAGGTCTCTGGGCTCCTATGGCTGTGGCATTTTTGCCTGCTCAGGAGCTCTGAAGAAGATGCTTACTAAGGTGGTATCTTAGCCTAGTGTGTCCAAGAGTGGCTATTCGTAGTCTGCCCACTGCCCAGGACACTTCAGGCCTGCTGGGGCCTCTTCTAGCTATGCCTGCTGGCTTGTCACAATGGCACCCAGCCTAGGTTTCTCTGTATATCCAGGATTTAGGAAACTGAATGGATGCTTCTCCGAGGACTACAGAAGAGCCCCTATCTGACAGGGCTTTCCAGTGTCCAGCCCCATCACCTATTTCCCTTCTGAGGACCCCTTTGGGACCACAAGAGCAGAACCATACGTGGTGCTTTCTTTTCCCCCCTGGCTCCTAAGCTCTGTTCCCTGTAGTCGATCTGGCCCCAAAATATAAGTAATAATTGGTGCTAGGGCTGGTGAGTTCTACTCTCAACGTAGAACTAAACAAACTCTGGGTTCTCCTCAACCCAGATGCCAGCATAGTCCAGGAGCCACTCGAGCTTCAGGCCGCAGCCTGGTCCCCAGGACCTAGCGGGCGCCTGGCGCCTGAGGTTGATGGCCTTTGTGGTATTGTACTGAGAGGCGTGGCATAGCGGTCAGTGTGCCTGCTACCTGTTCTTTGCTATGGTCCAGGCCCCCTCAGTGAGCACACCTGAATCTGTACTACGTCAGTTCCCAGTTGACTACTGTCTTAGAGTTACTATTGCTGTGGTGAACACCATGGACCAAAAGCCAAACGGGGAACAGAGTTTATTTTTCACTCACAGTTTCTTATAACGGTTCATCATTAAAAGCAGTGAAGGCAGCAATCCAAGCAGGGCAGGGAGCTGGGGGCCACAGCTGATGCAGAGGCCGTGGAGGGGTGCTGCTTACTGGCTTGCTCCTTGTGGCTTATTCGGCCTATTTTCTTATAGAACCCAGGACTACCAACCCAGGGATGATGGCACTACCCATAATGGGTTGGGCCCTCCACCTCCACCATCAATCCCTAACGAGAAAATGCCCTACAGCCTGGTCTTATGGAGGCATTTTCTCAATTGAGGTTCCCTCCTTTCAGATAACCTAGTTTGTGTCAAGTTGACTTAAAACTAGCTAACACAGCACCTCTAGGTTTTTGTTTATGTCACCCAAGTCCTCCTGAAGAGGACAGAGTGGAGAGGCACCCAGAGGCAGTCCCTAGGTCAGGTCTGTTCTGGGGCCTCTGTTTCTCCCTGGGCTGGATTAGATGGAGCAGACCCATTAGCTGGAGGAGTGGGGTTCAGGTAGAAATCTGCATTAACTGCATCCTGGTT
Source organism: Ondatra zibethicus (assembly GCA_004026605.1). NCBI lineage: Eukaryota > Metazoa > Chordata > Mammalia > Rodentia > Cricetidae > Ondatra > Ondatra zibethicus. Next base: position 47,013 of record PVIU01001956.1, on the reverse strand, counting down.
ATGGAGTCCTTGCCTCTAATGACCAGCTCCTTAGAAGCCAGGAGGAGACGTACACCTACGTGCCGGGGCCAGGGCTGTATCTTCTGTTCTTCCAGGCCCTTCTGACTTCCCAGGGGCGCAGGCTAGCATCTTGGCAAATGTCAGGAAGGGGCGGTGCTCAGGGAACCTGATACTCCAGGCTATTGCCCTGACTGCCACTACTAACTTGTGCACCCATGAGAAGGCTACCTCTATTCTCTGTACCTTGGTTCCCATCTCTAAAGGACATGTGGACCCTAATGGTCTACTCAGCTCTATCTGGGACCTAATCACGCAAGCCAGGAGTGGTGTAGTCACACAGACCCGGATTTGATTCCTGGGTGTGCGGTAAGTAGTTCCATGGCCCTGCAGAATGGGACCGCTCTACCTGAATTTACCACTTCACTGCAAGCTCCAAACAGTGTCATGGAAAAATGCCTAGGACAGGGCCTGGCTCTGATGTAGGAGTAACTGCTTCGTATCTTTGGGGGTCCAAGAATGAGTGTTTTGTCCCTGACCTTTCCAGGAGGAAATGAGCCCTCTGGGAAAGCTCTGTTTTCAGCTGTCCTGGCATAGGAATGGAGCCTCCAGCTGTAGGCTGTGCATCACTGTCCCCCTCAGGGAGGGCCTCTGCATGGGGCACCTCAGGGCACAGGCACAGGGCTGCTTCCTTCCCCTCCTCTCTCAGGCCTGGCATTACTGCCCTAACTTGGACCCTCACAGCATCCCTTCTCTCCTGGCCCACTTTCTACTGAGCCTGCCCCCTACTTTTTGCTACCCTTAGTGGGACAGGCCCCTTGGGGATCGTTCAGATGGCATGCTTTCTGTGGTGCGTGTTCAGGCCCTGCAAGACCCCGTGACATTTAGCATATGCATGAGAACACACGGAGGAGCTATCGCAGTGTCATTAGGGCTGTACTCCTCCCTCCCATCATTCCCTGTCTCCTGGAACTCAGCCCAGCCTCCTTCTGTCCCTCCCATTGACACAAGGCACTGTCTGTGTACACGGCCAATCTCTCTATGGCATTGTTGTGCTGGCTCAGCAAACTTCAGGGTTCCTACACCTGGCCACCAGCCCACGGCACACAGGCCTGTGCTTGAGTGCTGCACACGTGTTGAAGACGGGGTGCACGTGCTGGACTGTAAAGCCTACTGTGGCCCTGGGGAGTGAGAAGTCTGGCAGAACCAATCCCCCTACCCCGATGCCATCATCAGCTTAGCCTCATTGCCACGCAGGCATGGCTGACTCCTTGATGCCCGTCACCACTAGGCACAGCTGCCAGCTTTGTGGGCATGGAGGAGGAGGAGAATGAGTGGCAGTTGCTCTCATACCGGCATACCGGTGTCCAGCAAAGCCAGCGCCTGCACCCCTGCACTAGTCTCTAGAAGGCCCCAAGAGGTAGGCGCACATGCAGGGTAAGACAGACCTCCTCGGCCTGCTTCTCCTGTTTAGCTAGTTCTCCACCACCAGGTGGGCCTAAGGTCCTGGGACCTGCCTCTCCCCTAGCCCTGCATGCATAGGAGAGAAAGGTATCAATGAGAGAGAAGAAGCAGGGAAGGGAGGGTGCTAGGACAGAGGGCATGAGGGAGAAAGGGAGGAAAGGGAGCCCGAAGTTGAAGAACAAAGAGACATGGTGACCACAGTGGTGTTAGGACCCGTGGTCCCTGTCAGAGGCAGGCGGGTATCAGGCTGGCCATGGCTTCACATGCTCCCCTGAGTCCCTGGGGTTTTTCTAAACGCTGTGCTGGCCTCTGACCCAACCACTGCATTTCATCTGTGGGGAGCAACAGGAGCAGTGACCAGGCCAGCACTGGTCCGAGAAGATGGCTACCTCTGTTCACAGGGTTGCATTTCCATGGTTACAGCCTTAACAATTCCCTTTAGTGTTTTACTGGTTTTAAAGCAGTTGCCGTGCCCTTGGGCCCTGATAAGTGAGGGTCCCAGTGACCTCAGTTTTTTTTTTTTAATTCTTGATGCTTGTTTTGCAGGCATTACTGCAAATAAGGCCAACACCAGGCAGTGTCTATCATGAGCTAACCCCCAGCAATGTCTCGGAGAACAGTGTCCCAAAATGCTTCCATGGTCCAGGGAGGAGTTTGAGGAGAAAGGATTTCTAGTTCCTTAATAATAATTCCTTCTGTAACAGCAGCTGTGCTCATCTCATTTGAACCACAAAATAGCCTTACAGGTGAGGGACATTATTTACCCAGTTTTGCACTTGAAGAGGTTCAGGGAACCTCAGAAATCACAGCAGTGGCTGGGTGGCCCCAGTGATTCTCCTGAGAACAGGCTAGAGCAGCTGGTTTCTCAACCCTTGGGTCAAGACTCCTTTGGTGGCGGGGGAGGTCAAACAACCCTTTCACAGGAGTCATCTAAGACGATCAGAAATCACAGAGATTTACATTACAATTCCTAACAGTAGCAAAATTACAGTTAGGAAGTAGCAATGAAAATAATTTTATGGCTGGGGGTCAGCACAGCACGAGGAACTGTATTAAAGGGTTGCGGCATTAGGAAGGCTGAGACCCACTGGGCTGGAGGATCGGAGGCAGAAGGATGGCAACACAGCTCTACCCCACCTCTGCCTTTCTCCGGTGCCTCTAACCCTGGCCATGGTGTTCTGAGCCTGCTTGCTACCCACCAGCTGTGCGGCCCTGCGAGCACAGGCCTCTCTGCTCTGCCTCTGAATTGCCACGTTGGCGGCAGAAGCGGGAAGCGTATTGTGCGCAGAAACAAAACGGAGTGGTTTTTCCTTTTCTGAAGGTGGTAATGGTGCAATTAGTGGATAAGCCATTACCCCCTCCTCCCTGGCTTGCCTCCCTTCTTCCTCTCCACCTCCCTTTTTTTTTCTTTCCTGAAAAAAAGTGGCTGAATTGAAGAGCTCTCCCTCAATCTTCCGCTGACTCTCAGGAAGAGGGATAGAGGGTCCCCCCAATGTCTCCAAGGTCCTCGACCCTCAGTTGGGTCAGGCACTTGTTGGTGTTGGAGAATAATTGAAGGTACCACTATGTCTACAAGTGAGGCAGGCAATACAGTGATTTATGGATTCTGAGGGGCAAGTTGGAAACTGAGAGAATTTGCATTTCCAGGTCCTTTTATCTGTCCTTGCTCACTGGGGACAAAATCTGGCCTGAGACCCCTGCACAGCCACCTCTGAGAGAGACCGAGGCACCTTTTCTTTTTCTGGATGGAGGGGTGGGGTGTTCAAGACCCAGCTGCATTATGGGAGTAGTTGTGGACTCACTTTAAAACTTCCACTTTTGCTTTCTAGAAACTGAAACCCATTCAGGTTTGTCCCAGAGCCCATTTAAGGCCTAGGCCATTCCATGTTTATGGGAGTCTTCTGAAAGGATGACTTCCTATTTTCTAGAAAATGATATGGGGGTTCAGAGAGCTTCCTCGGCGACTTGCCTGCCAGGGTCACATAGCTAGTAAGTGGCAGAGCTGGGACTTGAACTCAGATCACTGGTCTTAAACACCATGCCTTGGGGTGTGATTTGGGGCTGCAGGTGTGAAGAGGTGAGGTCATCAGGGAAGATGACTAGAGTTTTGGAAAGGAGACACCAGGGCAGGAAACATCCATGCCACTGGCCCATGCTCACCTCATTCTAGTCGCCTCTCTCCAATCCTACCTTGACAGGAAGCACAAGCAGAAACTGGGACAGTAGCCCCAGGAGACCAAGTCTGCATGATCCCTCTAGGGGTATGGGTGGGGAGAGCTTGCAGAAGAGGTCTCAGGAGGGATCCAGCTGCACAGTGGTGACAGCTAGGGGTGAGAAAGCAGCCAGAACCATTCCCTGAGTCCTGGGTCTGCTCCGTACATCTCCCCCAAGCCCGAGTGACAATGTGATACACACAGTGGCTAAAAAGCAGGGAGGGCAGGCACAAAATAAGGACAGAGGCAGAGGCCAAGTCAGTTCCCAGAGGGAGCAGAGAAACTGCAGAGACTACAGGGAGAAGGGAAGGAGAGAGAGATGAATTAGCCATCATTCCCCTGTAAACCTTAGAACCCAGCTGTTTCCAGGGCAACGGGGCAATACCTGTCTCTCTAGAGGAGATGAAGTTGCCAGGGCAACTACATCCTGTCTTTCTCAAGGACCATCCCAGAATGTGGCACCCACTAGCCGTTACCATAGCAACTGCCTCTTTGCCCCACTTAATCCCATCCCGTCTGTTAGAAGGGCCCTATAGTTGGAGGTGGGGGAGGTAGGAAGAGAGAAGATCACTTGTGGACTAAGTTTGTTCTCTTCCCTTTCTCCATCCCCCTCAGCACATCACCCTGGGAAAACAGGGTCCACTTGCTCCTGGGTCCTCACAGTCCTGTAGTATTGTGTATACGGGGCCAGGGCAACACAGGAGCAGGTTTTGAAGTGGAAGGCAGGCAGGTGTTGGGGAGGCAGTTACCGGGGCAACGGGAACAGGGCGTTTCGGAGGTGGTTGCCATGGGGACCTGGATGCTGACGAAGGCTCGCGAGGCTGTGAGCAGCCACAGTGCCCTGCTCAGAAGCCCCAAGCTCGTCAGTCAAGCGGCTTCTCCATTCGCACTCAGGAGCACGGGCAGGCGAGTGGCCCCTAGTTCTGGGAGCAGAGCAGCAGCGTCCCAGTCCTAGTTCCCAGCCTAAAGCCTCACTTGCCTGCCCAGTGCCAGGATGGCCACCATCACCTGCACCCGATTCACAGAAGAGTACCAGCTCTTTGAGGAACTAGGAAAGTGAGTCACACCTCAGGGAGTCTTGGAGGGCATGGGGGATCAGCCTCTCGGGCAAGGGGCGTGTGCCTATGTGGCTAGAGTTCTCCCATGATTGCAGAGGAAGGTGTGCTGCATGATTTGGGGGCACTGTGTGTGCACAGGATGTCCAGTCAGGCGTTGACACATTTATGTGCCCATCCAGCCTGGGTGTGTGTGTGTGTGTGTGCGCGCACGTCGAAAGGGTAACAGATTAATGGTATATGCACACAACTATGTATGTATGTGCACATGACCTGGGTACACAAAGATTCTTAGAAACTTGGCATTTTAAAGGGATTTTCCCACTTGGCAGTGTCCAAGCTGCGATCTTTTCTGTTGTTGAACTTAGATACCTGCATCAACAGAGAGTTCATCAGCTCCCACCTGGTGCCAAGTTGCACATCCCCTTCCCTTTCCCAGTCCCCTAACAGGAGCAAGGGCTTTGGTACTGAAGAGGTTAATGTGAAAGCGATTGAGATGTTGGGAGGAGGGGAGGAACAAGCGGCAAGCTGGGGGGATGCCACTGTGGCAGCGCTGTGCACAGAAAACAGTGGTCCTTTGGCAAAGTTACCCCTCCTGTTGTCCCTCTGATGTTGAGAGAAGGGTGGAAAGTAGAGAAGAGCAAGGTTTCCGAGGGTAGATCAGCAGGCTACAGATATAAGGGAAGGTTTCTAGATGTTCCCAGCTGGGCTTGTGGGGGTCCTGGGATGGACGGATCAGGAGTTGGGGAGCAGTTTGGCAGAGTGCCCTATGGACGCAGAGGTGCCCCTACCAGCCCTGTTTGGTTCCTGCTGTAGCAGCAGGAACATGAGACAAGGAGCCCGGTGAACAGATGTGTGCTAGTGTGAGATCTGGAGGTACACGTACCAGTGCACATCTTTGAGGAGAGGCTATATATGACTTCCATGGGAAGCAGATGGAGTTGTATAAGAACTGACAGTGGGCGCAGTGTGAATTGAAAAGACACACAAATACTGTGCAAGTGAGCCATGAAGAGATGTACAAATGTGTTGCTTGTGTGGAAAGTCTAAAACATGTCAGTGTGCCCTGCAAGAGTGCATGTGTCCAATTATGCAAGGGATGCTCTTGATTAGGTTGCAGCAAAGGTGTGGACATGCATCTGTGTGCAGATGCAAGGCGGGACAAACCTGCGTGCCTATCAGTGAACATGAGTGTGCATAAGATGTATAAGGTCACAGATGAGAAGTGTGGACAGAATGTTCTTGAGTGTGCATGTATCTTGAGGAATACATACAGAAAGTGTGTGTATGTGTGTGTGTGCATGCACACACGTGTGCCTGTGTGAGGCCTGGGCTCATGTGGGTGTGTGGGTGCTATAGGCATGTGTGAGCTTATGCTAGTGTCTGCATATGTGTGGGAGGCAGAGCTACGGCTGTGGATAAGCATAGCCCCTGAATACACACACACACACACACACACACACACACTATCTAGAGACCTACACATACCCCGGCTCTCTTGTGCAAATGTGTGTTCTTGTTTCTCTCTAGACTTCCTGCTGTTCTGTGTGCCTTTGTATTGGAGATGGGGGCAGAAATACACTTTTTAAGGGTGCTCTGGAGGACTGTCTCTTAACTTTATCTGGAACCCCTTTCCAGAGCATATCTGGTGTTTACCTGGAACTCAGGATTTCCTGAATAGACAGGAGCTACCTTTCAGGAGTCCCTAAAGCTGGCTCTGGCAGGACTGCGTCACAGAGCACAGTGAAATGGAGTTGCTATGTGACTCTAGGGAGCAGAGTGACACCAAAGTGCCCTTTTGCCCTGAGAAGAGATGGGGGATCATTAGGACTGGGCTCATTCACCCGACTTGGCTTTCTCAGCCCCTCTGCCTGCCTGGATGCAAACAGATTCTAGGGTAGGGGCAGAATTTTAAGGGATAAGGAACAGTGGTATGGCCATGGCAGGAAAACCAAGGGTGGCAGGGATGTCCAGGTCTTGTCCAATCATTTTTAGACCTCTTCCTTCCAGAACTATTGGTGCTCTTAACCTTTTTTAGGTCATTTATTCCTCCAGGAATACGATGGAAGTCTAAATAGACATTCCCTAGAAAAACGCACAAACCTTTACAACGTTGCATGCAGTGTCAGAGCTTGTGGGCCCTCAGGGGACTGTGAAGGAACCTGTGCTTGAGGATGCTTGTGCAAAGGAGACGAGGCTGTGGTGGGTCGGTTTTGTGGCTTAGGTATCTCTGTGACACAGGGTCAGGGCACCCTGTGGAGGATGAGTTGGATGGCTTTTGCTCTGCACCCTAGCCTTAGTCTGAACTAAAGCAGGGGTGTTCAGGGAGGGGCTGCCCCACATGACCCTCAGCCCTGTGACGTTGGGTGGACTGCCACTCCTTCTGCCCTGCACATTGTGAAGATTAGATAGATGGTGTGTGGAGACATAGTCTCAAGCCTAACACATGGTGGGCCTCTGGGGGGCGTTGTTGCAGGGATGGACGTTACCCTTAAGGATTGGGCAGGCCTGAAGGAGGAACCCATTTTGTGTAGAGGGGCTTTTGTTTAGGAAGATGTTGGTCAAGGTCTCCTTGGGCTTTTCTTAAGGGCAGAAGCAATGAAGAAGTCTGTCTGAAGAGTTCACCGTTCCGTTGATGATCCTGCATCTTCTAGCTAGGATACTGGGTGGCTACCCAGATTCTGAGCCCCCACCCAGAACTCTGCCCACATAAATATCCGGTCACCTTGCTCAGCTGGGCCTAAAAGACACTTTGGTTGACCTCTGTCAGGGCTCTGGGCTGCCACAGCCTTGAAGAGGGCTAGCACATCTCGAAGACTTACTGGCATTCTGCCCAGTGAAGACTGGCTTATCACCAGCTGCCTTTGAGGAGCCTAGGGTGCAAGCAGAGATTTCCTCTCCTGCCTGGATGTAGGCCTGAGTCGGGGTTTCTGAAAGTTCTAGATGCTATCAGACTGACGATCCCCTCCATGCCTTGGCACGGAAGCATATGCATTCAGATAAGCTAAGACGTTGATTCTGGGTCCCCTAAAAGGTTAGGATGAGGGGGCTGTTTCTAGGGACCCAGAGATGGGCTCACTCCCCTCTCCCTCCTTGGGATGAAAGAAAGGGAAGTGCTTGCTTGGAGTGGACTGAAGTGGCAGCTACAGGGCCAGGGTGGGCCAGGGTAGCCCTCAGTATTCCCTTCCATTCACTCAGCCTTCTCTGATGTCCAGAACTGATAGATAAAAAAGCAGGAAGGGTGGTAGCGGTGGGAGGCAGGGTAGAGAGGGACAAGGGAAATTCTAATGAGCTCAGGCAGGCCCCATGGCAGGAAGCTTCTTCTAGCCTTTGCCTCCCCAGGCCTCCATCTGCCCAACCTGCACGGGTTAGCAAAGCAGAGCCTTGCTCTGCAGCCTGACAATTGCTGCTCCGGACAGGAGGAGCCCCAGGAGGAGATTTTACTTAAGTGAGGGAGAGAGAGAGGAGGGAGGAGAGAGCGTTCAGCCCACTCTTTTCTCTCTAGAAACAGAGATCTGAAGTTGACTCAGGCAGTGCAGGGTAGAGGAGGCTGGTGGAAGTGTGGGTGGCCACAAGGTTGACAGGGACTTGGGGGCTGGCCCCTGAGCCCAAACCCCTTCCTCCATAGCTTCTCATCTTGTACCACACTGGGGTGGGCCGATCTGTGTTGGTGGTGACCTGACTTCGAGGACAGCTCCCCATACCGGACTTCTAGGTGCTGGATGCTCAAGACCTCTTTGGAACGGAAGTTCTAATGCTCTGTAGCGTGTGTGTGGCCATTTGTCCTTTCCCTGCAGAGCTGGAAGGAGAGTGGACAGTGTCATAGTGAGAGGACACTAAGGCACCAGGGCCGCACCTAGAGTCAGGGTTATTCTGCACCTAAGTCCTCCCACCAGCAGCACTGGGCCTCCTGGTGCCTTTCCATCCATTAGCTTATGCGTGAAGGAAGTGGACAGAGCCTATTCATCCATTTTACAGATGAGCAGACTGGAGCTAAAGGAAGTGGCAGGAAAGCTCAAGGATCTGTGGCCTGGTCCCTGGGAGGTTGCTGAGCAAGGCCCCATCTGGCGCTGTATCTGTGAAGAGCTTTCCTCTTGCCCATGAGCCAGGGGAAAGGGGCAGTGGTCTTGGTGGTGGCAGCAGGGAGCAGTGAGAGGGGTAAGGATGAGCTGGTGTTCATTTTCTGGCCACAATTCGGCCCGGATTTTGCTGGGCTACCTGGGGTGACTCACTTGTTTCTTTGTGTGCTTCGACTTTACTGTCAATAAAATGGGGGTCCTCTCTCGGGAGATGTCTGAAATGCTGCCCTCTGTGACCTCTCTCGGTGGCAGAAAATGGCAGATCCTGTGCTCCCACAATGGGTGGGCTGTGGAAACTGTCCATGCATGCACAGATGGAGACACCTCATAGAGGGTAGTGTTTGGTGTGAGGCTACAGGAGGCCAAAGGATGGGAAATGGGGAGGCAGGGCCTAGATGACAGGGAGAGGCACAAGGACAGGGGAAGGGACAGCCTTTCCTGTTTTCTCCGCAACATCAGAGCAGCAAGCAGGCACATGTTCTGGTGCATGCCGCAGCCCTCCACCCCCACACAGGCGCCCCCACACAGGCTGAGACACACTGACACTCTCCAAGCCTCCTCCCTCCCTCCTGCCTTCCTCTAAAGCACAGTGACACTGTTGTCAGCAGCCCCTGCAACCTGAAGCCACAGCCCTCTGTGTGGTGTGAGGGCAGCCCTCTGGGCTAATGTGCACATGCATGCGTGCACGCACACACACACACACACACACACACACACACACACACACACACACACACCACGCTGGCACAGAACATATAGTATGAATTCACCTTCAGTTCAGGGACAGCAAGATGGCACGGAGTGGGCTTCTGGACTCTGCCTCACCATATACCTCTCCATTTCTCTGCTCTCGATTTCTTCCTCTCCCACTTCCTGTCTCTGGGCAAACCCTCTGCTCCTGCTCACAGTGTCCCTGAATGCACACTGCCCAAGCCCTGTCCTCTTCTGATCATTTCCATGAACTATTAGGAAGAGCCCACATCAGGCAAGCCAAGTGCCACCTACCCTGCTGAGCAGCAGATCCTCGGTGTCCACAGCTGCCCATAGTATCAGGCGGTGCTATAAGACCTCTGGGACTACCGAGCCATAGAATGTTGAGGGTCTTCGTACCTTGGGGTCATAAAAGGGAGAAATTTTTCTGTGGCCTTTTCCACACACATTTCTCTGTTCCATGAACTTGAATTATTCTCATCGTGTGTCACATACAGGACTCGTGTGGGCTCTGCCCTCATAGAGTGTGCAATCTGGTACAAAGCTGAAGTTAAATCTCTCCTGGAATTTATTATTTAGATGCAGCTGGGTGCTGGGTGTGGTGGCACATGCCTGTAATCCCAGTGCTTGGAAGACAGAGGCAGGTGGATCTCTAGGAGTTTGAGCCCAACTTGACCTACATAATTGGTTTCAGATCAGCCAAGGCTACATAGTGACACCTTGTCTCCAAATACCAAACAACAACCTAACAAAAAAGGGGTGGTTACGCCAACCTCCAGTCCTCAAAATACAGTTGATTAAGGACTAGGAGCACAAATAGGGAATATGAGACTTGAGACTCTGCTAGTAAGGGGCAGGGGTATTGGAGAGGATCCCCAGAGGAGGTGGCACTGGGGGCTGGAGGCTGAATGAGAACTCTCCAGAAGGAAGAGGGCATGAGTATGTTTCCAACCACAGTGCAGGTCAGGCAAAGTCCCTAAGGTGTGTCAGTGACATGCATCCTCCTGGTAGTGGGGCAACCTGGAGTTCCACTCTTCTCTGGTCTGCAAAGCCCATTCCCAAACTTCCAGATGCTAGGTCCTAGGAGGAGCAGTAAAAGCCTGTGTCCGTAGAAGGGGAGGCTGGCCGGGTGGTGGAGATTTGGAAGCCATATCAAGCACTGAGGAGTGGGAGAACTTAGTATCAGGTAACAGAGCGCTCTTTAGGACTTGGCCTCTCTTCCTGGCTGTCAGGGAATAAGGGGTCCCAGAGGGTAGAGTGTCTGAACGTGCAGAGAAAAACAGGCAGATTTAATCTTAACAGCAGAGAGAACTTTCTAAGGATCAGAGCTGCTCCTGGTGCCAGCAACCTCTGGAGATGGCACTAAGGCAGGAAGGCAAGCTCCTATCACAGCCCTTGGTCTCCCTGATAGCCTCCTAACCAGCACCTCTGCCCTCACTTGGTAACATGCTTGTAAGAATGATCTGAAAGACAGCAAGAGGCTGGGATACTCTCCATTCTGTTGAGAGTAACCCAGGGCCCGGGGATACTGCTCTATGGATAGAAAACTATGGCCCAGAAAGCAGTGTCTCACAGAACTGGGCCTTCCAGCCTCTACTTTTACCAGGACATGACTCTGCTCCCGAGCCTCTCTGACACCGGAGCAAATCTCTGGGGGTGTGCACCATGGCAGGGAGAGGCCAAGTCAGAAGAGTTGGTGAAAAAGGATGCCTCTTTGCCTTTCTCCTATTTCATTCAACTCTGGCTTGGCCACTAGGCTATATGTGTGTGTGTGTGTGTGTGTGTGTGTGTGTGTGTGTGTGTGTGTGTATAGATATATAGTATAGGGGATATATATATATAGTATAGGGGATACACACACACACACACACACATATCCCCATTTTTCCTTTTTGTAACCCATTCAAGAAAAGGCACGTGCAACCAAAACAGGGAATATGTTGGAACTTCTGTTGATTCAATGTTCCCTTCAACAACCAGAATCTTCTGGTTCTGAGGCCTTCTGTGTCTTCCAAGAGACTTCTGCTGGGTTGGCGTTGGAGCTGGGGGGTGCAGGACAGCACGTCCCCACAGCATCTTCTGGAGTCTGGGAGTGGGCGGTGCACCGCCAGGGACAGGAGGAGTGAGGCGAGGTTTCGGTAGCAGGTCCTGGGATGTTCTGGTTGTATTATGCTGTGGTGTGTGACCATCTGCTCACAGAGGTGCTGTGGAGACAGGGAGAGAGGGCACCTGAAGCTGAGGGCATCCTGGGCCAAGCCGTATCTCCTCTCATCAGTTTGCCGTCTGGAACTGGCATAGCTCAGTTTTGCTTGCTGATCATTAAGAAAGGATAGCATTGTCAATAAACAAACAAACAAAAAGAAAAAGAGGGCTTGGACATAATTTCATCCACTGTTAGCTTCACTGACGGGAAGGATCTGCTTAAAGTTGACCAGGGCTGAGACCTGTGGAAACACCACCTCACGTAAGATTTCCTCTTTGCTTCCAAATGGATCTGCCAGCCACAGTTTTTAATGATCTTAAGAACTGGCCGGGAGGTGGTGGTGCACGCCTTTAATCCCAGCACTCGGGAGGCAGAGGCAGGCGGATCTCTGTGAGTTTGAGACCAGCCTGGTCTACAAGAGCTAGTTCCAGGACAGGCTCCAAAGCCACAGAGAAACC
>PVIU01001956.1:0-34733 GCA_004026605.1 Ondatra zibethicus | reverse complement strand
TCCCCACATAGCCACGTAGGTCCCACACTGTGGTCTAACTGGTGACACTGCTCTGGTGGTCAACTGTAACTCTTTGCCAACCTATAGATAACTGTACCTACTCTGAGTGCCACATCCTGGGCACTTTGCTTAGGCTAAGTTACTGAGAACAGTAGGACTAGGTTTGAATCCTACCCCAGACAGCAGGTCCGTCTGTACTGGATCAGGATCCTTCTGAGATGACCTCAGCTTGATCCAGAGAGGTGGTAGATTTGCAGATCTTGACAGAGGGAGGTTTGGAGGAGGGACTGGTTGGAAGACACCTGCCATTCGAGCAGGAGAATGAAGAGCTCAAAGGATGGGACTAGGATTTTAAAGGCAGGAGGAGTCCATGTTTATAGATCTCAGGGTAATGGTTAGAATGGATCCAACCCTTTGCGGGAGTCACAGGCTCCTTTGTGAAGTTGAAGAAGAATGCAGTCTTTGCCCAGAGCATCACAAACAAGGAATCATTTTAATGACATTGTAAATGGGCTCATCAAAGCCTAGAGCCTTCCTGGCGGTCCAGCTAATAGCCCTGCAGGACCGGAGGAGGAAATGGCAAGAGGACAGATGCAGAGAGAACAGGGAGTGGCAGTTGGTAGGCAGAAGAAGTACTGTCGTTGCGGATGAACCAGAGTCAGGTGTTCAGGGTACCAAGGACCCATAGGGTGGAGCAGGCGAGGCAGATTAGGCCCAGGGGGTGCTGCCAGGGCTGGGGGAAGGGGAGGCACTGGGTGGGCGAGCCTGGCATAAGCATTTCTTCCATGGAGCCTTGGGGGCGGTGACCAGATTGCGGTGGGTTCCCGGAGTGTGGGAGGTGGGAAGACAAGGCAGCGGATGTCGGACATTTGTTCTGGAAGTTTGGCAGCATGAAGGAAGGGGGAATCAGGCAACCAGGCTGCTGAGTTGAGAGGACGGCGATTGCTTTACTTTATCGGGGGAGGGGGTATTTATGAAAGCAGCCAATGAAGGGAAGTCCCGAGGACTCTGAGGATGCCAGACAAGTAGACTCCAAGGGTGCAGAGTGCAGGGCAAGTCCGTGAGTAGGCTGCACCCAGAAAATCCCCACACAGAAATGCTCCTCTCTGCTGAGACCCTGAGAAACTCTGTAAGAAGGGAAAGTGACCTGTCTTGGGGTTTCCAGGAGGAAGTAAGTGTTAGGATTCGTCATACCCCTCTTTCACATAGGGAAACTGAGGCCCGTCAGGATAAGTCAGCTTGTAATCAGGCCGGGCAAGGATTCGGGACTTCTCATTTCCCTTGGTGCTGCCCCCAGCTGCCATAGCAACCCTTCGAGGGGTTCTAGGCCAGAGATGATTGTGGGCACCTGTGGCTGGCAGTCAGCCACACCCAGGACACCTGGACATCAGCTCTGCTAGTCAGCCAGAAAACAATTTCCTAGTGCGGGCTGCTCTTCACAGCCCATTAGCACGTTCCCACATTCTCAGCAGTAGATCTGCTTTGCTCTGTCTTCGTGCTGAGTGCACGGTGCGGTGCTGGGTGAGGCCTCCATGCCTGCTCACATTCACTCCTGATGCACACACTCAGGAGGGCCTCCTTAGCCCTGGGGAGAGGCCCCTTCCCCCTTTGCCAGGCCCCCCTCCTTTTCCCCAAGCTCAGCAGACAGGGTCCATTTTGTTTCCGATGAGGCTGTTTTCATCCTCTTGATGTAATGAAGCCCATACAAGGCATCCTTTCTTAAGCATTTACTATACTCCAGGGACTCCTGCTGAACACATTGTCTGCCTCATTATCGCATTGAATCCTTGAAGCAACTGCTCAGGGTGGGGACTCTATTGCCCGCATTTTATGGGGGAGGAGGCAGACAGACCAAGATGACATCACCGGCTAGCAAGGGACTGAGGTGATTGTGGTTTGAACTTGGGTTGGACCGCTCTTGCTTAGAATTGCATCTGCCTGCATGATAGGCAGGAGCCATTGACTAGGATACAGTACCAATGTCAGACAGGTCTCTGTGCCATTAAGCTGCAATCTTCCCTCAGCCTCATGTCAGTGAAGAAACTGAAGCCCGTGGGGTCCACCCCATCTAAGTTCTGAAAGTTCCTCTCTCTGATGCCTGTTGTCTTTGTCTCACACACCTCTCCCTGACTTTATCTCTCGATTAGATGGATAAATTCTGAGAGTGACACACCTGTGCTGTATCATACCTAGGACCTCGTGGTATCACAGACCCAGCTAGAGCCGGGTGATTGTTAGCACCTGTCTCCTAGTGCCTGGAAGCAATGTTCCACTTTTCCCCCCTTGCACTCAGGAACACTGTCTACCCCTGCCCCTTCCCCCAATCAGGAACCCAGGAACACTTTTGCAGGTATTCTCAAGACCTTCCCGCCTCCCCACTCCAGCATCACTTCTTCCTCCTCTGGGGCCACGTCTTCCCTCTACCGTCTCCATCTTGGCCTCCTTGATGCTCCTGCTCTGCCTGTCTTTCTGCTGCTAGGCACTGGCCTGCCTACCCACCCGCTGGCCTCCGCTCAGCTCAGAGCCCTCCTCCATTTGCTAAGGCTTCCGGGGCTTCAGTCACTTCTCATGCAAGATAAGAATGAACAAACATGCTTTTTTCTAAACAAAAGATGAAAGAAGCAGAAGTGAAAGCCACCGGCTGGCTGCCTTGCTCTCAATTTGGCTCCCTGACTCTCCGTCTACCCTGTTTGTCTGATTCCCCCCCGCACGACAGGAAGGGAGCCTTCCTCTGTGTAGATGGAACCCCATTCATCCTCTACTGTGCCTGTGCTCTGTGGTTAAGTGCTCTCAAATGACCACCTCGCCTAGTCTCTGGGAGCACCCAGGGCGGTGCTGCCACTGCTCTCTCTAGGGGAGAAAGAGAAGCAGAGGCTAAGTTCAGAGTCACACGGTCAGTAGGGGCCAGCCTGGATGGGACCTCTGTGAGCTGTAGTCTCAGCTCTTGAAGGCTCTGCACTTCTCCCTGCCTTTAGTGGAGCCAGGAGGAAATGCTTGAGAGCCCTATGTTCCCTTCACTGCTGCCCATTCCTTCTTGCTTGGGGCTGCAGTTTCTGGATCTGTGTGTGAAGTGGGGTTCATAATTCTGATTTCTTCAGGTTGTTGTGGTATCAAGAGGAGTCTAGCAGTACCTGGACTTGAGAGCATCTGTATCCTGGGGCCAGGAACTGGGCCCTGACTTGGGTACCGTGCCCAAGGAAGGCTGTGCATATCTCCCCAGGGGCAGCATGCTCAGGATATCCTCTGGGGGCTCAGCATCCCTGCGTAGCCATCCCCTGGTTCACAGAAAAACTGTGCTGTTCTTGTTCAGTAGATGTGACTCCTGGGCCCCTGCTCCTTGGGTTCCGTGAAGCTTCCTGTACCCAGCCCATTCAGTGGCCCCATCAATGCTGATTCCAGGAGGCAGAATATGAAATAGGATGGGAAACAACTGCCTGCAGAGGAGAGAGTTAAAATCTCTCCCCCTCCCTCGTGTTTTTAATTTGCAATTGATTGCATCCTTCTGACTCATCCTAATGGAGGTCTAGCTGTGAACCCACCGTGGGCCAGGTACTGGTGGGCAAGGCAAGGCCCTACCGTCTCTAGGCAGCTCAGAAGCCTTTCCAGAAGAGGTCACTGAGACACTCACTTCCCTGTAAGACCTCACAGAAGTCAAGGTCTATAGCTGGGCAGGAACCTAGTAATGGCTGACAGGCCCATTCCCCTACGTAGGTGAGATGGAAGCCTCTGAAATACCCGTTGTCTCCTCATCTTCAGATGCCCGTTTCTGTCCCCAACGCTCCTTCCTGCCTCATTTCTCTTCCTTTCACTGTTGTTTAAAATCCCTGCCTGGGGGGCTGGAGAGATGGCTCAGAGGTTAAGAGCATCGCCTGCTCTTCCAAAGGTCCTGAGTTCAATTCCCAGCAACCACATGGTGGCTCACAACCATCTGTAATGAGGTCTGGTGCCCTCTTCTGGCCGGCAGGCACACACGCAGGTAAATATTGTATACAAAATAAATAAATAAATATTAAAATAAAATAAATAAAATCCCTGCCTGATCTTGCAAGTTCTGTTTATGGAGGTGCTAGTTAGTGGCACTGACACTGGGTACCAGGTGCTAGATGTTAGATTCCTGATGCTGTGTTGGGTACTAAGTACTACGTGCCAGACATAGGAACTCATTAGTTGGGTGGGGGAGACAAGGAAGTGGGTAAGCAGCTCCCACAGGGTCAGGTCAGGGGTGGGGTGGGATCAGTGGGCTGATAGAATATAGTACACATTTAGTCTTCTAACCTGGTTTTTGGTGCAGGGCTCCTAAAACTCTTGCAGTTTCCTGAGTAATAGAAGTGACTGGAGTATGTTTTGTTGTCTTTGACCCCAGTTCCTGACACAAACCTCTTAATTCCCCTGGGATTTCCAGATGCTGGAAACATCTTTGGCTCCTATGGGGTGACTCATGGTGGGTTTCTGTACGGAGGTGGCCAGCAGAAAAGCCAAGCTCTGATTGGACGCTTGGAATCTTCAGCCTCATTCTCCATTCTCTGGGGAGATGAGAACTGGAAATCGAATTACTGACTGGTCACACAGTTACATGGCGAAGTCGCCACGAAGACCCTACGTGCAGGGGTAAGGACACTTTCTGGGGTGGGGAGCACATCCAAGTGGCAGCAGAGTAGCATATCTCAGCTCCGGGGATGGGGTGGGGGTGGAGCTATGCTCCAATCTCCCAGGCTCTGGCCTCTGTTCCTCTCTCCAGCTGCTCATCTGTATTCTTCACCATGTCTTATATTGCATAACAAACGCGCAAACGTGTTTTCCTGAGTTCTTTAAGCTGTTATAGAAAATCCTTCAATTTGAGAACAGCAGTAAGAACTTCCAGTTGTTAGCAAAGTTGTAGAGGAGTATGGGCGACCCGGGGAACCGTTTCCTACAGTTGGCACCTGAAGTGAGGGCATAGTGTTGTGGAATGGAGCCCTTAACCGGTAGCTCTGCCCCCAACTCTAGATGACAGCATGGCTGACTTGCAAGACTTTCAACGGGGGTACAGACAGCAGGAGAACTGGTTAGCATAAAAGAAGCCACCTTTATTTGGTGGCCAGTATGTGCGGGATGGCTAATAGCACGTAAGCTTTTCCTACATGGGGGCTTCATGTAGCACAGCGGAGACCCTGTAGTAGAGGCAGTGTCTCAAGGAGGTGGCTGGGGTGTCTCTGCTTTCTTATTGGTGACGAGCAGATAGAATGTGACGTCCCAGGGAAGAACCATTACTGTGTGATGCCTTCGGTATACACATGATTCTGGCCATTCCTTTCTTCCTTATCCTTTTCTGTCATTTTCTGCCCACTTACTTCTTGCTGCCCTATGTTGAGCCAGCTAGAGTGTGCTAGACTGAAGGCTTCCTCGGGGGTCCACTTGCTATCGCTCCTTCTTCACATTTGACTATGCCCCAGCTTTCCAGATAACAGGGTTCACAGGAATCATCTAAGCATCTTCTGGCTTGGGCATGCCTACCATCTTAGGTGTAGGGGTAGAAGTTTGGAGGCTGTTGGGAACTGAGCATGGTCAAAAGGAAGTTGGAGGAGTACTCAGTGTCGGCATATAGTAGTGCAAATGTGTGAGGCCTCGGTACAGCTCTGCTTGTGATCTGCAGTGTGAACTTGAGCAAATCTACGTGGAGCTGCACACTGGAGCTCAGCATCTTGATCCATGCTCCACACAGGAGGCTTCTGTGTCTAGATGATTCATCCAGTGACAGCACACTCGCATCTGAGAAGTCTTCCTAGGCTCTCTCTTCTGGTCATTGGTGTGAGGACAGTGATGATGTTCCCTTACAAGTCTTTTCTATGGTGTGAGGGATTGACAAGACGACCTTTGTGAAGCGCAAAAATGGTAGCTCAAGCTCAGATCCAGCCCTCAAACTAGTTTTCTTTGGCTCTCTGCTCAAACTCTTTTGAAATAAAGGAGCCAAACACTGCTGCATATGCCTTTAATCCCAGCACTGGGAGCACAGGACTGACTTGGGAGACATTCCACAGGGGTACAGACAGCAGGAGGACTGGTTAGTCCTCCTTTATTTGGTGGCCAGTATTGTGGGGGGATGGCTAATACCAGGTAAGCTTTTTCTGCACAGGGTCTTAAGGCCCCCTGAGAATTTGATGAACAGCTAGTTTAGCTGAAACAGCCAGCTCCCAGTTCATGAGAGACCGTACCTCAAGTTAATAAGGCAAAGAGCTGCCGGGCGGTGGTGGCACACACCTTTAATCCCAGCACTTGGGAGGCAGAGGCAGGCGGATCTTTGTTAGTTCGAGACCAGCCTGGTCTACAAGAGCTAGTTCCAGGACAGGCTCCAAAGCTACAGAGAAACTCTGTCTCAAAAAGAAAAAAGAAAGAAAGAAAGAAAGAAAGAAAGAAAGAAAGAAAGAAAGAAAGAAAGAAAGAAAGAAAGGAAGAAAGAAAGGAAGAAAGAAAGAAAGAAGGCAAAGAGTGGTAGAAGACGTCTGACATCCTTGTCCAGCTCCACAGTGCTTGTACGAGCACATGCATCAGCACATACATGTGCACACACCACACACACGTACAAAACTGAATCTGTGCCAAATTGGCATTCCCTCTTACCGGCAAATACAAAAAAGCTTGGTAACACACCATATTGACAAAGGCAGAGAAAATTGCTTCCCATATATGTGTGTGTGTATACATTATATATATATATACATACTCTATTAGAAATTTTTTTGTATGTCTATGACAAAATTGCCTGACAGAAACAGCTTTAGGGACAGAGATTTACTTTGGCTGGCGGTTTCAGAGGGTTTTAGTGCTTTGTGGCCAGGTAGACATGGCAGAGTGTCTTAGTTTGTGGAAGTAACACACTCGATAGTCTGTTCACATCACGACAGATCAAGAAGCAGAGAACTGTCGGGCATGTTGGTATACACTTCTGATCCCAGCACTGGGGAGGCAGAGGCGGGTGGATCTGACTTTTCGGCCAGCCAGGGCTACACGGTCAGACCCTGTCTCAAAGGAAAAACTAAGTTAACGGCAGAAAGAAGAAAACAGAACAGTATACCTACCTGGTGCTCTGTGTGAGGTGAGGATCTGCAAGGAGGGACTCCAGGCCCTAGCCACAGAGGCCATGGTAAAGAGGACAGTTTGCAGGCTGGGGCCCAGGAGTGGAGGCAGGATGTGTCCAGGTCTACATAGTTACCTCCTTTGAACTTGGAGCTGTGTGATGTGTTACTTGTTCTAAGAACAAAGCTCTAAAGATTCCCCGAGACCCAGATTCTGTGGTTCTCACTCCAGGCTTCTAACGTTTTATAACTTGGTGACCTAACTTTTATAGACCCGGAGGGCTCATCTTGCATGAGACCAAGGATCTGGGCCCCTCTCTGGATCTTCCTGACCAATGCTGCCGTAAGCCAGGCCCTGCAGCTCTCTTGACATAGATGGCTCTGGCGAAGGGGCCTCGCTTCTTTCACGGCACAGCCTGGGGACACAGCTCTCAGGCTTCCCCTCTGTCATGCTGTTCTCTG
Organism: Ondatra zibethicus; assembly: GCA_004026605.1. NCBI lineage: Eukaryota > Metazoa > Chordata > Mammalia > Rodentia > Cricetidae > Ondatra > Ondatra zibethicus. The sequence continues at coordinate 27,219 of PVIU01001956.1, read as the reverse complement.
TCTTTCAGGGGAGCTTTCTCCGTGGTGCGCAGGTGTGTGAAGGTGCTGGCTGGCCAGGAGTATGCAGCCAAGATCATCAACACCAAGAAGCTCTCAGCCCGAGGTGGGTTCTGCGCTGCCTGCCCACTGCCAGTTTTCCACTCTGCCATCGCTCTCACCCCAGACCCGAACCCCGAGCTTGACCTCTGGGAGACACTGCTGGCAGGCTAGGAAGCTGTTCCTTCTGAGAGTGTGATGACAATAGATCCTTCCTCAGGAAATCCATTCTAGGGGTTTCAGTGTCTCTCACATAGGTCAAGCCCTCCGTAGTACTCCCTCTCCCTCCTCCTCCACCATGTCCTTCCTGGCTTGCCTCCCAACCTTTGCCTTTGCTGTAACTCTGTTTAGCCTGGCTCCTTTCATGGGCAGCCCTTTTGCTCCTCCCAAGGTCTCTACTCAGGATCACATCCTCAGAACAGTATTCTTGCTCTCTGCTCAGTCTGCATTTTTCTCTTTCCACTGTTTTTGATTTCCATATAGCTGTCCCCTGGCTCACTTCATTATGTTCACCACGTTGGCTCCTTGTTTAATCCCCGGTTCATGGTAACTGCAAGCCCCGACAGAGTGCACAGGATTCACCCACTGCGCTGTGCTCAGCACCCAGGACAGCGCCCTCGCCAGGCCTGGTGCTGTCTGTGGCTCTGCTCCCACCGCACCGGCTTTTGAAAAGGTGCTCTGAGGAGTGGCCTGCTTTTGAAAAGAACATCCAGCTAATTGTAGCTTCAGAGGCTTTAGGAACATTGTCTCCCAAACCTTAGAATGACCCTGGCCAGCAGCGGCACCATGCCCTGGGAGATGGCCCCAGCTGAAACTGTTTTTTTCAACCTAAAACAGTTAAAGCTGCATCTTTAAGATACCCAGGGGCACTGGAGTTTGGGAACTCTGCCCAGAAGAGTCCTGGTCATTCCTGTGCGTTTAGGACAGTAGTGGGTGACCAAGTCAGTATATTGGTAAGACAACATCCCCATCCCCACATAGATACCTTAAAGACCAGTGTAAGGAGAATTCTGTTGGGTGAGATGGGTGCAGAATCTTGGGAGAGAGGCACAGTGTCTAAGTGTTTAGTAGGCTGCAGCTTTGTCTGGATGAGGGCCCAGCAGGTGCACGGCTTATGACGGTCCTATGGATGCTGTACAGGGTGATCATGCTGCTCTCTGCAGGCCTCCCAGCAAGCCCTGGACTGACCTGTGGTTGCTGCCATTTGTCTCCAGCTCTGTCGTCTGGCCCACAATGCTCTATTTACTTACTTCTTTGCATCCGGCAAGGAGGAGAGAGGCTCTGAGGGTCCCCAGCTGGCATGACTAGTGTAAAAAGGCCAGGTCTGCAGAAAGTCTGGAGTTAGCGTCAGAGGCAAGGAAGCAGATGGGCAGGAAGTCCAAACAGAGTGCTGCCCCCTGTTGGCAGCCTGGCGCAGCCTTCAGTTGTTACGTGCCTAGTTGTACCTTAGTTCCTGAGACCCTGGGGATAGGGCTGGAGCAGTGGTTCTTAACCTTCCTGACCCTTTAATATAGTTCCTCGTCTTTTGGTGACCCCCCCCACAGTCATTTTCATTGCTACTTTATAACTGTAATTTTGCTACTGTTATGAATCACAATGTAAATTGTGTTTTCTGATGGTCTTAGGCAATCCCCATGAAGGGGTCATTCCACTCCCAAAGGGATCACGACCTGTGGGTTGAGAACCCCGGGCTAGAGTTAAGACAGGTCAAGTTTTGCCCTTCAGAGGAGCATCAGGAAGGAAGATTAGAGAGGAGCATCACACTGGCTGCTGCAGTTCTATCTTCTCAGGGGACACAGAGAGATAGAGGCCATTGCTCCTGTTTGGGAAGGTGACTAAGCATTCCTGGACAGTAGAGACTGCACTGTTAGTGTCAGGCAGCTACTACCTAGGCCTTCTCTTTCTGACTATCTGTTGAGACCGTGACCTCCTGGGAGAAAAGGAAGCCTGCCTAAGAGGCTAGGAGCAGGGGAGTGTAAGGGAACTTTCTTCAGGCTGGCCGCGGAAGCCACCCGAACCCTCTCCCCAGCAGGGAGGAGAGCAGAGATTCCTTTTGCAGGTCTCTTTGTGTCACTCGCCTCCACAGGGGGCATTAAAGCTGTCACATTTGGCGCTATTCTCTAAACCTCTCCTGCTGGTTCTTTGGGATGGCTCCCTGCAGCTCTCAGCAGGAGCTGGACCCACCCAGGGCTTCTATCCACCCCTCCCAGCAAGCCCTGGCTTTCCCCTAGCACACCCCACGTGGCCTCTTCTAGCAAGTAGTTCCCAACTCTGGGAGGTATTTTTATATGTATTTTAAAATTAGTTCTTAAGAACAAAACCTTCACAGTGTCATTCAAAGAAACCACAAGCCAATAAAATGAAACGTAGAAATTTTGCCTGTTTACATCCCTGCTGGTCCTGAATTCCAGTCTTAAAAACAAAATGCAACTGCCTGAGCTTCCCCCTGGAGTTGAATTGTCTCAGTGAGGCTTTTGGGCCGCAAAAGTCCTGGCATAGTAAATGACAGCCATGAGCTCCAGGGCTAGACCGTACCAGGTACTCGATGGACCTCTTAGGGACTCCCGGCATAAAGATGGGGTTGGTGCAGTGCTCAGGGGTGGTCTTCTAAGACTCTAGGCTCAGACTCCTGGCACAGGCTCATGAGCCATCTCTGAGATTCGGTAAGAGGCCTGTTACAATGCCCTTGGGAGGCTCTGAGGTTCACGAGTCTGTCTTCCTCATACTCTCCTGACACCTCTGGTCTTTGGATTATTTCTCTCATATCTCAGGGTGGGCAGGGAGGGGCCTTTTTTGCTCCCAGTCCCCTCCCCCATCCATCATTCCCTCCTGCTACAAACCTGTGCTCGCTCACCTGTTTGCAGGAGCCCTCCTGTGTGCTTGCAGAGCTCTGGTCCTGCCTGGCCCTACTGGGACTGTGTGGCTCCCGGCACTAGGCTGTCTCCAATTTGGCCTCAATACCCTGAGGTTGATCCAACCAAAGTGGGATGAAGGTCCCCACGGTGTCATCCTGGGTCTAGAGGCCATGTTCTCAGGTACCAGGCAGGGTGTGGAGACTCTAAGCTTCCTTGGATGTCTCATCACTGTGGGCACTGTGGGCTGGGACTGAGTCATACACTGATTATCAGTGCAGTTATTCGCAGGAACTGACACGCAGCTCTGCCGCTTGCCTGTGCTAGGGTTTTAAACAAGCCTCTCAGAAACGCCACGCTAGGCCCCTGGAACCTGGCAGCAACCAGTGGACAAGGTTGTGTTCCCACTGGGCCCTTTTTCTCGGGAATGAGATATTAAACACACCTATACACTAGGTAGGGGGAGAACTGAGGGGTGTTGCCAAGAGAATCAGAGAGGAATGGGGGCACACACCTTTGAGATCAAGACCAGCCTGGTCTATACAGTGAGTTCTAGGACAGCCAGGGCTATAGCACAGAAAGACAGTCTAAAAGAAAGAGAGGTCAGATCTGGTGAAGGAGAGTGAAGGGCAGAGGGACACATTTAGAGGGCCACTGCAGAGAGCTGGGGAAGCTCTCTGAGGAAGCCACTTTGTCCTGGGTTCTGCCTGAGGTGGAGGAAAGCAGTAGAAGAAGGCCCAGGAAAGGAACACTCTAGGAAGGGGGCACAGCAAACCAAAAGTCCTAAGATAAGAATCATGGTACAGCCAGACGGTAGTGGCACACACCTTTAATCCCAGCACTCGGGAGGCAGAGACAGGCGGATCTCTGTGAGTTGGGGGCCAGCTTGTTCTCCTGAGGGAGTTCCAGGACAGTCAGAGTTGCTACAGAGAGAAACCATGCCTTGAAAAACAAACAAATGAACAAACAAAACAAAAATATACGCCAGGCCAGAAAGAGGTCAGTGTAACTGGGCTTTGTGGCTAAGATGATGTAGCCTTGGGTTGGATCATCATATGCCGGGAAGCTGTTAGTCTGTTGGATACCCGGGAGCAGCAGGGACTTATTTATCACCTCTGCCGAAAGGCCTTAATCACCAGAGGCAAATACCTAGGATGGGGAGTTGCTCAGTCTAGAAGTGAGGTCCTCAGAGCTCTAAGTTCTGAGAGGACTTGGCTGCCTTGATCAGTGACATTGAAGAGGGGACTACCCCTTTATCACCAGGTCTCACTTTCTCTTCCTATACCCAACAGAGCAAGAACAATCAAGAGAACACGGCCCTATAGCACCCGGGCCTCTCAGTGCATTAGCAAATTAAAACTTTACAAACAGGGCTAGGAAATCCTGAACAATGTTCTGTTCCCACGTAGCAGATGGGTGTGGCTAACAGGGAAAGTCAGCGTGCAGGGCAAGCTGTACCTTGCCTGCAGCTGGCATCAGAGTCTTAAAACCAAGGATTTGGCAGTTCCAACAGGGAGATCTGGTAATCAGACAGAGTTGATGGGTTTGTGACCAGTGTTTGGCCCCACCCCCTATATAGTTGGTCAGAGGGACATGTCACGTCATGTACAGGAAGCGGCACAATTCTCCATTTAGACTTGCACCCTATTGCTCTGAATGCGTTGTCTAGGCCAGAAGATCCCATTCCTTCTGATAGGCTGGACCTTGCCTCTGCAGATCTCTGGTTCTGCTTTGGATGAAGGTGAACTACATGTGGAGCAGGGGCCTGGTTGGGGTCTCCTCCTCTGCCAGGACTCAGCGCCACACTTCTGAGGGTGTTGAAGGAGGCTGGGAGGGAGGGAGGGAAGAGGAAGAGGGGTCTGTGGAGCTGATCTAGCCTTGCACCCCATCTCCACTCCCTGTAGCCTGCAGCAGGTTGTCAGTTGGGGAGCTGAGCCTATCAAATCAGAATTGGACTTAATTGCACTGCTGATGGGAAAGCCACATTTCGGCATTGATCTTGGCTTCTGCAGTCCGCAGAGGGCAGCCAGCAATTGATCTAGTGGAGCGAGCAGGGAAAAGAAGGGCTTTCTCTGTCCTCGCCATACCTGCTCTGGAGGAGCCATCCTGTGCTGAGGTTTTAGTCCTGGGTCAGCCTTGGACTGTAGCTTAAGTGTCCTTCTATGTGTTCTAAGCTCCTTATTGGGGCACAGGCAGGCCAAAGGGACAGTTCTGAGTCAGGTTACAGAAAACAGTACAACATAGGGTTTAAAGTCCAGCTCCAATCATACTGCCTGGCCTGGGTCCTTAGCTCCTCCTTCCTCTGTGAAGTCAGAACAATAGCAGTATCCCCTAACGACTGCTTGGGGCTGGAGAGATTGGCTCAGCAGTTAAGAACACTGGCTGTTATTCCAGAGATCCTGAGTTCAATTCCCAGCAACCACATAGTGACTCACAACCATCTCTAATGAGATCTGATGCCCTCTTCTGGCCTGCAGGCACACATGCAGACAGAACATTGTATACATAGCAAATAAATAAATCTTTAAAAAAAAAGGATTGCTTGAAAGGTAAGCAAATGCTATGCCCTGTGCCTGGCATCAAGGAAATACAGGTTCAGAGTCTCCAACTAGAAAATCCAAACTTTGAGGATGGATGTAATACAGAAAGTGGAACATTCCACACCAGGAAAAACTGGGTTTTATGCACAAAACCATGAAAAATGTCATATAAAATTACCTTTAGGTGCTGACTTTGGCAGCACATGTACCGAAGCCAAATTACCCTGAGGATGTGTGTTTATCTCACATACATGCACTCTGTGCTTAGACTACAGTCCCTTTCCCCAAGACAGCTCATTTTGTATATGCAGATATTCCAAAATCCCCAAATCTCAAACACTTTTGATCCCTGTTTCTAAGCATTCCGGACAGAGGATACTCAACCTCCATTCCACATTTGCTAGCAATTTCTCTTTAAATGTTTTGTTTCTTTAACTCAAGCATTAACTACTGAATTGTGGACAGACAGCACAAAGGGAATTGAAGAATGCACAATGGCCACTGCAGCCCCAAGATGTCCCCTGGCTTGGGCCATGTGTTCTTATCCTGTGAAATGGGGGTGGGGGTGCCACAGGCCACCATGGCAAGCACTGACTGGGGTGGTAGCTACGATCATTCCTAGCAGCCTAAGGTTGAAACCACACAGGCTGTTGAGTTTATACAAGCTCTTGCAGGTGGCTGCGGGACAGGGAGTTTTGGACAGAGGTCCTGGCAGGTAGGTATGCAGCTCTGGGCCAGCCCCAAGGGAGGGACACAACAAATTCTACCCCATAAGTCTTTGGAGATACATGTCTCAGCTTACAGTGTCCTATGAAATGGAGGGGGCTACTGTGGTACAGCTCTTTTGAGAAAAAAACAAAACAAAACAAAACAAAAAAACTACCTGAGGAAACTTGCCTCATCCATCCATCTGTCCGTCTGTCTGCCCATTAATTCATGCATGCATGCATCCATCCATCCATCTGTCCATCCATCCATCCGTCCATCCATCCTTCTGTTCATCTATGCATCCATTTATTTGGTGATTTCTTGAATAACTAGCATGTACCAGGGCATTCAAACAGATACAGGTGGTACAACAGAGACCCTGCCCAAGGATGTAGGTTCTATAAGACATGAAGATACTGCCTGGCTCTCTGGAGCCTAGAGGAGGGTCCCTACAGGCTTAAAGTCAGGGTACGCTTCTAGAAACCAGTGGCACCAAGGAGCAGTAGGATCGAGTCATGGCGGCTCGTGATATGATTTGCCTGCCCAGTGAACTGGTGGTTCCCAGAGGGGAACCAGGAAAGGCGAACTCCGCAGCACATCTGCCTGGAGCTAGGGTTTGAGGGCAGGCCTGGGGAGTTATAGGGAGTTGTACCAGGGCTCCAGACCTCAGGGTGGTTGGCCCCATCATACAAGAAGGGGCTGGAGAAAGCTGTCCTTGAAGAGCCCTGGATACTGAGGCCTGGAGAGGGACTCATCTAGGTCCCCACCACCTACTTGCCCTTTCTGGGAACTCAGAAGCCCTGGTATGTAGTCCACATTTTCCAGTGCCTGGGGCCACCCTTTCAGAGGAAAGGACAGTAGAAGCAGGGTGGGAGTCTAACATTTCTGGGATTTATGTGGGAATCTGTATTTCAGATCACCAGAAGCTGGAGCGTGAGGCCCGCATCTGCCGCTTGTTGAAGCACCCCAATATCGGTGAGCCCTGGGAGTGTGAGGGGGTCCTGGCAAAGTGTGGGGTGGTGGGGAACAGCCACTTTCTTCTCTGGGGTTGGAGGCTGTGGAGGAAGATGCGAAAGGGGGCGTCTTGCTCAGGACCAGCTTGCTTTGGGGGAAGGTGAAGAAAAAAGACCCTTCCTCCCTCCCACGCTGCCAGCAGCCTCCTTCGGAAAAGCTGTCTCAGGAAAGCTCTTGAAGCTGAAAAAGAAAGATGAAAATAGGCCAGGGAGAAGCTTGGCCTTGACCAGCAAGGCCCACGCCCCGACCTACCACGTGTAGTGTTAGCCTGGATCTGTGGTCCTGTCCGGCTTCTGAGTCCTGCTCCTGCCCGTCTCTTGCCTTTTCCAGGAGCTTGGCCCTTGCCTCAGAGTTAGACTGAGGGCAGTCTTCTGGAGATGCTTGGTCCGTGGTGGCAGGACCACAGGGAAGGTTCTAAAACACACTTCATTGTCTTAACGTTTCACTGCCTTTTGCCTCCGATGCATCGATGCATTGGTCTGCAGATCCCTGCCAGTCAGGGAGGAGCAGGGCTGTTAGGTCCTGCTCTGTTGGCATAGCTGTGAGACCTTAGTAGGAAAGCTACCCTCTCAGGGCCACTTCCCTCATCTTCACCGGCACATGGCCTTGTCTTGTCACCATGACATGTCCTGTGTCATGGCAGCTTCTGCTTTTATGGGCCTGAGATGGGCTGTGGTGTCGAAGTTCTCAGAGCTTCTCACAGAGGGGAAGCTAAGCTGCTGGTTCCCGGGGCTTGTTTTCAGGTGAGCTGCCCTGCGTTCTCTGAGGGAGCTCCAGTTCCTACAGCTCTACCTTCTCCCATGGAGGGGAAGCAGGCTCCGGCACAGAGCAGGAAGGGTTAACTTTCCCCAGGGAGACCGCTCCATCTGCTATTTCAAGCAGAGGCCCCTCCCCTCCCCTGCACAGCAGCCAGAGGCTGTCACTAGCAGAGAAGAGGCCAATGGCCACAGCTGGAGGAGGGCTCTAGCTGGATCCTGCTCTGCTTACCTGGGTCCTCCACCCCTCACTGCTGATGGACGGTTCCAGTGAGCTCTGACAGACACCCCATGTCCTCAAGAAGGCTGTCAGGTTGGGAGGAGGAGAGTGACATACATGTGCTGGCATGTGTGTGTGTGTGTTATCTGTGTATGTTTGTAGTATCTCTGTGCATGTGTCTTTGTCTCTGTATGTGTGTCTGTATTTCTGTGTGTAGTGTCTATGTGTGCATATTTCTGTATGTATCTCTCTTTGTGCATGTGTGTCATCTCTCTTTGTGTTTGTTTCTATATGTGTGTCTCTGTGGTGTGTCTCTCTATATATATGTGTGTGTCTGTGTGTGGTGTCTGCATGTGTTTGATGTCTATATGTGGTTGCTCTGTGTGTGTGATGTCTATATGAGGTTTCTCTGTGTGTGTGTGATGCACGCACACACATGTTATCTATATGTCTCGGTATGTGTGTGTGTCTATGTGTGGTGTCTGTATGTGGTATCTCTGTGTCTGTATGGTGTCTGTATGTGGTATCTCTGTGTGTGTGTGATGTGCATATACATGTATCTAGATATTTCTGTGTGTGTGTGTGTGTGTGTCTATGTGTGGTATTTCTGTGCATGTGTGGTGTGTGTATGTGGTATACATGTATGTGTGTGACACACACACACACACACACACACACACACACACACACATATCCAGATGGGTTTGCGCATGCAGCTGACCTGTCTGAACTCAGTGCTCCTGTCTATGTCTCTCTCCCTCCCACTTCTGGCTGTAACAGGAGTACATGGGCGGTGGGGTAACAATCTGTGGCTCAAACACTGCTTTGTTACTGTGTAACTGACCCTAGACACGTTGCCTTGCCATTCTGAAATTCAGACTTTTCTGGAAATTCAGAATTATCCCTGCCTTGCTAGGTGTGGTAATTCAATAGAGCATAGTGCAATGGCAGAGTGAATATGCTTTACATTGCTCAGCTACCCTGAGCCCCAGTCTGCCCATTTTGCAGCACCATCTCCCCAGGAGACAAGTTTTACCTGTGACCCCACATAGCCCTTGCTCTGCACCATTGACACAGGAAGACACCCTGACATGCTGAGGTGCAAGAGCCCAGAAAGGAGTTGCCACTTTCCCACTGTCTCCATGGAGCTGTTTACTCCTCATTCACACAATGTCAAGTTCGCTGGAGGCTCTGCCACATGTTCAGACCTCTTGTAGGCATTGAGGCTGTCGGGAGAAATGAGGGCGGGAATGCACTTGAGTAAACATGGCTATTTGTGGGGAGCAGAATTGAGCATGATGCCAGAAGAATCTCAGAGGAACAGAAGCCATGGGTTACTGCTGAAGAAGCTGGAAAGGCCCGGATCTTGCCCAATAGCTCATCCCAAGCTGATGCCCTCTTGCCAGAGAAACCTAACATGGTATAGATATGGTACAGGAGCCCAGAGGGCATCATGCCTGGAGAAACCTCACAAGATCTTATTCTGCTTGGCAACACCAGGCAAGGCAGATGGCCTGTTATCTGCTTGTGTCCACTGTCCTGTCCAAGGGCATGGGAGTGGAGATCTCAGTACAGGCTGATCCAGCCATGTCTGCAGACCTTTTACCCCTCCATTCCTGCCTGGGCGAGGGTGGTACCATCACCACTTATGATAGACAGACCCCAGAAGTCCATGCTTGAGGGACTATTCGCAACCTGAGAGTTCCATGAATAGTTTGGGATAGGAAGATATTCATGAATCATGGAAGGAATCATGGATAGGAAGATATCATGAACCTGCTGATAGCCCATTCAGCTATGATCTCCTCACTGGAAATGTCCATCAAATGAGTGGAGCTTAGTATCCCCACGATCCAATCACTCCCCATAGCACTATTCACTGGAGATCAAGCCTTTAACACTCGAGTCTTGGGAGACACTTCATACCCAAAGCCTTTACAGCTTACCGGCATCTAAGAATGCTTTCACTGGCGAGATGGCTCAGCAATTAAAAAAAAAAAAAGAAAGAAAGAAAAAGAGCCCTTAACTGCTCTTGCAGAGGGACTGACTTGGGTTCCCAACACCCTCATCAGGTGGCTCACAACCACCTGAAACTCCAGTTTCAGGGGACCTGGGGCATTTTGGCCTCTGCTGGTACCTGCACTCATGTGCACACACACACACACACACAGAGAGAGAGAGAGAGAGAGAGAGAGAGAGAGAGAGAGAGAGAGAGAGAGAGAGAAACAAAAATAAAACTCTAAAAGAGAATGTATACTTCACATTTCAGGCACATGACATGCTTGTAATCCAGCATTTAGGAGGCAGGAGGATTGTGAATTTGAGCTATGCAAGGAGACCCTCTCTAAAAACAAACAACAAACAGCAACAACAGCCACAGACAAGGTCTGGGGATGCTGTTCAGCATCCCTTTGTCCCCATTTAATCCCCAGCGCTATAAAAAGGGAAAAGCTCTTACCATTTTCATTTAGGATTGTGTAAACCACCCCCCCACCCCATCATCTTCTATCTCTAGTGGCCATCTCCCGTCCCCTGGGGCATCCTTTCAGGAATTGCCTCTCAGTCCACCAAATTTATATATGAGTCTGAAGGCCATGAGCCACTCAAGGGCTCCATACTGAGTTGTACTCAAGGCCGTTGGCACACACCCAGTAATGCTAGCTATGGCTTCCAGTGAGAAGGGAGCTTACAACCTTGTTGTCCACTTCTCTTCATCTTCCCAGACAAACTTGTATCAGACCTGAGCTCAAACAGCTTTTTAGAAAGAACGCCACACAAATGGATGGAACTAGAAAACATCATTTTGAGTGAGGTAACCCAGACCCAGAAAGACAATTGTCACATGTACTCACTCACAAGTGGTTTTTAAACACAAAGCAAAGAAAACCAGCCTACAAACCACAATCCCAGAGAACTTAGACAACAATGAGGACCCTAAGGGAGACATACATAGATCTAATCTACATGGGAAGTAGAAAAAGACAAGCTCTCCTGAGTAAATTGGGAGCATGGGGACCTTGGGAGAGGGTTGAAGGGGAGGGGAGAGGCAGGGAGGGGAGCAGAGAAAAATGTAGAGCTCAATAAAAATCAATAAAACAAAAAAGGAAAAAAATAAAAAAAGAAAGAACGCCACAGCTTTACATTTTGCCTTTTCACCAAACGACATAATTTAGAGAAGATTCCAAACCAGCGGGTGAACTTCCGAATCATTCCAACAGATGTGTGGCTTCTATTGTGTAGGAGGATCCTAATTGTCTCAGTCAGCACCCCTACCCCGATTGTCTATGACCCAGAGAAGAATGGGCACCCTAGGCTTGTGAGAACTGGTCCTTGGCTAACAGGACATAGCTTCCAGAGTCAGTCCTAGACTGCAGGCTCTTCTTTTAAAAGCTGAGCAATTTAGGGAGCTCTGGGCTCCTGGGAGCTTTGCCTCTCTGTTCCCGGTAAATGAGGTGTGAAGAGATGGCAAATTTGCAGCCATCAGAGTGCAGGAACCAACTGCTGTCTCTCTTCACTCCAGCCCCAGGGAACACTATTGTCTTAGACTGCAGAGCAGGGATGTCAGTCCAGGGCCAGCACTGAGTGGGCATGCCTGTGCTCCTCATGGGACTCCTGTAACGACCTAGCAAAGTCTAAATAAGGAAAAAAGAGGTTCAGAAAGGCACAGTAACTTGCCCCGGTCAAACAACCAGTTTGTGGCAGAGCCGGCATCGCTGGCTCTTGTACCACTCTGGTTTGCCCAGCAATGGATGTGAGGGCTGGAACAGGGAGAGGGACCAAGCTGACACACAGAATTCTTCAGTCTTTCCACCTAATCCCCTCACAGTAATGTTGGGGGGTCTTGGTGTGGTCAGCCCATTCCCCTTGCTTTTGTCAAAGTTTGTGCTCAGGGACTGAGGGCTGAGGTGGTGGTTCCAGGAATCCGATAGGGACAGGGGGTGGAGAGCAGTGAACCCCCCGTGTAATCAGTTGCTTTGGCCCTGTCCACAGTCCGACTCCATGACAGCATCTCTGAGGAGGGACACCACTACCTTATCTTCGATCTGTGAGTCTTTTCCACACACCCCACCCCCGACGTGCCATGGGAGAAGGGTGTCTAGGGAGGGATGACCCTATGGACTCGGTCTGAGGACTCAGTCCGAATGCTCTTAGAGTTCCCCTAAACGTCGCAGGCCAGTGCCCAAGCTGTGCAAGCTGGTCTTTCTGTTTAAAACACCAGACACATTTAACCAGCATCATCAGTTTATTTTTGCTTCTCTATTTGTGGCCAGTGATGCTGCCTTGCCGTTCATGGTAGTGATATCAAGTTCCATTTTGAAATCTGGTTTGTCAAGGCAGGAACAAAATGACAGGTGTCAGTTGTTCTTGGGTTGGCAGTGGCAATCAGTGAGGATGCTGGCCTGGTCTGTAAGACAGTGATGTCGGGGGGCGGGCATGTCAGGGACAGGAGCACACGAGAAATCTCCATGGCTTCCACGTGATTAAAAAAAAACAAAAATGATTTAAAAATAAACAGAAGAGTGAAAAAAATAAGCTAAGCAAAGCCAAATGGACCATGGGCTTCCAGAAGCCTCATGGACCCAATGATTGCTTCTGAGCTATTGTCCCCAACGGTCTGGACCCAGTGTGAGGAGGAAGAGGCATCAGGGAAAGCTGGCTGTGTCAGAAAACAGGAAGGGCGTGGCAGCAGGGACATTCATGATCCAGTTCTTCCTTTGAGGGCTGAGATTCTAAGGTCCCTGGCCCCACCCTTCTCACATGATTTCCAGAAGGTTCCTCCAGGCCAGGTGGTACCTGGAGTCTCAGTGGAAGGGTGACTCCATGCCTGTCTCCCCAGGGTCACCGGTGGCGAGCTGTTTGAAGACATCGTGGCCCGGGAGTATTACAGCGAGGCCGATGCCAGGTGAGTATCAGGTGCAGCCTAGCAGAGGCGCCTGGAGGGAGGGGGAGGGTGCCCTTGCCTGTAGCCAGCCAGGGGGCCTGACCCCTCCCCTTTCTTTCCAGTCACTGTATCCAGCAGATCCTGGAGGCTGTGCTGCATTGTCACCAGATGGGAGTGGTGCACAGAGACTTGAAGGTGAGTAACCCTGGAGAAGCCCAGCCCCTTGGCTCTGCACTCCCATAAAGAGCACCACCCAAATCCCTTCCATCTGGGGCCCGCAGAGGGAACTCAGTAACTCAGCTGGGTCCTCTGCTCTGCATTCCCCTCAAATTCCTTTAATTCGGTGACTGTTTTCCCAGCTGTCAAGGCTATCAGGCAGGAAACTGAGTTCAGGGAGGTAGACTACTAGGCCTAGGCCCCACGCTGTTTGTGCCCCCAGGCAGGTGAAGTGCATCAGACTGAAGCTGCCACATGGGTTGGAGAGGGAGCAGAACTCAGCCTGCTGCCTTGTAACTACTTGGCTTTTTTTTTTTTAAGTTTCTTTCTTTTATGTGTTTGAGTGTTTTGTCTGCATGTATGTATGTGCATCACATGTGTGTGTGTGCCTATGCATGCATGCCTGGGGACTGTGGAGACCAGAAGAGGGCATCAGACCCAGACGGTTTTGAAACTCCATGTGGGCACGAGGACTCAAACCCTGGTCCTCTGGAAAAGCAGCCTATGTTCTTAACTATTGAGCCATCTTTCTAACCCATTGGCTGGACTATCTTGCAGGTGATTCACTCAGCTCCCCCATAGAGAAGTTGTCATGGCAACCTCTGCCCATTGATGAGGGTGTCAAAGGAAACCACAACATCCCTGGAGTACAGGCATCCTGTTACTCTTGCTCCTCTGTCAGGCAGAGGAGAAGAAAACAGAGCTTTGGAGACCCTCTGTGCCCCCTTTTGCCCACCTGAAGGAAAGGGATAGGATTAAGAAGTCTAGCATTATCACGTCTAGCACTGTCATGTCTAGCATTGTCATGGGCTGTGTGACCTTACCCAATAAGTATGGACCTCATGGATCTCCTTCCACTGATGGCATCAGCAGTCAGTAACTCACAGAACCCTCATTTTACAAAAGAGGAAACAAACTGAGAGAGTCCAAGGGGTTTGTCAAGGGTATGCATTTCAGTGGAGTCTGAGCAAGGACAAGGATCCCTGGCTTGCTTCAGCCCAGAGCCTGTGACCCCGTCCCCCACAGTGTAGGTCTAGAAAGCTATTTAATCCAATTCAGCTTCTGCAGTAGCCACTCTGGGATAAGCATGCCAGGTGTCCAGGAATCTTGGTCATCAGCAACTTTGCGGACATTCTCTGGGGTAGCTCTGGCAGGAACACTCACTGTGGACACTGCCTGCAGCCCCAGTTTGGAATACAAAAGGACTTGGGAGCCCCAGAGCCATTGAGGAATCCTCAGGCTTCCCAGAGCTGCAATCCCTATTCCCACCAGGATTGACTCCAGGCCCTTTTCAGCCTGGATAGCCTCCCTGGTCAGCCAGTCCCCATCCTTGCCCAGGGCACAGTGCTCTGAAAAGGTTCCTTACCTTTATCTTACTATCTTAGGCCCTCCTTGAGGTATCACCTGTGCTCCAGGTGAGATCCTTCTACCTTGGTGACAAAAAGGTAGGCCCAGGAACAAGGTCTCAGTCTGCGGGAAGGGCGGCTTTCCCCAAGGGTCTGCTCTCCTTACGGTAACAGACTACACTGGGGAAGAGGAAGCCGGAGAGCTGAGAAGCGGCCCAGATTTAGGTCACTCTGGAATCACTAATTAGTGGTACGTTCATCAAATCAGGGCAGAACACTACTGAGACACAAGACATGTTGGGAACACAGCCCCTGCGGACAAAGGAGGCCTCATCAAGCCAGGTGGAAGGGCCTTATTTCTTTGTGCCATGCTAGCTTTGGACCGCGAAAGGTCAGGTGGGAGGGGGGTCCTGGAAGTCCTGCTGGGAAAGAGCAAGAGCCAGAGCAGACACCAGCTGTCTCTACAGAGGCCTTCAGCCCTGCCCCCAGCAGGAAGTTTGAGCACCAGGGCCTGGTGCTCATCAAGCAGAGCCCGAAGCACTGCTGTTTACACACCTAGACACCGCGCTACAAGGCAGGCATCTGTCCCTTTTCTCTGAAAGGAAGCCAACCATCAGAGCAGGGAAATCATTTGGCCAGGTTCCAGCACAGCCCTGGCAGTGCTGGAATTAGAAGCTGAGACAAAGTATGGAAATCCATACTCTCAGCTCCCCTTTGTCCAGAGTCTCAAGGTGGTAGGAAGACACAAGAAGTGGAAAAATTTGGGCACCTAGGCCAGAGGCAGCAGCTTTGATGCCCCAGAGGTCAGCTGTGGGCATCCCCCATGTCAACCATGGTCCCACATCCACTCCCTGTTGTCTTTAAGATGGAGTCAGCCTTTGCCATGACACCCATCATTTAACAGCTATAACAAGTCATGTACTCCCTCAGGGCTCCATTTTCTCCATCTTATGGACATGATAACGTGGTACATAACGAGCTAGCACAGACTAGAGAGAGCTCTTTGGAGGGCTGACATGAGTCTGAGAACAGGACAGATATTTGGGAGAAGAGCAAGCCATGTAGGGAGCACGGGCAACACAAAGGCCCTGAGCTGGGGACTAGAGGATTATTTGGAGGGGTGGAAGCCGTCACCGTGGGAAGCAAGGACTAATACCTGTCCTGAGGTCCCTGGGGCCCTTGGTGAGAGGTTGATGGTGGAATACAGCACTGAGCTGGTGCTAAAAGATGCAGCTGTTTTCTTAAGGAGGCTGGGCTGTGTCATCCTAGTCCATCTCAGCTCTCCCCAGCCCTAGCTCTCAACCCTGGGGAGGCTGTGGGAGAAAGAATCTTTCTGTTGCAAAAGCTGAGGGTCTTGCCATAGTCCCACTCTTGGGTACAGGAGCTCAGGATCCTGGATCTGGAGGTGTGGGAGGGAGACCCTGAACCGTTCAGCCATTCTTCCTGTATGCCCAGGCTGTGGGTGAGGTTCTGAACCTACTGACTAGCTCATGGTCCCTCCTTCCCTCTCTCCCTTCCTGGCCCCGGGAAGCCTGAGAACCTGTTGCTGGCCTCGAAGCTCAAGGGTGCTGCAGTGAAGCTGGCGGACTTCGGCCTGGCCATAGAGGTTGAGGGGGAGCAGCAGGCATGGTTTGGTGAGTGGGGTGTGGAGTGGCAGGGAAGGGAGGGGCATACTCTGGGCAACATGTGTACTCCTGGGAACCCTCTGTTCAAGATGAGATGGCCTAGAGATGGCTGTTTGGCTGTCTAGGGTTGCCCCTAGTTAGCCTCTGGGCTAGTGGGCAGTGCCTACTTCTTTCCCTCAGGACTAGGTTTAGGCAAAGGGCCATCACTAACCAGTGGTATATCTTGCTTGCGAGGGCATGCACTTCAAGGTTGACAGGAACTCTGTAGGGTTCCCCTGATCCTGGATGCTGGGTGTTATAGAGAATGGACAAACTAAGCAGCTTGGGAAAGGTCAGAACTGGACAGGTGTAGAGCCCTGGTGTTCGAGTGCAGACAATCCAGCGTGCCTCAGTACTGGAAATAATGGGGCATGTTTCCTCCTTCTGGGTACTTTTTAGTGAGCAATAGTGACCAGTGGGTTAAGACCCGGAATGCTTAAACTGGGTGTGACGGCAATGGCCTCTAATCCCAGCACCTGAAACTAGAAGCAGAACAACAGGAGTTCAAGGCAAACCTGGGCTACATATATGAGACCCTGCCTTAAAACAAAACAAAAACAAATAAGAGCCAGAGTTTTAGGTTCAAATCCTGACTCTGCTACTTACAAGGTGTGTGGTTTTAATCAAGTCTTGTTTTCTTCATCTCTTAGAAGAGGATAGTAGCATGTCCCTCAGAGATTCCAAGACGGTAACTAATAGCAGGCATGTGAAGTGACCAGCCCAATGGTTAGCACACATCTGCAGCAACTAGTAACTACTCCTGAAGTGACTAGTTAAGATATCTAGTTAAGATATCTCGGTGTTCATTATTCCAACAATCTTTTCAGTATTGAGAAGTATTAAAGGTAAGATCATCTAATCCTTTAACTGACAGACTAGGAAACTAAGGTCTAGGAAGTAAATACACACATATATACACATCACACACACACAACATACATACACACACAGCACACACACATATACACACATGCACACACACATATACACACTCACACATACACACACATGCATACACCACACACAGTACATGTACACACATGCTCACATACACATAGCACACACACACATACACACACCACACACAATACACACAGCACACACACACTCACGTACATACACATGCACATACCACATACAATACACGTACACACACATGCTCACATACACACAGCACACACACAGAGCTTAGCCAGAGTTAGGACCAAATTTCCATCATCTCATGAGCAGCCCTTGAGCAGGGTGTGGGGTATGGGCAATGGATTAGCTCTTAAAGGCCACCAGCAAGTGGTAGGTGATGGCTACAGGGAAGGTTGGGGCCCATAGAAAAAGGAGCTCTGTGATGATTATTGCTGCCCACTGAGGCTCTGGATGGCAAGTAGATGGCAGGTGTGGTATATACCTCTCCGGTCCAGACTGGAGTACAGGCCTCCTCAGCTTACCAAGACCCCTGGGTTTGCACAGTACAACCCCAGCTTTGGGGCAGGGCTGTGTTCTCCAGCTCCAGGGCTATCCTCGTCCCCTCTCCTGCAGGGTCTTGCTCCAGGCTACTCACGTGCCAACCTCTGTGTGTGTGTCTGCCTGTCTGTGTGTCTGGGGAGCAGGGTTCGCAGGGACACCTGGATACCTCTCCCCAGAAGTGCTGCGGAAGGACCCGTACGGGAAGCCTGTGGACCTGTGGGCCTGCGGTGAGTCCATCCAAAGGCCTGATTGTCACCCGGACCCAGAGGTCCCTCTCCACTTCCCCTCACTCTCCTGTTTCACCGCTCCTCTCCTGCTCCTCTCCCAGGGGTCATCCTGTACATCTTGCTAGTTGGGTACCCCCCATTCTGGGACGAGGACCAGCACCGCCTGTACCAGCAGATCAAGGCTGGCGCCTATGATGTGAGTGTTGCTCCCCTCTCCCGCTGATGCTCTCCTTCTGGTGAGAACCAGAAGACCTGGGGACACACCACTACTCTCTACCACTGCAGGGTGGGTTGCTCCAAGACTGACCAGCAGAGCCAGGCTATGACCACATGGTACCTAATGATTAGGGTTTAAAAGTAATGTAATTTATTCTATGGAGCACTAACAGGTAGAAGCAAGGAACATGCCCCAAGCATATTTATAATTAATTAATTAATTAATTAAAAAAAGATAATGTCTCATGAGACAAGGGTGGTCTGAGAGTCACGATGTAATCAAGGCTTCCTGATTTTCCTGTCTCCAGTTCCCAAGTGCTGAGATAATCATTGTGTCCCACCATACCTGACTCTGAGACATGCCTTTTTTTCTTCCATATATTAAAATAACTGAGCACTTCTGTCTCATTCTTCTGAATATTTTACATGTATTATCACATGGAACCATCACCCCAATCTATGATGTAGTCATAATCTATTACCCTTCAGTACACACACAGAGAGGTTGAGGACGAAGAGGCTTAGTGACTCGGACCAGGGTGTAGCCGTCTGCGTCTGGCACCCAAGTTTCTAAGTTACAAGGTACTGGCACCAAGTACCTTGCGGATGCCTGAGTGGTTGGGCACGAGAACCCCTGCCTGCTCCCCTGCCAGTCAGGGGCTGGAGGATCGCAGGGGTGGCCTGGGGCAGGCTAGGCAAAACTGGCCCCTCTGCCCCTTCCAGTTCCCATCGCCAGAATGGGACACCGTCACCCCTGAAGCCAAGGATCTCATCAATAAGATGCTGACCATCAACCCATCCAAACGCATCACAGCTGCTGAGGCTCTCAAGCACCCCTGGATCTCGGTGAGCCTTTTTCAGCCCAGCCCACTCAGGAGACCTGGTCCCTCACCCTCATGGCTCCAGTGTGGGGCTGAGGGGGCCTTATCGAAGGATCTCTGGCTCACTGTGGGTCTCAGGGATAATATAGAAATGAGGGATATTCTGGGTTGGCATCATGCTGGGGGCTGTCACCAGCACTGGCTGACCGGTGCCAGGATCCTAACCATCCCACACCATGTGGCAGGATGACCCCTCCTTAAGATGTTGTCATTTCTGCCCAGTCTGCCCTCACACAGTTCTTCCCTTTCTCCAGCACCGCTCCACTGTGGCCTCCTGCATGCACAGACAGGAGACTGTGGACTGCCTGAAGAAGTTCAATGCCAGAAGGAAACTGAAGGTAACCGGTCCTTATCTGTGGCATCCCTGAACTCACTACTTCTTTCCTTCATTAGTTTCACGTGTGCTTGCTGGATACTCTTGCACGCTGGCCACCAAAGGTTTGGGGGAGTGAGCAGCAAATCTGACCCCATCCCACCCTGTCTGCACTCTGGTTGAGAGGACAGACAAGCAGGACACTATTGGGGCGTGGTGAGGGTGAGTACTGTGCCCGATGGGGTGGGAAACATAGCAGGGCAGCGGCATTCCCCGGTCTGAAGGATTCTGGGAAGGATTTCAGGAGGCCTTCCTGGAGGCAGGGGCCTTTGAGTTGACTCTTGGGGACAAACAGGTGTAGAGTGGCGAGGTGGAGACGTTCCCAGATGGAGTGACGGCCTGTACAGATGTCTGCAAGTGGGAGCACTACTCTCTAGAGACAACAGATGGCTTAAGAGAGGTTGTTTTTTTGTGTGTGGGGAGCAACATGTGACCAGACATGATACCACACTTGTGTGTGTGTGAGAGAGAAAACCCCAGTTGCTGAGCATGGAGGAAGAATGGATGAGTCCATTAGAGATAGGTTGGGGGGCCTGTGAAAGCCACTGTAGAATCAAGGTGGGTCCTGAGCTGAGCCTTCTCAGCAGCTCTTGTACTCAGTAGGCTTCTCTAGGATAGCTAGCTGTCAGTGTGTCTGACAGGGACAGCGAGGGCAGATGTGGAGGCCTTGACTCACTGGGAACCCCCTTACCTACTGCTCCCAGACCTGGAATGGAAGCCCAAGGTGTCGTGACCTGCACGACATCAGAGAAACTGGTTCACTCCCACCCCCACTGGCAACTGTCACTGGAGAAGGAAGCTTCCCAGTGTGGGGATCAGGGATTCTTAACCTGAGGGGCTGTTGGATTTGGAGATGGTCTGAGTCAGGTCTTAATGAGACACCACAAGGACCAGTCGGGCCCTTGTTTCCAGCCCCTCACCAACAGAAATGGCTTCTCCAAGTTGACATCCTCCTGGCTATGGTCCAGGGACCATGGAGGGAAGAACTGATTCTAGAGCTAGATTCTCCAAGCCTAGCAGCACAAGCATTGTCTGCCTTTCTCAACCCAGACAAGAAACTTCCATAGCCTTTAGGAGCCCCTGTTCGAGTGTTCTTGTGTCCATTAGTTTTGTCTAGACCGTGGGACCTATTGTCTGCTCCTATCTCAAGAACTGTGCCTGCCAAAGCTGCTCCTCCGGGGAGAGCTGATAGGCTCTGGGCTGGAGGGTGAGGAGGGGTCACATGGAGGGGCAGGGGCTTTGGTTTGTCTCTGAAGGGCACACTGCCTGTTCTTCCCCCGTGTAACTTCTGTTCCTGCCTATGTTCCTCCCCTCACCTGTGTCTCTTCTTGGGCCCATCTTATCTGTTGCAGGGAGCCATCCTCACCACTATGCTGGCCACCAGGAACTTCTCCGGTAGGTGGTGGGACTAGAGTCCCCAGTACATCCTGCATTGGCCTGCTGGATGTCATTACACTGTTGGGTAGCCGGGTGTCCCCAGAGACAGGGCTGCAGAAGATACCATGGTCCAGGCTTTGTTAACCCATCACAATCGGCATGGAGAAAGGAAAGAAGAGGTTAAAAGTCAGCAAACGGAGGCCTGGTTAGAGGTTCAGTCTGGTTTTCCAGCCCACAGTAGCACTGGGTTTCTCAGGCCAGGCCACTAGAAGAGTAGACAGTTATTGCACTCTAGTCCAGCAGGATGGAGTCAGACTTTAGGAGATGCTGATGTTAGAGCCATGTGCCAACAGGCATTCAGTTTCAGCTCAAGTTGTTTCACAACAGGGTGACACTCTTTCCCTTTTATTCCCAGATGGGGTGACAAAAATTTAAGTATGCTTTGTTTAAAACCAGGTCTCAGAACTCAAGAAAGGCTGAACCTGTCTTCAGCATAGGTCTGACCAACTCAGGGCAGATGCTCTTATCCAAGCTGGGTTACCAGCAATCCAGGGCAGGAGATTCCCAGGCAGGGAGTGGCCAAGTCCTGGGCATGTAGCTCCAAACAGGAGGAAAAGGGATTATTGTCAGAGCTTAACGACTCCTCTTGGTACATGGCTCAGGGGCAAGTCCTGGGTGCTGACTCAGATATAGACAGTGGAAGTGGCAGAGCTCACTGGAGGGGCCCTGGCACCGAGGCTGGGCCAGCACAGACAGCTGCACATACAGGCAGGCCAACTGCAGCCAGGGGTCACTTCTGAGTAGGGTGCAGGCCTGGGTCCCCTAGGAGGGTCTGCCTATGTGATGACCCAAGAGAAGACCCAGCTTCAGAAGTGGGCTTTGTCCACACAGAACTCTCTTTAGTCATGGGCCTGGCCGTTCCTCTCACTGAACACTGGAAGCTGAGCTGCACAGACAGGGGTTGTTTTGTTTTGCTGTTTTACAATGATAGCACCCTGGACAATAGCAGTCCCAAGCTCAAGAACAGGGGCCCATGGCTTGGTAAGCCAGGGCTGTGTAAGAGAAGTGGGTTTTGTTTTGTTTTGTTTGAGGGTGGCAGAGGAATGCTGGAGAGATGGCTCAGCAGGCAGGAGCATTTACTGCTCTTGCATAGAATACAGGCTTGGCTCCCAGAACCTACATGGAAACCCACAATTGCCTTTAACTCCAGTTATAGGGGAATCTAGTGCTCTCTTCTGGCATGGGGTCCTGCATGCATGTGGTACACGTAAATTCACACAAACACACACAAATAGTTAAATAAATCTTTGAAGAAGAAGAAGAAGAATTTTTGGACCTAACTTTGGTTTCCAATACATAAAGGAACAGGAGAGAGAAAGAGGAAAGAAAAGAAAAAATTTGGGGAAATATATTTCATAAAAATCAAAGATTTGGGGGCTGGGGAGATGGCTCCATGGATGAAGTGCTTGCTAGGCAAGCATGAGGAACTGAGTTCAGATCCCCAGCCCCCACGTGAAAGCTAAATGTGTCAGTACCTACCTGTAATCCCGACACGGGAGGCAGAGACAAGGTTAGCTGGCCAACTAGTCCCAGACTGATAAGCTACCCCGTCTCAAAAAACAAGGGGAACTGGTGGTTAAAAAAGGTTCCCCTTTTAATCCTAGCACTCAGGAGGCAGAGAAACAGGTGGATCTGTGTGAGTTTGAGGTCAGCCTGGTCTGGTCTACATAGCAAGTTCTAGCCAGAGCTAGGTAATGAGACTCTGTCAACAACAACAACAAAAAAAAAAAACAAAAACAAAAAGGAAGAACATGATCAAAGGAGGTCTCCAACATTAACGTCTAGCATCCACGTGTGCACACAGACAGATACACATCAACTTTTTCACACACACAAAAAAAATCAAGAGATTATATATATATATATATATATATATATATATATATATATATATGTATAGAGAGAGAGAGAGAGAGAGAGAGAGAGAGAGAGAAATAATTTCTGTGATCTTTCAAAAATTTGGCACCTGGGAATATAGCTTAGATTGTAAAGTATTTGCCTACCATGCATGAAGCTTTGAGTTCTTGTTTGTTTGTTTGTTTGGTTTTGTTTTTCCAAAACATGGTTTCTCTGTGTAGACCAGGCTGGCCTTGAACTCATAGAGATCCACTGGTGTCTGTCTCCCAAGTGCTGGGATGAAAGGCGTGCACCACCACGGTCAGACTGAAGCCTTGAGTTCTTCTCTAGCACCAAATAACAATCAAGGGCAGCCTGGTCTACAGAACGAGTTCCAGAATAGCCAGGACCACACAGAGAAACCTTGTCTGGAAAACCAAAATGAAACAAACAAACAAAAAATCAACATCACATGTGTGTGGTGGCACATGGCTGTAATCCAAGGTTCAGGAGATGGAGGCATGAAGAAGGTCACACAGTAAATAAAGGCCAGTGTCTGGGTCTATTCTGAAAAGAAAAGAAAATCAAGGTCTGGCTACATTGGACACAAACCTGTACAACACTGAGCTGGAGCGCAGCGTCTCCAAGGTGAACACCGTTCTCTGCTGTGCATTCTGGCTCCACTGCACAGCCTGGGGAGACAGACGCCAGTCCTTTCAGGGTTGGCACACAGAAACGACCTCTACCCCTTGGGAGTTTTGAGAGGTCACAGGGGGGAGTTATGGAGGGACTAAGAGCTGGGGCATCTGTGAGTTCATCCCTCAGAACCTGTGGGGCATCTGTCCTGTACCCTCAACGCCCTCACCCCCACCTCTAGTTCACCCTTTTGGGGCTTCCTGAAGAAGGGCTAGTCATAAATGTCATCAAGGGTCAACTATATATATCCTGAATGCTGTGCTAAGCACTTCACAAAACCGGGTCTCATTTAAGGCATTTTTGAAAGGTCTGAAGTGACCAAATACCAGTCAGGGAAGGCTTGGGCATTCATGCTACCTTCTGGCTCATGCCCACTGCCAGGACTGAAATCAGGAAATGAGGGGGGCGGGGGAAGGGGAATGCATGGTCCAAGCCTCTGTGAAAGCATGGCTGGACTTTTGCCTACCACCAGGACTCAGCCAGCCGGAGAGTGGGATTCCAGAGGTTGAATTTAGGCCTATGCTGCTGAGAAGAAAGACAGAGAATGAGTGTTCTGGCAGGGGTGGGTCCCAGCAGGGGACGTCTGCTTCTTGTCACCAGCAAAATGCAGTCTGCAGCTGTCCAGAATGAGTAGGCAGGGCTGACACATGACCTCAGCAGCAGCATGGGACTAAAATTAGAGAGGGCCAGGGCAGGTGGGGGCCAAAGCAGGGAGCTTCCAGCCCTGAATCAGGCTGCAGGCCTTTCTGAGTTGGCCACCAACAGCACTAGTGACAGGGATCCAGAGGGAATCCCCAGGCTCAAACAGCAGCCCTACAGTCCCGAGACGCACTGGACACCTCTCCAAGCCCCAAAGTCACAGGGCTATCCCCGAGATCGCTGAGAACTGGGGATCACAGGCCCACTCTGTTGGACTGTGGAAGGTGGAAGACAAGTGGAAGGAGGAGGAAGTCTCTCGTTGGTGGCCAAGCCAGCTCTGTTCCCAGACAGCCGACCCTCCCTCCGCTACTCTCAGCCGGCTGCTCTGCTGCACGCAAATGCTGCTCTTCCTCACCCTGTGGGCCCTGGTGCCATGCTTGGTGTTACTAACGCTCTACTTTCTCTCCTCCACAGGAGGGAAGAGTGGAGGAAACAAGAAGAACGATGGTGTGAAGGTAAGTCCCCGGGAGCCTGCAGGCCTGTCTCTGGCAGAGACCTGCTGTCAGGCCTTGGGCAAGTCCTGGCTTCACTAATGGTGACATGTCAGATCCAGGGCCAAGCTCTCCCCAGATCACCTAGTTTGTGCTCTGGTGTCCGCCTCTTATCATGTTTGCTGGGAGCAGACTGGGGATGGCAGGTGGCCTGGGTTGTGTGGAGCTCAGTAAAGAAGGCAGATCTTGAGGAGGCTTCTGGGGCTCTATGGGACTGGGAAACTGTGACAAGAGGGTCCAAAAGGGACAGAAATGGTCACTAAGGTGACCTCATCCTGCCCAAGTGTGAGGGACTGGTTGGGCTCTGAACTGCGTACACTAGCGTAGCCTGTAACCCATGGAGAATGGGCAGCTATTTCACCAGGCTTTGGGATCCAGAAGGCCCTCGTCTCCACTAATGCCTATCCCCTGTGCCCACCCCTGGTGCCCAACCTAACCTACCTCTCTTCATACCTAGCTGGCCCCTCTTTCCTGTTTCTTCTCATTTCTTGCTCTGCTATCGGGGGCCTAGCCCCTCTGCTCTCTGCAGCCCCCTCCTCCTCTGCTATCTGATTGCCTCACGGGGGTCTCATCTCTGGAGACTGCCTTATTCTGAACTCTGCACCCACTTACCCAGGACTTTAGATGGTGTGAGGTCCTGAATGGTCACCCAGGCCATTCAGCGTGTGCTGGCGGCTGCACAGCTTCAATTAGAATGGCTATGGACTGCCTGGGACTGCATGGGGGAGACTCTGGGCTGGGTGTCCGGCCAGAATTGGGCTTCCCCTTTGCCCATCGCCTTTTTCCACCTGAGGTTCTCTTAGGAGCCTCAGGTGGTATGTGGACTTGGTGATAATTTCTAAGATTTCAGCTTTGAAAACATACCAAAAAGCAACCTTTCTCCCAAATCTAACTATTCTCCCTTCTCATCTTGTGTGCTTGAGGGCTGTGGCCACATTCTGTGGAATGATGCTTGGTCAGCGACAGACTTTATATGCACTGGTGTTCCTCAAAAACCACAGTGGAGCCATGAAGTTCCTATTGCCTAACAGTTTTACTGTACTCTTCCCCCACTCCTTCCTTCCCTTTCCTTTTTTTGAGATAGGATCTCACCATGCAGCCCGAGCCAGACTCAAGCACTCCATTTTTTTTTTTTTGGCCTAGCCTCCAGAGGGCTGGAATTACATGTGTGCACAGCTATGTCAGGCTCTTTCCATGCTTAGACATGCCTAGATTGGCTTAGGTGCACGGTGCGTTCTATGTATTACAGATGCATACTGGATTTGGTACAGTAACATGCTCTGTGGATTTGGAGCCTAGAGATATCATATGCCCTAAGGTCACTGTATGCTGCCTGCATAGTGACATAATTTCTCATGATACATTTCTCAGAATATATCCCTGCTGTTAAGAAACACATGACTATATACAATTATTTGGTTATTAGAAAAAAAAACAATGCTTTTCAAAATGAATTCTTTGGACCCAAATATTCTGGGGAGGTTCCTCTGGCAGCAGATGGATTTGAGGAGGACTAGAAAGCGGAAGACCCAGTTTTTAAGGCCCTGGGATTCCTTCAACAACTTCATGCCAAAATTATCATGGTGGGTCAAAAAATAGGGTGGGTTACTGACAGCTGGGGCTTGGCTGGTTCAAGTCCTGGGACTATGCTTCCTTCCCTCCCTCCCACTTTGCTGGCTGTGAGGATCAGCTGGGCTAACACATGTTCAGAGTGTGAACAGTGCTCGTGTGCACAAGAAGCCATTGAAACAGGAATACCTTCCCTGTTTCATGTGTCAGACTTCATTTTCTCTTGAAAACAAAGTATGCTCATGAAAACACTTGGAAATCTCAGATGGAAAGTTAGTAACGCTTGTCATAGAAGTAACGCACATGTTGCGGTTGACTCTGGCCTGCCATCTGAGTGTCCTTGAGCCAACTTTTGCTCCCAACCTGAAACGAGCGCTAGAGGGACGTACTACATGGGGCTGCAGGTCTAAAGTGGCTGGGGACCTCTTCTCCACCCACAATGTATAGATGCTGAGTTGAGGTGGCCTGGTCTGCCTGGGTCTTGGACTGGCCTTGGCAGATTGCTGAAGAGCCACTGGGTTTGGGGTCAGGAGAGGCTCGTGTTGGGCCAGGGTCAGGACTGAAACTCCAGATCCAGCTGCTCTTGGGCAGAGGCAGAAGGTAGGACTGGCCAAGGCTAGGAACTTTTAGCACGATGCTCTGCTAGTCAACAGGGTGCTTTCTAGTGAGCACAACTGGAAAAAATGTCCCTGCTTCCTTCAAGGTAAGACACACCCTAAGTGACTCCTTAGGATGGTCTAGATGTGGATGAAGAGAAACTCAAATGTTGTCCCTGGCCTAATCCCCTCTTTATAGTTCAATCTCCTTCCTTTCCTAGAAATGAAAGAGGGAGGAGTAATTTGGGTCTGGCCTGTAACTTGGGGAACGGCTGGCTATGCCCTGCTCCTCCATGGAGTGGGGAGGGCAGTGGGGCTTGGGAAAGTGATAGTTACCTTCTCTCAAATCCTCAAGTCAAAAAGCCATGGGGCTGAATGTGTGCCTCACTGTTCCTTCTTCCCAGGGGTTGGTCCTGGTTCAGCCATCTCTACCAGGAGAGTAGAGAGCTGTTTCCAAAGGTTGGTGAGATGGCCTCACCAGAGAGACCCCTGGGATTTGCATCA
>PVIU01001955.1:0-189117 GCA_004026605.1 Ondatra zibethicus | reverse complement strand
CCAGGAGGGATGGGGGTGGGCCTTGGACTTCCAACAGGGCAGGGCACCATGCCCTCTTTCAAGGAAGAAGGGGGAGGGAGGAGGGGTTGGGGGGTAGTGGGAGGGGACCGGGAGAAGGGGAAGAAAGGAAAAAAAAATTTTATTTCTTTAATTATGTTCTTGAATGGAAAAAATAAAACAAAACAATGTATGGAAAAAAAAAAGACCCCCCCCAAAAAAAAAGACATGCGCCACCACCGCCCAGTATATATGGGTGCTTTGCCTGCCTGTATGTGTGTGCAGTGCCCTCAGAATCCAGAAGAGGGCATCAGATTCCCCTGGAACTGGAGTTACAGATGGTTGTGACTTGATGTGTGTACTGGGAACTGAACCTGTGTCCTCTGGAAAAGCAACCAGTGGTCTAAACCACTGAGCCCTCTTTTCAGCCCCTTTGTTGTGGAATGTTCCTTTACACTGTGTGAAGGTATGTCACTGCAATTGGTGTAATAAAAAACTAAGCAACCAATAGCAAGGCCGGCGATATAGGCAGGACTTCTGGACAGAGAGAACTCGGGGAAGAAGAAAAGCTGAGTTGCCAGCCAGATGTAGTGGGAGCAAGACATATAGGAGGAGAGGTAAAAGCCACGAGGTGAGTGGCAACACGTACATGAATAGAAATAGATTTAAGATATAAGATCCAGTGGGAGGAGCCTAAGGTAAAGGCTGAGTTTTCTTAATTAATAATAAGTCTCTGCATGATTTTTTGTGAGCCGTCAGTCCAAAGAAAAATCCATCTACATATGGGGTCTAATGTGGGGGCTCAAATATCCAAATATATGGCCTGAGAAAGCTAAGAAAAGTTCTGGATGAGGAACCAGATGTAGGTAGTAGCTTCCTAGTACTGCAGTCTCTCAAGTGGGCTGGTGCTCAGAGGAGGCACACAGAGGTGCCAGTACTAGCTAGCCGCTGCCCGCCGGCTGGAGCTAGCAGCCAGCACCGTGCACCATGTTCCAGCACTGTTTGCTAGTCTGAGCTGTGAGGCAGCTGACAAGGCAGTTTAAGATTTTTCTAATGAATGGCCAAGATCAAAAACACTGATGACAACTTATGCTGGAGAGGCTGTGGAGAAAAGGGAACACTTCTGCATTGCTGGTGGGAATGCAAGCTGGTACAACCCCTATGGATGTCAGTGTGGTGATTTCTCAGAAAATTAGGAAACAGCTTTCCTCAAGACCCAGTAATACCACTCTTAGGTATATACCCAAAGAATGCCCAATCGTGCCACAAGGACATGTGCTCAACTATGTTCATAGCAGCTTTGTTTGTCATAGCCAGAACCTGGAAACAACCTAAATGTTCCTCAATCGAAGAATGGATAAGAAAAATGTGGTACATTTACACAATGGAGTACTACACAGCAGAAAAAATTAACGACAGCTTGAATTTTGCAGGAAAATGGATGGAGCTAGAAAACATTATTTTGAGTGAGGTAACCCAGACCCAGAAAGACAATTATCACATATACTCACTCATAGGTGGTTTTTAAACATAAAGCAAAGAAAGCCAGCCTACAAACCACAATCCCAGAGAACTTTGACAATGAGGACACTAAGAGAGACTTACATAGATCTAATCTACATGGGAAGTAGAAAGTAGAAAAAGACAAGATCTCCTGAGTATGTCTTGGAAGCATGGGGGCCTTGGGGGGAGGATTTAAGGAGAGGCAGGGAGGGGAGCAGAGAAAAATGTAGAGCTCAATAAATATCAATAAAATGAAATAAAAAGATTTGTCTCATACTGTAAGGGAATACTGCAGGCACTGAATTAGAGTCATCTGGGAAGAGGAAACATCAGCTGAGAAAATGCCTCCATCAGATTGGCCTGTAGACTAGTCTATGGGGGCATTTTCTCCATTAGTTATTGTTGTTGGGGGACATGTTACTGTGGGCAATGCCAACCGTGGGAAGGTAGTCCTGGGTGATGTAAGAAAGAAAGCTGAGCAATCCAGGGGAGCAAGGCAGTAAGCAGCATTCCTCCCACTGCTTCTGCTTGAGTTCCTGCCCTGACTTGTATGTGATTGGGGCTTGTCAGTCAAATAAACCCTTTTCTCCCTAAGCTGTTTTTGGTCATGACAGTTATCACAGCAGGAAGCAACCTATGATGCATGGCAAGCAAGCATTTCCCCTGTTGGGCCATCTCTCCAGCCCCTTGTCAATATTTTCAGTTAGACAACTCCTGTTTTCAGAATTTTCCAGCCCCCACCTTTAAAAAAATGCCAAAATATGTAGCCTCAGACTCACTGTATGTATCAGAAGAGGCTCTTTGTCTGATGTCAATTTTCTTTTTTAGTTGTCAAGAATTGTTTTGTGGAGCCCGGTGGTGGTGGCACATGACTTTAATCCCAGAACTCGGGAGTGCTGTGGGACAATGGTCTTGTACCTTGTAAAGATTTGTCACTTGTATTGCTTTAATAAAATGCTAATTGGCCAGTAGCCAGGTAGGAAGTATAGGTGGAGCGACCAGAACAGGAGAATTCTTGGAAGAGGAAAGGGTCAGTCTGCAATCATCTCCCAGACACAGAGGATGCAAGATAAGAATGCCTCATTGATAAAAGTTACCAAGCCATGAGCTAACACAAACAAAAATAATGGGTTAACGTACAATGTAAGAGTTAGCTAATAAGAAAGCCTGAGCTAATGGGCCAACCAGTTTATAATTAATGTAGGCATCTGTGAGTTTCTTTGGGACAGAAACCTCTGTCAACATGGAAGGAAGAGGCAGACAGATCTCTGTGAGTTCAAGGCCAGCCTGGTCTACAAGAACTAGTTCCAGGATAGGCTCCAAAGCTACAGGGAAACCCTGTCTTGAAAAACCAAAAAAGAAGAAAAAAGAAAGAATTGTTTTGTGGTGTATGGCATGGTCTATCCTATGAATTTTTTGTGGGTGTTTGATAAACATGTATATCTTTGTTCTGTCAGGTGGAATAATACATGCATATATTAGGTCTAAACAGTTTGTGGTATTGTTCAACCCCTTTGTTTCCATACTGACCTTCTGTCTGATTGTTCTACACTATATTAAATGCGTAGCATTGAGATATCTCCCTCCCCCCATTTTTTTAAGACAGAGTTTCTCTGTGCAGTCAGTGCTAGCTGTCCTGGAACTCACTCTGTAGACTAGGGTAGCCTTAAACTCAGAGATCTGCCTACCTCAGCATCCTGAGTGCTGGGATGAAATTCATGTACCACCACCTCCCAGCTTGAGACACTTTTTTTTTTTGGGTTTTCCAAGACAGGGTTTCTCTGTGGCTTTGGAGCCTGTCCTGGAACTAGCTCTTGTATACCAGGCTGGCCTCGAACTCACAGAGATCTGCCTGCTTCTGCCTCCCAAGTGCTGGGATTAAAGGCATGTGCCACCACCACCTGGTAATTTCTTATAATATTTGAACACTTAGCATAGTTTCTGAAACCTAGATTTTCAAGCCTTTAACAACACCCCATATAACTTCCCATAGTGATAGTACTCAACAAAGTGTAAGGTGATTTTATTAGTGAACTGTCACACACTTAAAAAGAATGTAATTAGCAGCCCCAGACTCAATAGAAACAGTCTGTTTTTATGTTTCCCATGTTTGTTTTCACCCTTCCTCTCAAGGTCGTGTGAAAACTGAGCTTCATTCAAGCCGGGAATTTCTTACATTTAAAATTACAGGGCAGCAAAGATGGTTCACCCAGTGAAGGTGCTTTTCTGTAGTGAGTCTTTCTCTGTGCCTGTCAGCATCCAAATAACAACATGGAGACTTTTTTTTATTAATTATGAAAGCTCAGCTGAGAGCTTAGGCCTGTTTCTAACTAGCTCTTCTAACTTAAATGAAACAACTTCTATTCATTGACTTGCTGCCATCTCTGGCTTACAAATTTTTCTGTGAAGCAGAAATTTTGAAGGGCTCTCCTATCTTGTCTTGTCAAAGTCTGGTAATCACTTTTCTTTGTGTTCTACTGGTCCAATTTGGACAGCATTCTACTGTCAGCAGTCAGGTCAAGAGCAGTTTCTTGTCCAAATGGCTAATTTTGCCACATTGAAAGCAAACTCCATGAGGAATTTCTTCAATAGCCATCAGCTTTCCATGAATTCAGACACTAGAGTTGGACAAATAGAGCCTGCATGGTGGAAAAAAAGAACTGACTTCCAAACGTTGTCCTCCAAAAGTGTGTGAAAGCAAGTGCACCAACCCCAATATAAATAAATGAGTAAATGTAACTTCTGTTTGTTTGATTGGTTGTTTGAGACAGGGTTTTTCTATGTAATCCTGGCTATCAGAACTCACTCTCTGGACCAGGCTGGCTTCACATTCAGATATCCACCTACCTCTGCCTCCAAAGTGCTGGGATTTAAGGCATGCACCACTATGCCCAGCTAAAAAAATTTAATTATATTTTTGAGGCTCTGGGAATATAGATCAATGGCAGAGTGCTTGCCTAGCATTCACAAAGCTCTGTGTTCCATTTCCAGCATCAAAGAAAAGTTGTCTTTAAAACTTACCTTTCGCACATTTTAAGCTCTACCTTCCCACCTGCCTCCCCTGCAGCAATCGCGTTGCTAAAGTACACAGTATTATAGGGACCTATCTGATGGGCAAAAAGCAATCTATAAACAACTTTCCCAACTAACCACAATGTCAGTGTTCTGCCAATGTAAACAAAAATCTCAAGAAAATAAAAGCTACAGTTTATAAGAAGAGACATGAACAGTATAAGAAGTGTTAAACTACAACCTTCTTTTTTTTTTCTGTTTTTCAGGACAGATGTGAAAACTACAACCTTCTACCTGTCTTCAGTTACAAGTATTCTTCAGACTCTTATTACATTTTATTTATTTAATTATGCAGATGGGGCTATGGAAACTGAGGTTTGATGAAATAGATAAAAGCAAAACATTTAAAAAGTTTTATTGCATGATTTAATTGGTTATTAGGTAAGTTTTCTAAGATGAAAACAAGAGTGTGTATTTTAAATACTTAGCACATTTTACTTATCTAAATGCATGGGGATGGGGTGGGGGCAACATGCCATGACTCAGTGGAAAACATGTAGGAGTCATTTCTCTATTTCAACCCATGTGGGTTCCAGGGATCAAACTCAGATCATTAGGCTTGGTGTCAGGTACCTTTACACACAGAGCTATCTTGCAAGTCCTGTTTTATTTTATTGCTGTCACAAGTTACATCATTATGAGTTGTGTGCTCATTTGCATAGAGCTGTGATTTTTATCTATTTTTCTAAATTGTGTAGGAAATAACAGGTAGTTACTAATTTTAAATTATACAATACCTTTTTTTTTAAATCTTTGTCTGTGTATTTTCATTTAAGTGAGCTAATGTCCTTTCATTTTCTTTCTTTTTTTTTTTTAAACTCTATCCCCTGAGCTATAGAGCCCATTTTCAACTTGAGTTTTATTTTCAACTTGAATGATTACCTCAAAGGCAGGTCTCTGGATCTCTGGAGCTCTGGGTGGATAACCATCCTCAACTTTTGCTTGTCTGGAAATGTCTTCATTACTTTCTCAGTTTTGAAGAAGAGTTTTGTGGGCTGACAGTTTTTACTTTTTTTTTTTCAAGATTTATTTATGTATACAGGCACCAGATCTCATTACAGATGGTTGTGAGCCACCATGTGGTTGCTGGGAATTGAACTCAGGACCTCTGGAAGAGCAGGCAGTGCTCTTAACCTCTGAGTCATCTCTCCAGCCCCCAGTTTTTACTTTTTATTATGCTTTGAATATATTACCACACACTGCTTCTAGATTTTTGCTGAAAACTGACACGGCCTCTGATAAGTTATTGTTACTGTATTACCATTGTCCGTGGTTTTTATTTCCATGTATTTATCTTCCTATCTTTCTTTCTCCTTCCCCCTTCTGGACAAGTCATTGTTTGTGATTTTTGCTTTCATTTATTTTTCTTTCTTTCTATTTTTTATTCTCTTTCTCCTCCTCCTCTGTTGTCTTCTGTAGATTAATTTAATCTATGAGTATAAATAAGTGTTTTGCCTGCATAAATGTCTGTGTACCACAGGAATAGCCCGGTGCCCTTGAAGGTCAGAAAAGGGCATAAGATCCCCTGGAGCTGGAGTTACAGGTAGTTGTGAGCCACTATGTGGGTGCTGGGAATTGAATCTGGGCCCTCTGAAAGAGTAAAAAGTGCTTTTAACCTCTGAGTCACCTCTCCTGCCCATGCTTTTCATGTTTTTAAGAGTCCATGTGGGGGCTGGAGAGATGGCTCAGCGGTTAAGAGCATTGCCTGCTATTCCAAAGGTCCTGAGTTCAATTCCCAGCAACCACATGGCGGCTCACAACCATCTGTAATGGGATCTGATGCCCTCTTCCGTGATGCAGGAGTACATGCAGATAGAGAAAAAAAAAAAAGAGTTCATGTGGCCGGGAGGTGGTGGCGCACGCCTTTAATCCCAGCACTCGGGAAGCAGAGGCAGGCGGATCTCTGTGAGTTCGAGCCAGCTTGGTCTACAGAGCGAGTTCCAGGACAGGCTCCAAAGCTACACAGAAACCCTGTCTCAAAAAACCAAAAAAAAAAAAAAAAGTCCACGTGTCTTTGATTTCTAATAGTTTGATTGCCATGACTATCATCACCAAAGTGTCTCTCTTTGTACATTTATTCTTCTTTGAATTCCTTGAACTTCTTGGGTTTATAAAGCTATGTCCTTCCTCAAGCTATGATAGTTTCAGCCATTATTTTTTTTTTGAAACAGGATCTTACTATGTAGGCTAGGCTAGCCACAAACTCACAGAAATACACAAACGATCTGCCTACCTCTACCTCCTGAGTGCTGGAATTAAAGGCATGTGCTACTATGAACATCGGCACTCTTTGTTTCTTTAGGAAGACTGCTACCTTGTTTATTTCTTTGGCATGCTTTCCTTTTCCTTTGTACACCTAATGATTTTTTTCATTGCTGAAAAAAAATTAAAAATTAAAAACACCAACTCTTCCACAAGGGGAGACTTTTTTTTTTTTTTTTTTTTTTTTTTTTGGCTAGCTTGTCTTTGGGGCCAGTCATCATGAAGGCTGAATTGATTCTCAGGGATTTTCTCGGCACACATCCTGCCTGGCTTTTCTGTAGTTTATTATATTCACAGACACACTTCCTATTAAATGTCTAAGTTTCCATCTAAAATACTTTCTCGCCTTTTCTTTCTTTTCTTAATAGGGTCTCAATACATAGCGTATATTGGCCTTGAATTTACAACGCTTCTGACCAGTCTTTTCAAGTGTTGAAATTATAGATATGTGCCCCCAAAGCCCAGCTTTTTCTTCAGATATTATATTGGATTCTTCTATTCATTCTCTCTCTCTCTCTCTCTCTCTCTCTCTCTCTCTCTCTCTCTCTTACTATGTAATACGTAGCCTTGTAGCCTTGGTTGGCCTGGAGTTCCCTATGTAGACTAGACTGGCCTCAACTCATAGAGATCTGCCTACTACCTCCTGAGTGTGCTGGGATTAAGGCTATATAACACTTTTGGACTTCTCTATCTGTTATCTCTTGTTTGAGACATTTATAGCCCAGGTTCCCTTGCAAGTTTCTCTTACAGGAACCCTAAATGATTGTTCATCTGGTCATTTTTCCCGTTGGTGCCTCTCCTCCTCACATCTGTCAAGCACAGTTAAAGTTAATGATGGCTCATGCCATGTCTGGTGATGGCTAATGTTCTCCATGGAAACAATCTTTTCTCGTTATCCAAAGTGATGGTGAACAATGCCTTGGAGAACTGTGAGAGGGGCTCCAGGAGGGAAAGAGGCAAAGGGCCTTTTTCCTCAAGTGCGCTTTGTTCTCTAAAATGTTCTTGGATGCGATTTTGTGCCTCCTGAGGCACATGTTTACGTTCAGTTCATAAGACATGTTTCTTCTTCTTCTTCTTCTTCTTCTTCTTCTTCTTCTTCTTCTTCTTCTTCTTCTTCTTCTTCTTCTTCTTCTTCTTCTTCTTCTTCCTCCTCCTCCTCCTCCTCCTCTTCCTCTTCCTCTTCCTCTTCCTCTTCTTCTTCTTCTTCTTCTTCTTCTTCTTCTTCTCCTTCTCCTTCTTCTTTTGGTTTTTTGAGACAGGGTTTCTCTATACCTTTGGAGCCTGTCCTGGAACTAGCCCTTGTAGATCAGGCTGGGCTCAAACTCACAGAGATCCACCTGCCTCTGCCTCCCAAGTGCTGGGATTAAAGGCGTGCGCCACCACCACCCGGCCTGATCGTATTTTTCTGAACTCAAACTTCTTCCTTTAGATCATTGCTTTCTTTGTCTCATTCATGTATGGAAGCACACTGAAATGGAAGTGAAATTGTCTACAGCATGAGACTATAGTCTGCCCCATTCTTTAAGGTCCTCAAATCCCAGGTCTTACAGACGGATCTGCATAGATCGGCATAAAGTACCACCAAATTTCCCCCATCCTCCCCACACCAAAGCTGGCAGTTCTAGCTTAAATTCTTTTCCTTTCTCATTTCCCAAGATTATCTGAGGATGTCTAGGTATCTCTGAAAAGAAAAAAAATGGAATTGTATATATACATATATATTTACATAATCTATCTACATATCTCTGTGTGTATCAGGTTGGCTTTATACTCAATTTGTTAACAAAAATGACCTTGAAATAGAGATCTTTCTGCCGTTATCTCCTGAGTCCTGAAAGCTCTGGATTGCAGGCATGCGACACCTGTCACCTCCTAGTTTATGCACTTCTGGGAACTGAACCCTGGATGGGTCTCATGTATGCTAAACAAGCACTCTACCAATGAAACAACTCAAGCCCAGTCTTCAAAGCTCCAAGTGGCTCGTTCTTCCTGGCTACAAAGGAGGATATTCAGTTTCAAATGGCCCATTCAGGAGAAGCAGCATCAAGAACCTGTTCTGGGGCTGGAGAGATGGCTCAGTGGTTAAGAGCACTGACTGCTCTTCCAGAGGTCCTGAGTTCAATTCCCAGCAACCACATGGTGGCTCACAACCATCAGTAATGAGATCTGGTGCCCTCTTCTGGCCTGTAGGCATATATATACACTGTATACACAATAAATAAATAAATATTTTTAAAAACTTAAAAAAAAGAACCTGTTCTGTTTTGAAAATAGACACTGAAGATGGGAGTGGCTGTGGAACAAGTGCAGTTAGCAGCCACATATCCGTGACTGCTGCAGTAGGTGCTCTGCTCAGGAAAGGGACAGACTGAGAACAGTAGAAATTCTTCAAATAAAAGTTCGAAGGATGGCTCAGAAGTTAAGAGTGCTTACTGCTCTTGCAGAGGACCAAGTTTGGTTCCCATTGCCCATACTGGGCTATTCATAACTGCCTGTAGCTCCAGTTACAATGGATATGACCACTGCACGCAAGTGCACACACACACACACACACACACACACAAATTATTGGTTTTAAAGATTTATTCACTATCTCAATTTTACGTGTATGAGTATTTGCTTGCATGTATGTAAGTTCATCATGTTTATACAGCCCAAGGAAGCCAGAAGAGGACATTGGATCCCCTGAAGTTGTGGGTGAGTGCAGCTATGGGGGTGGGCTGGGAACCAAACTCCAGTCCCCTACAAGAACAGTAAGCGCTTATAACCACTGAGCCACGTCTCCAGCCCAGTAAAACACTTTAAAGAAGTACAAAGGTGGTGGTGCATGCCTTTAATCCAGGCACTTGAGAGGCAGAGGCAGGCACACCTCTGTGAGTTCAAGGTCAGCCTGGTTTAAATAGTGAGTTCTAGGATAACCAGGGGTAGGTGGACAGAATCTTACCTAAAAAAAAAATAATAATAAAATAAAATAAATAAAAATAAAAAACTAATAAATAAATAATAATAAAATTTAAAAGAACAAAGATATTGGGGAATATTCTGCTACCTTGAAATAGTCCAGTTACAACAGTGCTAGAGGTACAATTGTATTCATACCCCTACTATGGTGTCTTTAAGACATAAGGAGGGACCTTAATTATTGTGTGAATGCATCTTTCCTGTGTAGAGCATGAAGACCATGATGTTCAGACTTAACTGTAGGCTGCCTCCCATTTGAGAAAAGCAGACTTCACTTCTCCCTGAGCTATTTCCCCACTGACTCTCCCTTCTTACCTTCCTGCTTTCTTCCACCCAGTTTCCCACGAGCACTCTCGTTGAGTACTTCTTCTCAATCTGCCAGCCTGGAGTGGAAAATGTCTGAGGAACCGCGGCCGTCACAAACATGGTGAGGATCCACCCCGCATCCCTTTGACTGGGCAGACTCAGGGGACAGAGAGGTATTGGGGGCTTATTCGAGTGTTCCTTTCCTCATCTGCCTTCTCAGAGTCAAGCTCAGGAAATTTAAAACAAAGCCTGGAGAGCTCACTTTGGAGAGTGATGTGATCTTGGATTCTCTTTTGTTGACTGTCTCCATGGTGACAGACACTCTTCACTAGGCAGCAGTTGATTCTGGAGGAGCGGAGTTGGCCCCACATAAAGAAGCCAGACTGAAGGGGAACCACCATGAAAACAGTAATGAAAGGCCAGGTGTCTCTCTTGTTACAAGAGGGCCACCACCCTTGCTGCAATTCTCTAACTGGGGTGATCTGGACTCTTTCATGAACGTTGAGTTGAATTTCAATACTGCTTAGTGCTGATATGTGAGCCCATGCTAAGACTCTACGGTACTGTTCGCGCTACTGTACCTTTCGAGAGACATGGGTCATTCGTGAGGGCCGTTTATTCAAGCTTAAGAAATCCCTTATATACCTAACTGCTGCAGAATGGAATTCTCCCCAGGCAGGTAGGAAATTACCAAACCCAAAATGGAGTAAACAACGGCCCTATAGCTAACCATCAGTGGGGCAGAGAGAGCACAGGAACAAACAGGATGTTTAGCCAGAAAATGCAACAAGATGTCTGGCCATAAACTGTCCTCAAGATGAACCCCTGGAGGAGGGGTAGACCCGTGGTTCCTACACACGTGGTTCCTCACAGCGCCTCTTGGAAGCTAGTGCCATAACGGTATCTGCTTTGTACTTGAAGATGCGGAAGCACACAGAGGTTCAGGCACCTAAAGTCACTCAGCTAGCTGGTGGGACACTTGAGACTTAATCAGTTCCAACTCCAGCTTAAAGCACTAGCTTCTACCCACTCCTTGTCTGTAACTCTGCCTAAGGGTTTCCATGAAGGATCCTACATTGTGTTTGCTGAGAACACTATATGGTTCATTCATTCATTCCATAAGCACATCACATTCTGTGTTTTAGGTGCTAAGGTGAGGTTGCAGTGTATTAATGAATAGACCTCGACTCAACTAAATGGGACAGAGCCCAATATTTTATTTATTCTCTAGTCCAAAGGATCATGAGCCACCAAGATATCTATCTTCAGATGGCTGGTTCAATATGGTGGAGGATGTCTATATGATGCAATGTTCTGGAGCTCTTATGAAAGCCTGGGCTAGGGCAATGTTATGTAACTCAGTGGCAGAGCCCTTGCCTAACATGTGAAAAGTCCCTTAGTTTAAACCCTAGCAAAGGAAGGGAGGAAGAAGGTGAATAGGAGAGGGAGAGGAAGAGAGAAAGAAGCAAAGAGAAAAGGGGAGAAAGGAAAAAGGAAATGGGCTAACAACAAAAAAAAGATGCCCTAATAAATAAAGGAAACCGTTTAAAATTAAGTTTTATTTTGTTTTATGCGTGTGGGCATTTTGCTTACTTGTGTTTCACATCCATGCCTATTTCCCATTGAGGTCAGAAGAGAATGTCAGATTCCCTGGAAGTGGAGTTATAGAAGCTACCATGTGGGTGCTGGGAATTGAACCTGGGTCCTCTGGAAGATCTTTCAGTGATCTTAACCACTGAGCTATCTATCCAGCCCTAGAAAAAACTTTTGTCTGAAGTAGCCACAGTACGGGCACAGTCATACCACATGGGTGCAAATGCTACATAATCTTACAAAGGCACACACACACACACACACATATTTAAAAAGATACATCTTCATGCTGGAAAGATGGTTCAGAGGGTTAAGAGTTTACCATGCAAGCTGAGTAATCAAAGTTTGATTTCTGGAAGCCACACAGGTGGAAGGAGAAATTGACTCCACAATGGGCATTAGATCTCCTGGGACTGGAATTACAGATGGTTGTATGCTGCCTGATGCTAGGAACTGAACCTAGGTCCTCTGTGGTACCAACTAGCACTCTTAACTGCTGATCTACCTCTGTAGTCTGAGCTTTATTATTATTATAATTGGCTTTTTGAGACAGGGTTTCTCAGTAGCTATGGAACCAGTCCTGGAACTTGCTCTGTAGACCAGGCTGGCTTCTAACTCACAGGGATCCGCCTGCCACTGCCTCCCGAGTGCTGGGATTAAAGGCGTGTGCCACCACTGCCCAGCCTGAGGTATATCTTTAATACGAAAAGACTCTAAAACTTAAGAAAATAATATATTCCTGAATAAATCATATTTTCCAGCCTGGGATGAACAGGTGATAGTGTAGGTATATTTAAAAAGTTGGCACAGGGGAGGGGGCAGGTGTTGGTGTTAAAAGGAGAAGAGCGTATAGGTGTGTAGGTTTCTGAGGTGTTCACGGGAAGTGATGTGCGCAGTAGCTTCATCACTTGGTCTTCATAGCAGCATCCTTGACTGCTGGTTTGTGATTTAGCAAGGCCACTCGCTAGACTTCAGTTAGAACCACTTATTACCAAAAAGATGTTCAGTTGTGGTTTGGTGGAGTCTCTTGGTTGTTCTTTTTAATATGGCATATGCACCGGACCCTTCATCCGGTTAGTGTTTAAAATACTAACTCCATTTTGCTTTTTACAGCTTCCCCAAGGCAACATTTCCTGTTACTGGGTGGTAGTTTTGCAGTGATATGAACAAATACCACTTCATAACAGACAAGAAACAGAGGAAAGCACACAGAGAAGGAGACCAGTACAAAATAGAGCCCCAGAAACAGGCCCTCAGTGACCTCCTTCCCTCAGCTAGGGGCCACTTTCCTCATTTCACCACCTCCCGATGACAGATCTCTCAAGGGATCAATGCCTGAGAGCCATCATAGTCACAGCCAGAGAGAACTTCACTTGATATTTTTAAATTAAGCCAATCAAGTTGACAATCAGGATTAATGACCACAGTGACATCTCCTGATGCCTGTTGGATAGCCATTTCCCTAGAGCAGGGGTTTTCGAACTGTAGGGTCTCCATTTTTAAATAAAGTTAATTTTTAAATTGGGTGTATGTTTGCATGCCTGCGCACATGCGCACGCACACACTCACATGTGTTCAGGTGCCTATGGAAGCCAGGAGACTGTGTAGAATCCCCTGGAAGTGGAGTTATAGACACTTGTGAGCAACTTCGTGCATGCTGGAAACGGAACCCGGATCCTTTGCATCAGGAGTCAGTGCTGTTAACCGTTGGGCCATCTCTCCACCACCACTCCAGAACCTTGTTAGAAACATTATGCTGAGTGGAGCTCCAACTAGGCTGGCTGTGACCTCCTGTGAGAACAGCTGTCATCTCCTCCAAATGCTGTGAAATCACATCCGTTGCTAAAATCTGTCTCAGTGCGAATATTTACATCACGGAATTGGCAAACACTGTTGTGAGGATTAATTTTGGTTGTCAATTTGATCGAATTGGAATCCACCAAGTGATATGCCTCTGGGGGGTGGGAAGTGGGAGAGCATTTCTAGGAGGGATTAGCTGAGTGTGGAGACTGTCCCCCACAGAGGGCAGCACCTTTCAGCCCCGGCCCAGAGATGAGGAAATCTGAGAGAAAGACAGGACCACACATGCCAGCCTTCACTTCCTGCCGCCGAGTGCATCTACCCATTGTTGCCACTGCCTTCCTCTGCCACCAGGAGAGCCCATTTTCTTTGGGCTTCCATCCAGTGGCTCTCCAGGAGTTTCCCAGGTATTCGGCACCAGACTGGGGCATCCAGCAACATGGACTGAAGGGTCAACAGGTTCTCAGCCTCTTCAACATGTAGACAGTCATTGTTGAACCATCCAGCCTGCATCACGTAAGCCAACCTGATAAATCCCCTTTGTTTCTATTGGTTGTGTTCTTCCAGAGAGCCCTGGCTAATACAACTGTACGGTGGGGTGTATCGACTGACTTTTTATTTCTCAGGCAGCTTCTTATACTTGTCATATTAAAAACTGAATCAGAAATCTTACATAGACTTATTAATTTTGAAATAAGAAAATCAAATGACATCATTAACTTTACTTCCTCAGACAAAAATGTGTGAGAAGAACGGCATGATCTTATGTATTTATTTTTTTGCATACATGTGTAATGCCTACGTTTGATAAGAATCAGTTGAATTCTCACTCAAATTCTTCTGCTTTCATCTTTGGGACAGCGTTTTGTTCAAGGAAAGGAAGCAAGCTTCATACCCTTACATAATTAATTACACACACACGCACACACATATATATGATACATAATTAGAAGAGAGAGAGAAGCCCTTGCAGGTAACTGAAATTTTTGTTTTGCTTTGAGACTGAGTCTCACTTTGTAGCTCTGACTGTCCTGGAACTGGATACACAAATCGGGCTGGCCTTGAACTCACAGAGATCCACTTGCTTGGGACTCTTGAACTCTGGGATTAAAGGCTTGCCCCACTTCATCCGCAGACTTGTTCTTTCCTGACATTGTGATATCTAGGTGTGTATATCCCCAGCTCCTGAAGCAGATAGAAGAAGCCTCCCCTACCGCAATTCATCGTCAATTCCCTTCAATCAGTTCCAACTTTTACGCCACTACGCTGACTCTAGGTGCACTCCTGGTAAAGTCAGAGCCAAGGGGTCAGAGGTCAAAGGCTGAATTAACCACAAGTAGCTAATGATGTGTTCAGCATTCCTGTAAGGCACCTGAAAAGCTAGAAATGGATGGGTTCAGAGAGCTTCCGGAGTGGCAAGATACCTCCAAACCCACTTCCCTTGGATAAAAACACCCGCACTGTGGGCACTTTGGGATCTTGCCCAAATGCATGATCAAAAGAGCTACAAACGGGTCTCCAAGATGGCTCGGTGGGTAGAGTAGAGGCACTTGCCAACGATGGCCTGAGTTCTGTCCGAGGACTGCTTGGTTGAAGGAGAGACCAGATGGTCGTGTTTAGCCTCTGATTGCCTCACTTTTTTATTCCCTCCTGTGTCTCTGACCTCCCATGTGAGATCATTTTTCTTTTCTCTTGAAGAATAAGCTTTCTTTTCGATTCAGTTTTGATTGCCGCAAACTCCCCTTGCTTCTATTTTATCTGAAAACATCCTGCTTGCTCACTTTTATTGCGCACTGAATTCTTCTTGATGGTTAATTTTGCTCACACTTTTTAAAAAAAATATTTATTTATTTATATGTATACAATGCTTGTCTGTGTGTATGTCTCCAGGCCAGATGAGGGCACCAGACCTCATTACAGATGGCTGTGAGCCACCATGTGGTTGCCCGGAATTGAACTCAGGACCTTTAGGAAGAGCAGGCACGGCTCTTAACCACTGAGCCATCTCTCCAGCCCAATTTTGCTCACACTTTAAACAGATCATTTCACTCATTCCTGACTTTTATTGTTACTTCTGAGAAAATAGCCACCAGCCAAACTACTAAATTTTTTTGATTTTTTTATTAATTAATTTTTTTTAATTTCTCTCTGCTCCCCTCCCTGCCACTCCCCTCCCTCCCTCAACCCTCCCCCAAGGTCCCCATGCTCCCAAATTATTCAGGAGATCTTGTCTTTTTATACTTTCTACTTCCCACGTAGATTATATCTATGTAGGTCTCTCTTAAGTGTCTGTATTGTTGTCTAAATTCTCTGGGATTGTGGTCAAACTACTAAATTTTTAAAAAATTTTTATTTTATTATTTCAGTTTGTGTGTGTGATGACCATGATTGAACATG
The DNA here is from genome assembly GCA_004026605.1 of Ondatra zibethicus. Taxonomy (NCBI): domain Eukaryota; kingdom Metazoa; phylum Chordata; class Mammalia; order Rodentia; family Cricetidae; genus Ondatra; species Ondatra zibethicus. The sequence goes on along the minus strand of PVIU01001955.1, from coordinate 173,226 downwards.
TATGCGTTGGTTCTTTCCTTCCACTGTGGGTCCTGAGGATCAAACTAACATTGTCAGGCTTTTGTGTCAAGCATTTAGCCTGACTGCCCCCCTCCATTAATTATTTTAAGGTAGTTGGGTTTTGAATTTTATTTTTTTAATTTTAGTGTGTGTGTGTGTGTATGTGTGTGTGTGAGGGGGGAGAATATTCACAAGAAAGTATAGGTACATTTATGCCACAGCAACATGAGGAGGTCAGAGGACAATTTTCAGGAGTCATTTCTCTCCTCCAGTCTTGCTAAGGCAGGGTCTTTCTAGTCTCTGTCCCTGGCCCTTCACATGCCCCAGGCTTAGCTGACCCTCAAGATCTCCACTGATTCTCCTGTCTTCACCTCCCATCTCAGGCAGGAATGCTGGGATTACAGATATGTGTCTCCACAAGCAGTTTTTATTTTGTTTTAAGTGTGTTTGTCCTACATATATGTGTGCCGTGTGTGTGTGCCGTGTGTGTGTGTGTGTGTGTGTGTGTGTGTGGTGTCCACAGAAGTCAAAAGAGGGTATCTGATCCCTCAGAACTGGAGTTACAGATGGTTGTGAGCCACCGTGTGATGCTGGGAATCAAACTTCGGTCCCCTACGAGAGCTGTAAGCGCTCTTAACTGCTGAGCATTCTCTCCAACCCACACCAGGCCTTTTGTGTGGAGTCTGAGGGTCAAACTCAGGTTGTCAAGTTTACCCTGCCAACGTTTTGTCCACTAAGTCATCTCACCAACGCAATAGTTGGGTTTTTGTTTTCTTCAATATTTGTTTACTTATTAGTTTTTGGTTTTGAGACAGGATCTCTCTATGTGGCTCCTGGAATTCGCTCTGTAGACCAGGCTGGCCTGGAAACCACAGAGATCCTCTTACCTCTCCCTCCCGAGTGCTAGGACTAAAGGCGTGTGCCATCGGGTCTGGTCCAACTATTGTTTTCAGTCTCCTCTCTTGGGTTCTCTGCAGCTTCAGTCTGGTATGTGTTGGGGTGAATTGCTTTATGCTACTTGTGTACTATTTGATCTGTGGATAAAATTTTCTAGTGTTCAGGAAGCTTGCGGGTGTTGTCAAGTATGGAATCCACCCTCCTTCCCTTCCCCTTCTGGCACACAGTATGCGTCTGTTACATGTCATCACCATGCCTGCCGTGCCCTGTGTCCTTTGTTATTGTCTAGTCCTCCGAACCTTCATGCTGATTCAAACGCTTCTCCTTAGAGTCCACAACACATACATCTTCTTCAGATACATCTAATACAAAATAAGACCCATAAGCACCCAAGTATCTGGTACATATCTGCAATTCCCAACATTCAAATGGCCAAGTCAGGAAGATAACAAGTCTTAAGAAAAGCCTGGGCTAAATTTTCCAAAAATAAAATAAGGTTGTGTTTTTTTAAAATTATATTCTTAAGTTTTAGAATTTCTGTTTGATTCATGTACACATCACACACACACACACACACACACACACACACAGAGAGAGAGAGAGAGAGAGAGAGAATTTGCTAAGTTGCTTTTATAGTTCTACTTTTTAATTATTGGTTTGTTTGTTTTACTTTCCAAAAGTTCAAGTTACCATTTGTACTGTCCTATCCTAGTTTTCAAATTCAGACTTTACCTTCTTGGGCATGCTCAGATGCTCAGCAAGCCTGTGAGACAATTGTGTCTTTCTTCTTCCTAACTGCAGTTTCCCCTCTCTCCACTCCTTCCAGTCCCTCTCTCTGCCTCCCCTCTCCCCCAGGTTCATTCCTTTCCCTTGGGGTTAGCGAGACAGGCCTCCTAGGGATATCAACTGAACATGGCATCACAAGTTACAAAAAGACTCAGCACAAACCCTCGTATCAAAGTTGGATGAGGCAATTCAGTCCCAGGCACAGGCAAAAGAATCAGAAGCAGCCCACTGTTAGGAGTCTCCCAAGAACACCAAGTGACACAAGCACACCATATATACAGAGGACCTAGCAGAGACACAGGGTCTGTGTTTAAAAAGCTTTAATTTTATTTTATATGTATGTGTGGGTACCTGCATGAATGTATGAGCCCCATGTGCATGCAGTTACTACAAAGGCCAGAAAGAGGCGCTGGATTCTCTGAACTTGGGAACCTAACCCAGGTCTACTGCAAGAGCAGTTTAAACTCCTAACTGCTGGGCTGGCTCTCCAGTCCCTTCCTCTTCCTCCCTCCCTCCTTCTCTCCCTCTGTTTTCCCTCCCTTTTCTCTCCCTCCCTCCATTCTTTTCTTTCTTTTTTTTTAAAGATTTATTTATTTATTATGTATACAACATTTTGCCTCCATATATGACCGCATGCCAGAAGAGGGCTCCAGATCTCATTACAGATGGTTGTGAGCCACCATGTGGTTGCTGGGAATTGAACTCAGGACCTCTGGAAGAGCAGCCAGTGCTCTTAACCACTGAGCCATCTCTCCAGCCCCATCCTTCCTTTTCTATAATTTCAGACGATTCATATTACCAGCCCCTCTTTTTGTCTCATCTGCTTGATATTTTAAAAGTTATTCATGAATGTGATTTAAGGTCCAGAATGATACTACCTTCCTCCAGAGATGATTTTTCAACCATCTGAGAAGTTAGGGGCCACTTTAATTCAACCCAGTCATTGTGCAATCAGAAAAACATGTTCTCAGGCCTGTGGAAGAGGTACCGCAGAGTCTCGTGCAAAGCCCCTAGGGAAAAACCTACCACTGCTAGTACAGAGGCAATTCAGAGAAAAGAACATCTACAGCAAGACCTAAGGGGTGAATTGACTTCTTCTTCTGCTCCTTGTGGCCTAGAAAAGAACCCATTCACCCCGCCAGGGGCTTTGCTGTAGACCTGATAGACAGCACCTCTGTAATGGAGTCTGATGAAAACATGGAATCTAATCACAGCTCCCACTGAGTGAGAACATCAGGGATGCTAGAGATGAGCGAGCCCTTCTATGGCCAAGCAGGGAAACTAAGAGATTAAGAGGGCAAGTGAATGATCATCTGTCTCTCACAAAAACAGCAAGAGAGACACAGATCCATTCTTACCGCCAACGCCTTCTTTTTCCCCTCTTGCATGGCTTAAACTCATTATTTGGCCAAGGCTAACCCAAGAGCACCAGGACCTCCTGCCTCTGCCTCCTGAGTGTTCTACAGGGATTACAGGTGTGCACCACTGTGCCTCGTCTTATTTGGCTACGAGACTTTGTGCACACTGGGCAAGTGTTCCAGCAACCAAGTCATTTCTGCAGAGCCAGAATATGCCTCTCCATGAATGGTTGGTCCTGTTGGGGCTGGAGCGATGGCTTGGTGGTTAAACATGCCCTGTTCTTGCAGGGCACCTGAGTCTGAGCACTGCCTGAAACTCCATGAAGCTCCAGCTCCAGGGAACCCAAAGCCCCTGGCCTCCAATGGCACCTGCTCACACCTATACATAAGCTCTCTCCCCACATATACACAGTTAAGAATAATAACAATAAATCTTTAAATGGTTCTGCAGTGATGACATAAGCAGAATGTTGTTTCATTTTAATAGAGACTCTTCCCTCCCCCCGTAGTTTTTTATTGTTTGTGAGGTTTTGTTTTTTGTGCTGGAAATTGAACCCAAGGCCTTGCTCTGCCAGTGAAACAGCAACTCTGCCCTTCTTTGAGGATTTCCCTAGAAATAAAAATATTTAGAAACTGAACCCCAGGCCCTGCCTCACCTAATCCAACTTTGTATGGCAATTTTCAAAACAAGACAACCAGTTGTGGCATTAGGGGGTAGGAGTTCAGGTCAGAGAACAGAACAAGCCCTGGCAGGTAGCTTCTGCAGGCCAGAGCTGGCTCACTAACTCCAGGTGTCCTTTGCTCTGGAGGTAAAAGCAGATGTCAGAGGTAAAACACTAACTATTGTTTATTTGCGTTAGGGGACTGTGATAAGAGAAAGGGAATTAGGGTTGAGGAGGTGGCTCATTGGTTAAGCACTTTCTGCTATTCCAGAAGACCCGAGTTTGTCAGACAGTCTTTAACTGCAGCTCCAGGGGATCCCAATGGCTTCCTTGGGCACCTTTCTCTTTCTCACTCAGACTGGATCCCCAACCTATAGAACGGTGTTACTCGCCCGCAGCTACGCTAATCCAGAAATCCTCTCCCAAACACGCTCAGATAATTGCTTCTATAGTTACTCTAAATCTCACCAAGGTCAATCATTGGGCCTGGTGAGATGGCTCAGTGGGTGAAGTCCACTGCTGCCAAGCCTACCAACCTGAGTTAAGATTGTCACGGTCCCCTAACTCAAATAAACAATAGTTAGTGTTTTACCTCTGACAACCTTGCTTTTACCTCCAAAGCAAAGGACACCTGGATGTACATGCCAACACACAGATACATACCTAATTTAAAAAACAATAAATGAAACTAAGATAAATATCTTTACTAAATTAGATTTCTAAGATAAATTGTTGGTTGAAACAGCACAAGACAGACAACAGGTAGAGAATAATGTATTTTAGGTAATTGTGTTTGCCAAAAATCATCTCTCAAAATAATATATATTTTCTATCGGTACATATGTAAATATGGAGAAGCAGGTTTTAAGAGATTTGTAAGTCACATTAAAAAACATCAAAGCTGCTGGGTGTGGTAATGGTGGCAGGCCTTTAATCCCAGCGCTCAGGAGGCAGAAGCAGGCAGATCTCTGAGTCTGAGGTCAACCTGGTCTATAGAGCGAGTTCCAGTACAGCCATGGCTACACAGAGAAACCCTGTCTTGAAAAAAACCAAACAGAAATAAATAACTAAAATAAAAATCAGAGTGGGAGCCAGGCATAGTGGTGCACACGGAATCTGTTCTTAACACTCATGCAGGCCAGTTCACAAGTGCCTGGAACTCCAGTTCCAGGGGATCCGTGTCCTCTTCTGTGCCTGCCCCCAGGCGCTGAGCTTGTGGTGCCCGTACACACTTGCAGGAAAACATTCATACACGTGAAAATGGGTAAATTTTATTTTATAAAGGCTAGCCATATTTCTAATATTTTAAGGTTTTACATAAAAGGAAGATGTATTGTGTGAGTCACTAATATAATTGGAAAGTGCTTGGCTTTAGTACTGCACCTAGGGTCTCAAACATGCTGGACAAGCCCCCTCCAGCCAATCTACACCTTCTGTCATCAGGTAAATTTTATTTAAAGCCAGGAAATTGGGACATTCTGATTTCAGGAATACCAAGTTCTAAATTTTCTTCCCTCTGAAAGAGTTTGCAACTCCATCTCATTGAGGTTAAGTTTGGCTATGTTCCTGGTTTGGCCATGTGAGCAGAAGCCACGGTCATCTCTCAGAGCAGAAATTTGGATAGATGGGTGAGGATTACCATACTCTTATCCTTTTACCACAAAACCAAATCTATTTTGGCTAGAGCCTGCCCCTTACCCTATTGGGGTGGTTGCGGGTGAGAGTGGAACTCCTCTTTGACCTACGAAGGCCTTGCGACGTGATAAATAGATTATTGCTGTAATAGCCCCAGGGACTGTGGAGCCATTAGGACAGCCTGACCTATCTTTGCTAACCTGAGGATAAGATGATCAAGCAAGCAGTTACTTGGAGCAGAGTTCAAGGGGACAAAGAGATGAGGGCCACGGAGTCTTGTTTGTCACAGACAGTGGAGGCAAAGTAGGGTGAAGAGCAGCAGAGACACATCTGACTAGTTCCAATATGCCCCAAGTTCTCCCTCAATTGTCTGCTGGTCAGAGAAAGCACTGGGGTGGGCTTGGAATGTGGCTAAGCAGATCGAGTGCTAGCTTAGCATGCATGAAACCCCGGGGTTGAGTCCCAGCACTGTATAACTTGAATATGGTAGTGCCCACTCGCAATCTCTGCTCAGGCTAGGAGGACCAGAAGTTCAAGACCATCCTTGGCTATAGAACAAATTCAAGGCCGAGTTAGAACACATGAGACCCTGTCTGAGGGGAAAAAAAGCAAATTGGGGTGCAGTTCTCGGTCCTTTATCAGATGGTTCTGGCCATTAGCTGGCAGGCAGGGCTTTCTAGAGAAGTACTTGGAATTTACTGAGAAAATGCTCTCAGTCTGAAGAGTCTGGGTCTAAAAGTATGTGGGTCTCCACCTCCCCTAAGAACTTTCAGCTGGCCACCTTAGTAGTGAATCCAAGAAGGCTCTTATACTGGGCAAAGCTGGTCTCGGAGACAGCTATTGTCAAGAAAGCAGAGGACCCAGAGAGTGAAAATACTTGATGATTTCAGCCTTACTCAAGTCAGATCATATCTGACACCTTTGTATGAGGAGTGACTCAAGATGACAGGCTTGGTGTCTCCTTTATTTTAATGAGTAATAACAAAGAAAAGAACTTCATTTCTTGCCTAGTAGGCCATGGGGTACAAACAAGAGTTTTCTTGTCAGGCTATGGTATACAGTGAGGTATACACATATACAGTGGCATACACATAGCCTTGGGCATTGAATCAATCAACTGGGGACTGGGGGGAAATCAAGAGATTGGTGTTATTAATCTCTGAGAGCCTCATTTCCCTCATTTTAAAGGTGATTTTTTTGAGAGCATTGGATATAATCTGTAATTCATCAATTGGAAGGCTGAGGCAGAAGGATCATTGTGAGTTCAAGATCAGCTTGAGTTACATAGTGAGTTTTAGGTCAGTCTTTGCTATAGAGTATGAGACTGTCTCCCCAAAATAATATTCACTTTGAAGCCAAGCAAGAGGATCACCAAGAATGAAAGAGGGAAAGAAGAAAGAGAGAAAGAAAGAAAGAAAGAAAAGAGAGAGAGAGAGAGAGAGAAAGCAAGCAAGCACTACTCTGTAGATTTGTAGAACTGACATAAAGAACAAGGAGGTTCAATACTCTGCACAAGAGGAGTTGGCCCCCGTGAATGTGTTGCAATGATGACAGAGATGAATGGGTTTGCAGAGAGGTGTACACATTTGCTACTAGGGTCCCCAGCCAGCTACTGAGGTAAAAGTCCTTTCTCTCTCTATCTACAGAAGGAAGACATTGTGGAAATACACCCTTAGCTCTGGGATGTCCCCAGTCACTTCCACTGAGCAGTCTTCCAGTAGCTTATCAATTTTACCTCCTCCCAGTAGAAGAGACAAGCACCCATATATCTGGAAAGCCAATCCACACTCCTTGTGCCTCCCCAGTGGCTGGGGTAACACAATGCAAAACCCACACCAGTCTGAAGACCTACTCAGCCTCAACTCGAAGGCCTGTCTCAGAGAGGACCAGGCTCCCAGGATCTCATTGCTTCCTACAGTGCATATTTTCCATGGCTGGTTCTTAGATTTCTCCAAAGCCAGCTGTTGGCCAGCCATGAATGGCCCAAGAAACCACCTCACTATATTTCAGCCCTGTCAATTGAAAGCAAGTTAAGACATGCCTGGATTTCATGGTCAGTGGACTTGGGTGCTGGCCTTTGAAAGCTGCTGGCCAGCAAGGGGCAAATCCTCCTCAAGACAGCAGGACCATGTGGTCATCTCCTTCAAAGGGATTTTCACTTCCAGGGGGCAGCAGTTCATTGTCTTGTCTCTGGCACATTTTGCCACTTCTGTGAAACTTGATTCGTTTGGACATCTATGTCACTTCCATAGTAGAGGGAACTCTCATGTCTGCCCAACACCCACCTAGCTTTCCACTAGGGAAGTACTCATTGCTTCCTCACCCCTCACCCCTGGCTCAGTCCAAATACCAGAGAGACTCTTCCATATTTGTTGTGGAATATTGTTTTAATCTATGTCTCATTCGTTTATGCTGTGGAACATTTGGGGACTGATGCAAAAATTTGTTGTATTTTTTATGTTTTATTTGCTTACCTCTATGAAGCTGTGTTACTTTGCCTGTCTAAAACACCTGATTGGTTTAATAAAGAGCTGGACGACCAAATAGCTGGGCAGAAAGAGAGAAATAGTTGGGGCTGGCAGGCAGAGAGAATAAATAGGAAGAGAAATCTGAGTTCAAAGACAGAGGCGAGAAAAGAAGGGGCCAGCCACACACAGCCACATAGCCAGCCAGCCAGACATGGAATAAGAAGGAAAGAAAAGATATACATGAACAGAGAAAGGTAAAAGCCCAGAGGCAAAAGGTAGATGGGATAACCTAAGAAAAGCTGGCAAGAAACAAGCCAAGCTAAGGCCGAGCATTTATGAGAAAGAAAGTCACTGTATGTGATTTATTTGGAAGCTGGGAGGCAGGCCTCCCAAAGAACCAAAGAGTATAAAACAAACAACTACATATATTCTACTCCAAGGATAGCATAGACTTTGGACTAGCACAGTCATACAAACAAAGTCTATTTCTTTGTTTGTAACCAAGGCACACAGCTCAAGAAAACCAGTAGAAACAATAAATCGCTTTGAAATTTTTGTTGAGTCAGCTGAGGAAAATGGATATGCCCATAAAAATGAACATAACTCTTAAAGAACTTAGTAGGGAACTGTTAGGGGATACCATATAGAAAGATGAAGACATCAGCATGGGGTAGAGAAGGGCAGAAATAAGAGAGGGTAAGCTAGTGCTCTTAAAATCCCTCCATATGCCAATCCATTTTATGGCTGCTTGGGGCAATATGCATTCTTTGTCTTAGAATAAATAGTTCGCACTAACACATCTATTCTCTTGGCTCTCTTTAGAATTCCCACTGTGAATGTGGTCTGAGTTTGGTTGAGGTCAGCTTCCTTCTGGTTTTAATACTTAGGGCCATTTGTTGGGAATTCAACTCTGATACCCGGAACTTCTAAGTTCTCCTAGGCATACAACTCTGGCTGTCTTCATCCATCTTTATAGAAGAGCCATGTTGATGTAGGATGTCCTTCTGTATGTTGTGAATATGTGTCTCCCTCATTGGTTGATGAATAAAGCTGATTTGACTGGTGACCAGGCAGGATAGAGCCAGGTGGGAAATCCAAAGATACAGAGAGAAAGAAGACAGAGTCAGGCATACACCATGTAGCAGCCGAAGGAGTACCATGCCAGGGTATCATTGGTAAGCCATGGTCATGTGGTGATATACGGATTAGTAGAGATGATTAATTTAATTGTGAGAACTACTCAGTAATATGCCTAAGCCATTGGCCAAACAATTACAATTAATATTAAGTCTTTGAGTGGTTATCTTATAAGCGGTTACAAGGACTGGTGGGCAGAGAGAAACAGTTACACTGGGCCCAGACGAGGAGAAAAGTCTCCATCTATACCATGTACCATGGAGAATCTGTACATTCATTGTCTCATAGCTTTCAGTTCAAACAAGTGTCACCACCATCACCAACTACCCACCACCCAACAGAATTGGGCATCAGACTTCTACATCCTAAGCCACACTGGCAAAGCCCAATGAGACTGTACACAACACACCTGTTTTCTTCCAGGTCAACTCTACCAGATACATCCATCATACAGTCTCAATCAGCCTAGACAGCCTGACTTCTAGCTAAGGGGATTATGGGCACGCTTCATGTACAGATTCAGTCTCTCAAATGGATGCTGAAAATGGTCAGCTCAGACCTTCCCCAAGAGTGAACAAGGACATAGAGTCTCACTGCATTCTCCTCAGGCTGCCTCTTCTCTCTTCATCATAAAGAGTATTCATTGTACTCTTCTAGGACCCAGACTAGGTTGGTGGAGCCACCACAGGAAGGGATGAGGGTTACAACTTTCTAATGAACTGGACAACCACATCCATAATTCTTGAGGAGCAAGGGAAAGTCAAGAAGCCAAAGTCAAGGGTATTAAGCACTCCATGGAAACCGTCCTCCATGTGATGCCACGTCACAGGCACCCCCAGATCTTCCAGCCTCTTCTTGTATAGGAGGGAATGGTCCCGAAGAAGGTCATACTCACAGCTCACAATGCAGGTTTCTGGGAGCCGAGACACTATATCATCTTCTGCAACGAGGGGCGAGCATACTGAGTTCAGTGTGAGGTTTATCTCCTGGTAAGCATCTTCATTCACAGGTCCTGGAGGTATGTATTGGTAGCCTCGCTTCTTAAACCTCTCTGGGATGTTTTCTGAGCCCAACCATTTTCTGTATTTCTCCCAGACTTCCGGAGGCAAATGGGTACCATTCTTGATGGCATTTTTCCAGGAACTCCTCAAGTCTAGGTGACAACAGCAACAGTAAAAGGCCAGATTCCAAGAGAGCAGTGGAATGTTGGCATTCTGTTGATAAGAAGGGCCCCGAAAATCTATGCTTTGCAGTGAAGAGTAGATCAAAATCTGAGCCCGGATCCGGGGAAGATCTGCTTGGTTCAGAAATTCTTGACAAACCACAGTGGCTGCATTCCCTCCCACACTGTCACCACAGACCACAACCCGAGCTGGATCCACTCCATACACCTGCAACGATTTCAGAAACTGGGTGGTGGCTGCTATACAGTCGTCTTTCATCACTGGGTACTTGTACTTGGGAGACTTTCTGTATCTGAAGTGGAATCAAGGACCAGAGATTATGTTCGATGTTCAGTCAGACCCAAAGGACCCTTGTCTAACATCTCATGCCTCAAATCCCTTTTTGAAACCTGAACAGGAGGAGATAGGCAGGGACCCAAACACACAGTGGATATAAAGCCTTCACGCTGCCACTTGGCCTCAGAGGAGGCCATTGCACTTGAAAATGGATGTGATATTGTTCAGACGTTCCAGTGGGCATGCAGGGCGCTGCTGACTTTAGGTAGAGGAGATGCTATGTCTGCTATGGGCAGGGCTGTTAGGCCTAAGGAACTCTTCAAACCAAAATCGAAGTGCCATCCCCATTCCCACCAGCCTCCAAAAGACAGGGCAAAATGATGCCTTTATCCACAAATATTCCATGCACCAAGGCAGGGGATCCAGTCTACCATCCCTCTCTCTTCCGTTCCTTGCTTCTCCTTACTGGGTCCTCACAGCCCAGCCCTCCCCCAATCTCCTCTCCAATTCCATCTGCTTCAGGTTCAAACTCCAGACACTGTCACTCCAAACCAGGGCTGTCTGCTTTATGTGTTCCATTATCCCCTTTCTCACCCGACTGCCAAAACAACAGAGCCGCAGTCCTTGGACAATCGTAAGCATATGTTGTGGTGTGTTCCTGTAAAACAAATCAAACGTCACATGTATTAGGACATTTTCCTCTCTGCAGCCCTTGTGGACATTCTCCTCTTGTAAACAGAGTGCCTGAGTTAGCTGAGCAGCCATAAAATAACCTCTGACTGTTGAGTAAATATCCTTCCGACTTCTCACTGTTTGCTTCTGTGGGCTGCAAGGACAGCATTCTCCAAGATGCCCATGACCCACTGTGCTTCACCACTTATCAAAAGTGGATAGATCACAGTGGCTCAGTGTGTGAGAGTGGTATCCTCGTATCAATTTAGGAAGAGGTCAGACCATTGCAGAGTATACCACCAAAGTGATCTGTGCCCACTAATTGTCCTGGGTTTTCTCGGTCATAACATTAAACCATCTACCAGGGAGAATGACTGTCATTTTTTTAAATTTTTTTTTTTAACCAGACCGAGATGTGAGACCATCATTTTTTTTTAAGACTTATTTTACTTTTACCGTTGTGGATGTGTTGTACACACATGTGTGAAGGTGTGTGACAGGCAGTTGTGTGATGTCACAGATGGGTGTTAGGAACCAAACTTGGGTCCTTTGGAAGAGCCGCAAGTGCTTTTAAGTACTGAGCCATCTCTCCAGCTCCCACAAGGCGACCATTCTTTCAAGCCCACTTAGCAGGATGACAGGGGCCTTAAAGAAGTCAGGAACAAAAGGCTTTCTTACTTAAGCTCCCTAGGATGGTTCCACCACCATGGAAGAAGATGATGCCCGGCCTAAGAGTGGAGGAGGGTTCCTTAGGTTTGTATAGTTTCACAGGGATTGTCCCAAAGCGAAGATCAGTGACCACAACATCAGGATCTCTCTTGAGTGGCTTCAGATCATGCACAAAACTGGCAAACTGGGGTGCATAACACAGCCCCAGCTTCTCAAATATCATCCCCTGTCAGAGAGAGAAGAGACAACGGGTTAAGATTATGCATCAGTCATTTTGCATGCAGCCTAGAGCCGGTCAGACACACCTACCCTCCCCAGGTGCCAAGAAGGATCAGACTGGACCACAGACATGCATTTCCGCTCTCTCTCAGCATCCTCGTGAGGCACCTGCAGTCAAAGCCACACCTACTCAGGCCCATGTGGTTCCATCACCAGATTGACTCCTCTCAATCATACTCTTCCTAGACACTTTGCCTGCCAGACACGACAAACTAGGCATCTGGCTAACCCTTTTGGAGACTCCTGCTCTACCTGGGCTCTGGGTGTGGTCTTCTTTCCAGGGAAGACAGCCTGGGTCTCCCAAATATGTATTTCTGTGGAGGTGATGTTTTTGAAGAGGGAGAAAGAGGTGTTTTCTCATCTCTCTAGGGAGCCTACTGAAATCTTTCTGGAAAACACATAACGTGAAAGGCTTTTCTCTTTAGGAAAATTAAGAATGAGGGTGGAAGTGGGAAGGTGTATGTGTTTGGCCACATGGTCAGGGATGTCAATGCTGGTGGTGGCAAATGAGGCTTCTTCGGGTTATTGTGTTATCTTTGAGATCAAGGTAAATGTTTTCAAAATAAATATGAATATTAATAAAGAACAACAGTCTTCTATATCCATAGACCAGTGTCTCACTCCACCATCACCAGAGAAGCTTCCTCCTGCAGGAGATGGGACTAAATACAGAGAACAACAACTGGGAAATATGCAGAAAGTGAGAGACCTTATAACACTCTGTTCTAAATGGGATGTCTCCATCAAAGCCCTTCCCCGAGGGCACAGAAGAAAGAGGTAAGAGCCGGTAGGGATAGCTGACGCCAAAGAAACTGTGTCTTCCAGGCAGAACAGGACTGGCACATATATGAACTCACATACACTGTGGCAGCATGCACAAGATCCAAGCTAGGAGTTCCAGCAGATCCAGCAGAGGGGATAAGTGTGCCCCCCGCCCGGCCGCCCATACGCCCCGGAAAGGGAGCAGAGGCTCACTCTAGTCCCCTAAACTTTCTGACCACTCAGCGGTGCTTGTCCCTGGCTACTGGCTTTCTTACTTATCCCACCCCAGCTTGCCCCTAAGCACCCCTTTTCATCTGCGGGGTCCCGGGATCTCCCAACTCAGCCTGCTTCAGGGCTGAGGCTCTGGGGACAAAGTGGTGAGTGTGAGGCTGCAGGGGTTTCTTTGTTCCACGGAGTTGGCATATACCAAGCCCGCTGCCCTTTTGTCTGCGAGGTCCTTGGCCAACAAGTGGCCTTGATTCAGTACCAGCAGATCCATCCAGAGGGGATCCTTAGATCCACCACCACAGCCTACTTTAGGGAGGAGGGGATCTGAGAGCAAACTCCAGTGCTGAGGGGACCCAAGAGAGGGCAGAACAAGAAAAACCCCCAAGTACACAGCCACAACAAAATTCGGACCAAGCCGCCGAGACACCCTGACTGCAATCAAAGGAAGAGATGGGCAGGCGCCAATGCAAGAACTCCACCAACAACCTGAAAAGCGACATGATAACGCCAGGATCCAGCGAATATGCAACAGGAAGACCTCAACAACCTAATCCAGAAGAAGTAGAAGAAAACGACTTTAAACGTAACATTATGAAAGTGATAGAGACCATTAAATAGGATGTGAAAAACTCCTTTAAAGAAATGGAGGAGGTGTGCATAGGCAGGGATGGAGGAGGGAGGGCCTTGGGCTTCCCACAGGGCAGGGTACCCTGTCTCATCTTAAGGAAGCAGGAGGAGGGAGGAGAGGTAGTGGGGGAGCAAGAGGGGACTGGGAGAAGGGGAGGAAGTGTAAATTTTTGAATGAAAAATAAAAGAATATGGAAAAAAAGAAATGGAGGCGAAGACTACCAAAAAGTTAGGAGAAATGAATAAATCCCTCAAAGATACTCTAGAAATCCAAGAAAAAGCAATCAAACAGGTAGTGGAAACAGTTCAAGACTTGAAAACTGAAATGGAGGCAATGAAGAAAACACAAACGGAGGTAAGGCTGGAGATGGAAAATCTGGGTAAACGAGCAGGAACTACAGAGACAAGTATAACCAACAGAATACAAGAGATAGAAGAAAGAATCTCAGATGCTGAAGATATGATAGAGAAAATAAACTCATTGATCAAAGAAAATGACAAATCCAACAAATTCTCATCACAAAGCATCCAGGAAATCTGAGACACCATAAAAAGACCAAACCTAAGAATAATAGGGGTAGAAGAAGGAGAAGAAGTACAGCTCAAAGGCTCAGAAAATATATTCAACAAAATTATAGAAGAAAACTTTCCCAACCTAAAGATAGATATGCCTGTGAAGGTACAAGAAGTATGCAGAACACCAAATAGACTGGATCAAAAAAAATCCCCTCACCATATAATAATCAAAACACAAAAACATACAGAATAAAGAAAGAATACTAAAAGCTGCAAAGGAAAAAGGTCAAGTAACATATAAAGGTGAACCTTTCAGAATTACACCTGACTTCTCTATGGAAACCATGAAAGCCAGAAGGTCTTGGATAGATGTGTTGCAGACACAAAGAGACCATGGATGCAAGCCCAGACTACTATACCCAGCAAAGCTTTCATTCACCATCGATGAAGAAAACAAGATATTCCAGGATAAAAACAAATTTAAGCAACACATAGCCACAAACCCAGCCTTACAGAAAGTACTAGAAGGAAAACCATAACTAAAGGAAGCAAACAACACCCATAATAACACAGACATCTAACAACCCCCTACTGGCACAACTCAAAGAAGGGAAACACACAAAGTCTACAACCCCCCAAAAATAACCGCAGTTAACAACCACTGGTCATTAATATCACTTAATATCAATGGGCTCAATTCACCTATAAAAAGGCACAGCTTAAGAGAATGGATACGAAAACAGGATCCAACATTCTGTTGTTTACAAGAAACACACCTCAACCACAAAGACAGACATTATCTCAGAGTAAAGGGTTGGGAAAAGGTTTTTCAATCAAACGGCCCTAAGGAACAAGTGGGTGTGGCTATACTAATATCGAACAAAATCGACTTCAAACACAATCAACCAGAAGAGATGGAGATGGACATTTTATACTCTTAAACGGAATAATCCATCAGGATGAAGTCTCAATCCTGAATATATATGTCCCTAATATAAAAGCATCCACATATGTAAAGGAAACATTACTAGAACTCAAAGCACACATCAAACCCCACACACTAATAGTAGGAGATTTCAACACTCCTCTCTCACCAATGAACAGGTCAACCAGACAGAAACTTAACAGAGAAATAAGAGAACTAACAGATGTAATGAATCAAGTGGACTTAATAGACATCTATAGAACATTCCACCCGAACAAAGGAAAGAATATACCTTCTTTTCAGCATCTCATGGAACCTTCTCGAAAATTGACCACATACTCGGTAACAAAGCGAACATTCACAGATACAAAAAATTGGAGTAACCACCTGTGTCTTATTGGATCATCATGGAGTACAGTTAGAATTTAACAACAATTCCACCCCAAGAAAGCCTACAAACTCATGGAAACTGAACAGTCAACTACTGAACCACTCCTGGGTCAAGGAAGAAATAAAGAAAGAAATTAAAGTCTTCCTTGAATTCAACAAAAATAAAGACACAACATACACAAACCTATGGGACACTATGAAAGCAGTGGTAAGAAGAAAGTTCATAGCGCTTAGTGCCCACATAAAGAAAATGGAGAAAGCATACATTAGTGACTTAACAGCACACCTGAAAGCTCTAGAAAAAAAAAGAAGCAGACTCAACCAGGAGGAGTAGAAGACTGGAAATAATCAAACTGAGGGCAGAAATCAACAAAATAGAAACACAGAAAACAATCCAAAGAATCAATGAAACAAAGAGCTGGTTCCTTGAGAAAATCAACAAGACCAACATACCCCTATCCAAACTAATCAAAAGGCAGAGAGAGAACACTGAAATTATCAAGATCAGAAATGAAAAGGGGGACATAAAAACAGACACTAGGGAAATCCAGAGAATCATTAGATCTTACTACAAAAGCCTGTATGCCACAAAATTGGAAAATATAAAAGATATTTTAGATAAATATCTAAATATGGTTTTCTAGATAAATACCATATACCGAAATTAAATCAAGACCAGGTGAACAATTTAAATAGACCTATAAGTCGGGAGGAAATAGAAGCTGTCATCAAAAACCTCCCAACCAAAAAGAGCCCAGGACCAGATGGTTTTAATGCAGAATTCTACCAGAACTTCCAAGAAGAGCTAATACCTATACTCCTTAATGTGTTTCACATAATAGAAACAGAAGAGTCATTGCCAAACTCTTTTTGTGAAGCTACAGTTACACTGACACCAAAACCACACAAGGATGCAACCAAGAAAGAGAATTACTGGCCAATCTCACTCATGAACATCGATGCAAAAATTCTCAATAAAATACTGGCAAACCGAATCCAAGAACACATCAAAAAATTATCCATTATGATCAAGCAGGCTTCATCGCAGAGATGCAGGGCTGGTTCAACATACGAAAATCTATCAATGTAATTCATCATATAAATAAACTGAAAGAAAAAAACCATATGATCATTTCATTAGATGCTGAAAAAGCATTTGACAAAATTAAACACCCCTTTATGATAAAGGTCTTGGAGAGATTAGGGATACAAGGACCATATCTAAATATAATAAAAGCAATATACAGCAAGCTGACAGCGAACATCAAATTAAATGGAGAGAAACTCAAAGTGATTCCACTAAAATCAGGAACAAGACAAGGCTGTCCACTCTCTCCATATCTCTTCAACATGAGGTTCTAGTAATAGCTATAAGACAACATAAGGAGATCAAGGGGATTCGAATTGGAAAGGAAGAAGTCAAACTTTTGTTATTTGCAGATGATATGATAGTGTACATAAGTGACCCCAAAAACTCTACCAAAGAATTCCTACAGCTGATAAATACCTTCAGTGATGTGGCAGGATACAAGATCAACTCAAAAAAAATCAGTAGCCCTCCTGTACACAAAGGATAAAGAAGCAGAGAGGGAAATCAGAGAAATATCACCTTTCACGATAGCCACAAATAGCATAAAGTATCTTGGGGTTACACCAACTAAGGAAGTGAAAGATCTATTTGACAAGAACTTTAAGGCCTTGAAGAAAGAAATTGAAGAGGATACCAGAAAATGGAAGGATCTGCCATGCTCCTGGATTGGTAGGATCAATATAGTAAAAATGGCAATTCTACCAAGGGTAATCTATAGATTTAATGCAATCCCCATCAAAATCCCAACAAAATTCTTCACAGACCTTGAGAGAACAATAACTAACTTTATATGGAAAAACAAAAAGTCCAGGATAGCCAAAGCAATCCTATAGAATAAAGGAACTTCCGGAGGCATTACCATCCCTGACTTCAAACTCTATTACAGAGCTACAGTAATGAAAACAGCTTGTTATTGGCATAAAAACAGAGACGTTGACCAATGGAATCAAATTGAAGACCCAGATATTAATCCACAAACCTATGAACACCTCATATTTGACAAAGAAGCTAAAATTATACAATGGAAGAAAGAAAGCATCTTTAACAAATGGTGCTGGCATAACTGGATGTCAACCTGTAGGAGGATGAAAATAGGTCCTTATCTATCACCATGCACAAAAATCAAGTCCAAATGGATTAAAGATCTCAATATAAATCCGACCACACTGAACCTGATAGAAGAGAAAGTGGGAGGTAGCCTGCAATACATGGGCACAGGAGACCACTTCCTATGTAAAACCCCAGTGGCACACACAATAAGAGCAACAATGAATAAATGGGACCTCCTAAAACTGAGAAGCTTCTGTACAGCAAAGGTTAAGACAAAAAGGCAACCTAGTGAATGGGAGAAGATCTTCACCAACCTCACATCAGACAAAGGTCTGATCTCCAAAACATATAAAGAATTCAAGAATCTAGACATTAAAATCCTAAATAACACAATTAAAAAATGGGGTAATGATCTGAACAGAGAATTCTCAACAGAAGAAGTTCAAATGGCCAAAAAGATACTTAAGGTCATGTTCAACTTCCTTAGCGATCAGGGCAATGCAAATCAAAACAACTTTGAGATACCATCTTACACCTGTCAGAATGGCTAAACTCAAAAACACCAATGATAGCCTATGCTGGAGAGGATGTGGAGTAAGGGGAACACTCATCCATTGCTGGTGGGAATGCAAACTTGTGTAACCACTTATAAATCAGTGTGGCGGTTTCTCAGGAAATTGGGAATCAACCTACCTCAGGACCCAGCAATACCACTCTTGGGAATATACCCAAGAGATGCCCTACAAAAGCATTTGTTCAACTATGTTCATAGCAGCATTGTTTGCAATAGCCAGAACCTGGAAACAACCTAGGTACCCCTCAATGGAAGAATGGATAAAGAAATTGTGGAACATATACACATTAGAGTACTACTCAGCAGTAAAAAACAATAACATCTTGAATTTTGCATGCAAATGGATGGAAATAGAAAATACTATCCTTAGTGAGATATAACTCAGACCCAAAAAGATGAATATGGTATGTATTCACTCATTAGTGGACTCTAGCCATAAACAAAGGACATTAAGCCCATAGTTCACAAGCCTAAAGAAGCCAAATAGCAAGGTGAACCCAAAGAAAAACATATATAGATCCTCCTAGAAACTGGAAACAAACAAGATAGCCGGGCAAAAGTTGGGAGCATGGGGGTGGGGGTGGAGTTGGGGGAAGGGGAGAGGAGGAAGGAGAAGGGAGAAGGGAAGGACGGGGAGGGCTTGGGGGAGTGGGAGAGGGAAGATGGAGGAAGGGCAGATATTGGAGCAGGGAAGAAGATATCTACATTAAGGGAGCCATTTTAGGGTTGGTAAGAGACATGGCTCTAGAGGGGATCCCTGGTGTCCACGGGGATGTCCCCACCTAGGCTCTTGAGCAGTAGAGGAAAGGGTGCCTGAACTGGCCTTGTTCCATAGTCACACTGATAAATATCTTGAATATCACCATAGAAATTTCGTCCGATGGATGGAGATAGAGACAGAGACCCATATCCACATCAGAGCAATGGACTGAGCTCCCAAGGTCCAGTTGAAGAGCAGAAGGAGGGAGAAGATGAGCAAAGAAGTCAGGACCGTGAGGAGTTGGTCCACCCACTGAGACAGTGTGCCTGATCTAATGGGAGTTCACCAAATCCAGCTGGACCAGGACTGAATGAGCATGTGATCAAAGGGGACTCTCTAAATGTGGCTGCCAATGGGGACAGACTGAGAAGCCATCGATAATGGCACTGGGACTTGCCTCTTCTTCATGTATTTGCTTTTTGGGACCCTAGTTTGCTTGGATGCACACCTTCCTAGGCCTGGATGGAGGGGGGAGGGCCTTGGACTTTCCACAGGGCAGGTGCCCTCTCTTAAGGATGGAAGTGGAGGTAGGAGGGTTAGTGGGGTAGCGGAAGGGGAATGGGAGAAGGGGAGGAAGTGTCAATTTTAGAATAGAAAAATAAAAATTGAGCGGAAAACAAAGATCCAAGCTAGATAGGGTCCCAGTGCTGAGAGAGGAAGTGGACACCAGCCCCATCCCTAACTAAGACACTATCTCCAATTGACAACCACTTGAAAAAGAAAAGAATTTTCTCTAATGGAGTCTCTTTGGGTATACACACCATACTTAAGGGCAGTTCCATACCCAGAAGTAGATGGGCAACACAAAATAACTCAATGATGTTTTTAGAAGTGTTTTGTCTCATAATGCTTTGTTTGGGCTTTAAAAACAAACAAACAAACAACAAAAACACCCAGCTTTGTTTGTATTTTGATTATTTATTATGGTTTCCAGTTTTGTGTTTTTGTTTGTGTTTGTGTATGTTTCTCTTGCTTTTTCTTTTTTTTCTTCTTCTGCTTTTTCTTTGTTTTTACCCCTTCCTATTTTTCTTTTTCTTTGCTTCTTTCATTTTCTTTTTTTCAGGCAGGGTTTCTCTGTGCAGCCTTAGCTGTCCTGGAACTCACTCTGTAGACCAGACTGGTCTCCAACTCAGAGATCCCTGCTTCCTAAGTGTTGGGATTTAAGGTGTGCACCACCACTGCCTGACTTCTGTCTGTTTTTCTATTTGCTTTTATTCTGGTTTGTTTGTTCTTCATTGGCCTGTTTGTTTTCTAAAGAAGGAGAGAAAGGAGGCATGGAGTCAAATGGGTAGTGAAATAAGGAGAATCTGAGAGGAGATGAGGGAGAGGAAACCATGAATGGAATATGCTGTATGAAAAATTATTTTCAAACAAATAAATAAGCGGGTACTCCCCGGGTCTTTCTAGTAGTTTCTAGTCCTAAATCACAGCCATCTGGGCTGTGATTGAAGCCTGTGGACTCACCTCAGAACATTTTTTTTTCCTTCTGGTATGTATACAGTGTGTTGGGTGTATGTGGTGTATGTATTTACTAATGTAGATATATGCACATCTGTGTGTGTATGAGGAGTCCAGAGGTCAAAACTGGGTGTCTTTCCTCGACTGCATCATCTTTATTTATTTAATAATTTATTATTTATTTGTTTGTGGGTGTGGGGGGGGTACGCATGTGCCACAGCACACGTGCAGAGATCAGAGGACAACTTGACGGAGTCTGTTCTTCCTTCCACCATGTGGGACCCAGGGACAGAACTCGGGCCATCAGGTTGGTGGTACCAACTGACATTAGCTACCTCACCATCTCACAGACTCATCTAGTTTATTTTTTGAGACAGGGTTCCTTACTGATCTCATCGGTTGGACTAGGTAGGCTGGCCAATGAACTTCAAGGATTCTCTTGTCTCTGTGCCTCCCTCTGTTCCCCGGGCACAGGCTTAAACCATCATGCCAGGTCTGTGCTTGGCTTCTCATGATCTGAACTCAAGTTCCTGTGCTTGGGCAGTGGGCACTTTACAGGCTGCACCATCTTCCCAGCACCACAGAACATTCTTTAAAATATATCATAAATACAAGAAATTCATCTAGGAAGGCAGTTTCATCTGCATGGAGCCATCAGACAAATAATGTGTATGCTGTAACGATGCACACGCATGAACACATGCACACACATGAACATGCCATCGAACAGCACCCTGTTCTCAAAGGGATAAGGCCACCACTTTCCATGTAGCACATAAAATAATCCTTCAGTCAAAACATTTGTTATTCTTCTTATGAGAGAGTTACAGTTCTGCCCTGGAGACCGTGTTCTGCTAACTTCCAGGCTCCTAACCCCCAATGGCAGGAGATGCTGTAGAGGTTAGCAGTGAAAAGAGGGTAATTTCTATCCTTACGCATCAAAGCTATGGACCGCTTGCATTCTGACCCTTGAGTAAGCAAGTCCATATCTTCCCCTCTGCCTTGCTGTGTTTTCCTCCAGGGTCAGGCCCCTGTATGAAACCTTTTGCATCTAGAGACCTTTTGGCCAGCCCCTGCCCTCTGCTACCATGGACTGCAAGCTCCCTGGAGGGAAACTCTGCCTCTTTTATTCCCCCCATCTATCCCTGAGCTCAGATCCTGGGCCAGGACACACAGTGGTTGCTTAACACACCATTGCAGAAAGAATCAACAGTAACAGGGGGTGATGTGTAAGCAGGGCTTACCCTAGCCCAGATGTTGCAATATGCCCTCTGGATAGCTCAACTCTGGGATCCTCAAGAAATGTCAGGCTGTAGGGGCTGCTATGATTCCCTGTTTAGCAAACAGGGAAACTGAGTCATGATAACTAGGAACCTGGACTGTAGACTACAAAAGAAAATGACAGAGGGAAAATCATGGATTCTAGTCTGGCCTAGCAGGCTCAGGGTAATGTTTGTTTTAAACGTGCCAGTACATTACACTTGACATAATGATCTCCAGTTGCATCAATTTCCTAAAAATACTCCCTCTCTCTTTAATGCTTGAGTAAAACTCTATTGTGTCTGAGTGTGGTGGTGCATACCTTTAATCCCAACACTCAAGAGACAGATACAGGCAGATATCTCTGCAGTTTAAGGCACGTCTATATAGTGAGACCTTATCTCATTTCTTTTCATTGTGTATTTCCTTCTATGTATTTTCTTCATCCATTCATCTCTTGATCGAGGTCTAGGGTGTTTCAGTTCCTGGCAGTTGCAAATAGAGCAGCAGTGAACATGGATGCGCAAATGTCTGTGTGATAGGATATAGTGTCCTGGGGGTGTTAGAGTAACTGTGGTGACCCAGATTCAGAAGGACAGAAACCATGCTCTCTCTCATATCTGGATCCTACCTATGCATTTTTATGCGTGTGTGTAAAAATGGTTGAGAGTGTGGCTGTGAGCTAGAAATAAGAAGGTGGCCACGAGAAGGGAGAAACACATACCCATAACGTAAATGAATTTTAATGTTTTTAAAAAGGTGTGTTCTAGCTGGGATCATCCTTGGGATGATTGGGAATTTCTCTAGTGCCAGGTTTCTTGCTAGCCCCATAATGGCTCCCTCAATCAAAATATCTCTTTCCTTGTTCTCATCTCTGTCCATCTCAACTACCCCACTCCCTCAAGTACTCTTCCCCACTTCCCTTCTCTCCTACTCTTCCCCTCTGCCCTCCCTTTCCCTCCCAATTTTATCAGGTGATCTTGTCTATTTATCCTTTCCAGGAAGATCTATGTATGTTTTTCTTAGGGTTTACCTTGTTCCTTAGCTTCTGTAGGATCATGAACTATAGGCTCAATATCCTTTGCTTTACATATCCACTTATGGGTTAGTACATACCATGTTCATTTTTATGGGTCTGGGTTACCTCACTCAGAATTTTTTTTTCTAGTTCCATCCATTTGCATGCAAGTTCCAAGCCCTAAGCAATAGGAGAGAGGGTGCCCGAACTGGCCTTACTCTAAAGTCAGACTGATGACTATCTTAAATATCACCATAGAATCTTCATCCAGCAACTGATGGAAACAGAGGCAGAGACCCACAGCAGAACACTGAGCTAAACTCCAAAAGTCCAGTTGAAGAGTGGGAGGAGTGAGAATATGAGCAAAAAGGTTAAGACCATCATGGGTACACCCACTGAAACAGTCTACCTGAGCTAATGGGAGCTCACCAACTCCAGCCGGAAGGAACCAGCATAGGTCCAAACTAGTCCCTCTGAATGTGGGTAACAATTGTATGGCTGGGCAGACTGCAGGGCCACTGGCAGTGACTCAGAATTTATCCCTACTGCTTGTACTGGCTTTTTGGGAACCTATTCTCTTTGGATGGATACCTTGCTCAGCCTAAATATAGTAGGGAGGGCTTTGAACCTTCCCCAAAGCAATGTACCTTACCCTCTCCGAAGAGTGGATGGGGAGTGGGGTAGGGGGTAGGCAGAGGGAGGAAGGAAGGGAGTGGGAACTGGGATTGGTATGTAAAATGAAAAAAGATAGTTTGTTTTCTTTTGACTTTAAAGGTATATTCTATGGTTCTGCTCATGTCTTGAGCTAATTTACTAATTCACTTTCTGTTTTCTTGTTTGCTGACTTTAGCTAGCAGGTCTGTAGTTACTGGAGCCCAAAAATTTATCCCTACCTTCAGAGCTTCACAAATTACCCAGGGCTAATAAGAAAAGAGATTGGACTTTCTTTCTCTGTTAACTGGGTACCATAGTTTGCACAATCACATGTTTCTCAGACTTTCATTTGGAAATGGCCCCAGGGTGATGCTATTTATAGGTGGTAGAGCCTTTGGAAAGAAGGCTGTGTGAGGTCCTTAGGTCACTGGGGATATAGACCACTGGGGGAAGGTAGAGGATAAGGTCAAAGTCTACAGTATGGGAAAAGATCTTCACCAACTCCACATCAGACAGAGGGATGATCTACAAATATATAAAGAACTCAAGAAATTGGTCATCAAAAGAACAAATAATTCAATAAAAAATGGGGTATAGATCCAAACAGAGAACTCTCAACAGATGAATCTAAAATGGTTGAAAGATACTTAAGGAAATGCTCAACATCCTAAACCATCATAGAAATGCAAATCAAAACAATTCTGAGATTCTGTCTTACAAACTACAAGAATGGCCAAGATCAAAAACCCTAATGACAACTTATGCTGGAGAGGATGTGGGGGAAAAGGGAACAGTCTTGGATTGCTGGTGGGAATGCAAGTCGGTACAACCCCTTTGGTTATCAGTGCAGCAATTTCTCAGAAAATTAGTAAACAACCTTCCTCAAGACCTAGTAATACCATTTTTGGGTATATATCCAAAGGATGCTCAATCGTGCCACAAGGTCATGTGCTCAACTATGTTCATAGCAGCTTTGTTTGTCATAGCCAGAACCTGGAAACAACCTAAATGCCCTTTGACCAAAGAATGGATAAGGAAAATGTGGTACATTTACACAATGGAGTACTACACAGCAGAAAAAAAAATGACAGCTTGAATTTTGCAGGCAAATGGATGGAGCTAGAAAACATCATTTTGAGTGAGGTAACCCAGACCCAGAAAGACAATTATCACATGGACTCACTCATAAGTGGTTTTTAAACATAAAGCAAAGTAAACCAGCCTACAAATCACAATCCCAGAGAACCTAGACAACAATGCGGACACTAAGAGAGACTTACATAAAACTGATCTACATGGGAAGTAGAAAAAACAAGATCTCCTGAGTAAATTGGGCGCATGGGGATCATGGGAGAGGGTAGAAGGGGAGGGGAGAGAAAGTGAGTGGCACAGAGGAAAAAATATATAGTGCAATAAAAACAATTTTTTGAAAAAGATTGAAGTCTAAGGTAGGAGGTCTGAAGGCAGCGACAGGCAGATCTTGGAATTTGAGGTAAACCTATTCTACAGAGTGAGTTCCTGGACAGCCGAGGCCACACAGAGAAATCTAGTCTGAAAACAAAACAAAACAAGAACAAAGTCTAATGACACATGTACTCTAAAATACACAGCAAAGCCCATTCCTTTGTATGATAAATACAAGATGACTTTAAAAGAAAAGGCACCGTGGGACCTCAGCCTTCTTCTTCCTCTTTAGTTCCTTGAGACATGAGATTTCCTCAGCCCTATACTCCTACTGGAATATACTCTTTCCCCAGGCTCAACACAGTGAAGCTAACACCACAAGCTACAACCTCAGGAAACATGAGTCTAAACCAACCTTTTTGCTTTGTAAACCTATTGTCTCGGGTATTTTGTTACAGTAACGGAAAGTTGACTGAGACATGGAGAATGTTTACTTTCTCTTTACATTCTTTGAGTCGTGTGTAGTATTGAAGCATCCAATATCTGCTTTTTCCTCACTCCTCTCCTCAGTCCTCGGGCAAAGGAGGCAAGCAAAACATAAACTCACCCATGTCATTGTCAGATGTAAAAGACAGCTGAGGATTCTCAGCCTCACAGGATGAGTGATGCCTTCAGGGATGTGCTCAGTCCAGAACTGTATACAGATCACCCACAGCAGAACTCCCAGTGAGAATGTAGCAACAGCGGCTACAAGGAGTGTCAGGGCCAGAACCACCATGCTGCTTCTGCTTCAGAGAAGGCCAAGTGTTGTTTGTGCCTGTCACAGGCCCTGGAAGATGCAGTGCAGCCCAGTAGGGCCTCTTATACATCACCGGCTTCTCTCCCCTCCTCCCTGCTTCCAGCCCACAGCCCAAACTTGGAGTCACTGACACAGAGGAGGGTGTGGTTCTAGACCAGCAGCTGTGCAGAGGAGAAAGTGGCTCCTATCAGTTCATTCATTTGGAAAGAGATCTCAAGAGCTCTTATTTAAATCCTGGCATTGCTACTAGACATTGCATTGGGTAAGCCACAGAGTTACCGTAGTCATAGACAATTCCTCAAACGTCATTGCCCACACCTAATTCTAGTCTTGCCACACTTACTATTCCTTAACTAGATGAGGGCCTTTGCACTTGCCGTTTCTCTGTGCAGCAACTCCTGCCCCCCACTACCCCCCACACAGTAAATGCCATCTGCGCTCTATCCTGCCTGTTGCTGCTCAAATATCACTTTCTGTCTATCTAGCTATTTAAAACGGTAATACTTCACTACCAACAGCCCCGTGGCCCGTTGGCACCACTCTGTTTAATTCTCATCTGTGGCTTTTATTATCACTCAGGATGCCAGTCCCTTGCCTGTAGAACACACATTTTGAATGCAGAAATGTTTATGTTGTTGATGCTTTAAGATTTATTTGTTTTTACTTTTATGTTATAGGTATTCTGCCTGAAGGTACGTCTGTGCACCATGCCTGCTGGTGCCCTGGATGCCATAAGAAGGTGTCAGATCCACTGGAACAGAGTTACAGATGGTTGTGAGCTACCATGTGGGTGCTGGAAATTGAATCCAGGTCCTCTTCATGAGCAACCAATGCTCTGCGTCACAGAGCCACCTCTCTAGCCCCCAACGTTGTGGTTTTGTGCCTAGGCTGGATTAGGGTCTGGTTTTCTGTCAGGCCTATGCAAAGCTACACCAAATGGAAGGATGGATGAACAGGTTTTTCCTCTCCGTTGTAAAATAGAGAAGCTTAAGTATGCTTGCTTTCTAGGTCAGGTCACATGCTAAGGCAGTTTTCACAACCTTTCCTAGGAAGGAGGTTCTATATGATCATAACAACGGGGGCATGGCCCCTGTCTCCTGTCTCCCTGTGATGGTTGGCTTTAATCATCAAATTAACACAATCCTGAATCAAACCGGGAAGAAAGTCTCCATGAGGGATTGTCCACATTAGATTGGCCTGTGGTCAAACCTGTGAGGGGTGGTCTTAAATAAATTACTTGATGTGAGAAAGACCCAGGCCACTGTGGGCAGCACCAATTCCTAAGCCAGGGTCTTTGAACTGCATAAGAGCAGAAAAATGGTCATGAGCCCAAGCAAGCAGGCAGTCGAGAATGCATGCATTAAGTTTTCTCTCTGCTCTTGCCTGTGGGTGTGATGTGACTAGCTGTCTGAAGTTTCTGCCTTGATTTTCCTCACAATGATGGACTGTAAGCCGAAGCAAACCCCTTTCTTCCCTAGATTGCTTTGCATCCGTGTATTTTATTATAGCCACAGAAATGAAACTAGAACATTCTCCAACCTGGCGATGAAGCAGAAGCTTTCAAACAAAGAGGTTTTACCTCTCAAGAGTCAGCGGGACACTGTGATTGACAGATGAGCTGGGTCCGTCTCAGAGACAGACGCCAGAGATGTGCTAAGCGTCTCTACACTTAAGTTGGCCCCTGCGACGCAAAGTGTTTGGTTTAGCATATCAATACACCTGTGTCAGGGTCACTTGGATTGGAATGTTGGGTCTGCTCAGTGCCAAGCATTCTAACAAGGGGCAAGTTACTGACAGTTTCTAAACCTTTCCTCAGGGGGTGGTTGAGTACACCCAAACACATCATCAGACGCAAAGCATTACTATGAGTGTGCCCGGCCACACACTCAACAGATGGCAGCGACAAAAACAATGACCAACACATTTCCTCCGTGTTCTCCATTCATATCCCTTGTGCACCCACAAGAATGCAAGGCTCTGGCCCCTGTGAAAGGGGAGGGGAAGGAGGGATGCAACCTGACCAGTGGGATGTGAGTGGGGATGCTGGAGCCCCTGCCTAGGCATGGAGGGTCTACACAGTCCTCCAATGCCTGGCTGTAGAGCATCCACAGAGTCCACTGGGATCTTTCTGGAAAGGAAGGGCACCTGGTAGTCTTATCAGGTCACAGCCCTGTGGTAAGCTTGGAGGGGAGTAATATGGGGTGATATGGGAAGAAAACTGAGAGGGCGCATTTTTGCAAGATATTGTGGGAACATTGCATAAAGCTGTAGAGATGCAAGGTTGCTCGCTCTGGCAGCCACCTTTCACCATGGCTGTTTCAGCAAGAGCTGGCGTCAGCCATACTAGATTCTAAATCCAGTTTAACTATAAGCCACGTTTTGCAGATTTCTTTCTGATTTTATCCCTTGTGTACATTTTGCTCTGGATTCTACCCAAAGCTGTTGGTTCTGATGATTAACCTGTAAGTACCCCCACCCTCCCATCCACACCTCCAGCTGTAGTGTGAGAAGAGCTGGTGTGGGGAAAGGGCCACAGACCAGAAGTTCTTTTCTCATGGTCTTCCCAGCTTCTGTGTGGAAAACAGGTCTGGGAAGATAGCAGTCTTCCCTCCTTCTCTCTCTGCCTGTGTATCTGACTCCCTGTCTCTGTCTCTCTCCCTCAGTTTATTCATCTGTAAAATAAAGTCTGAGCTTTTTTCTCCCCCTCTGTGTCAAGCCCTGGGCCAAATCCTTTGCATATGTTAAGGTGTGATGGTGCATTCCCACATATTCAGGTTTAACTTGTTGGTACATAAATCAGGGCTCAGTCACCCTTGACACTGTTTCAGGACCCTGCTGCTTCTAATTCGCTGGCATTAAAGCCGAATATTGGTCTTTTGTGAACTCACCTGTGTTGGCTAGTTGTTTGTCAACTTGACATAAACTTGAATCATTTGGGAAGAGACTTTCAATAGAGAAAATGCCACCATAAGATTTGCCTGTAGGCAAGTCTGTCATGCTTTTTCTAGACTGATGTTTGATGTTGGAGGGCCCAGTCACCTGTGGACCATGCCATCCCTGGGCAGGTGGCACAGAGCTGTATAAGAAAACAAACTGAGCAAGTCAGGAGGATCAGGTCAATAAACATTTATCCTCCATGGCTTCTGCTTTAGCTCCTGGATCCAGGTTCTTGCCTTGAGTTTCTGGACCAACTTCCCCCAGTGATGGGGTGTGACCTGAGAGTGATAAGCTGAAATAAGCCCTTTCCTCCTCAAGTTGTTTATGGGCATGGTGTTTCAGGACAGCAATAGAAACGCTAACTAAGACATCCCCTATTTGGAACAGCTAGGCATAACATTCCTGGCTCACTCTACTGACCTCCACACCCAACATGGATGTCAAAGAAAAGTTGTGGTGGCCATTTTGACATAGGGTGACACTAGATTCATACCTACATATATAACCTATCACTTAGAACTCCTTCCTATAATGCTGGAGAGAAAGTTCAATCCATAAAGTGTTTTCATGCAAGCATGGGGACCTGAGTTTGGATTTCCAACATCTATGTGAAAAGCCAGTTATAGCAGTACAAACCTGCAATCCTCAGCATTGGAGTGGCATAGACAGGAGGACTCCTGAAGCTTTCTGGCTTGCTAGTCTGCCTGAAGAGGTAAAAGACCAGGTTCAGTGAAAGACCCATCTCAAAAAATGAGATGGAGATCTGTCAAGACAGATCAGTAGATAAGAGTTTGTCACCATGCCTGATAACCTGAGTCTGATACCTGAGACCCACTTTGTGGAAGGAGAGAAACGACTTCCACAAGTTGTCCTGTGATTTCCACAGGTATGCTCTCTCTCTCTCTCTCTCTCTCTCTCTCTCTCTCTCTCTCTCTCTCTCTCTCTCTCACACACACACACACACACACACACACACATTAACTAATTTAAAAGTAGCTAGAGTGATGGCTTAGTCTTTAAGAGTGTGTACTGCTGTTGCAGAAGACCCAAGTTCAGTTCTCAGCAACCATGTGGGGCAGCTCACAATTACCTGTGACTCCAACTCTTGGGAATCTAACTTCCTCTTCTGACATTTGCCCAGTACGCACACATGGACAACATGTACATACACACAAAAATAAATCTCAAAAATTAAGAAAAACATAAGATGAAGAAGTGATTGAAGAAGATACACATTAACCTCTGATCCTACACACACAGATACATACACACACACACACATACACACGCAAACACAAACACAAACACGAGCAAACGCAGCTACTCACTGAATAACTCCTGTATGAATAATATTCTGGACTTGAATAAAGGTTTTCATTTAAATTTTGCTTATTATCATGTGTGTGTGTTTGTGTGTGTATCCATATGTGTGTGTGAGAGAGAGAAGAGTGAGGAGGCAGGGATGTAGAATCAGAGGACAATTTTTTGAGTCAGTTATCTTTTTCTACCATGTGGTTTGTGACCAACTCAGGCTGTTAGCCTTGTGCAGCAAGCCTGGCCATCTCTCTGGCCCCCAGTAAGGGCTCTGACCCACAGGCACTCTTCTGATGTGGGACACAGAAGAAAGTGACTGACAAACTGCCAATATAGGTGGAACTGTCTTTGAAATTTCCTGCTTCATGGAAATGTCTGCTGGACACTATGGGCCTATAGGCTGAAGATGTATGCCCCAACAGTACAAAGAACTTTGGGTGACTGTCCAGGCAGCAAGATGTCTCTATCATTTCTAGAGTTTCGGAAGTTGCTTACAATGTACTTCCTGTTTACTTAGGTAATATTATATCCTTCTGGAGTCTTTGATGGGATTGAAGAATTTATAGTTATAGTTTTCCTTAGTCATGATAAAAGATAAAGTAGAGATAAATATTGTAACTGTAATTCTTGCTTGATACCTGTTTTGTTATATGTAATTTTACTATGTTAAAGTTAAAGCTTTACTTTTTATTTAAACAAAAAAGGGGAAATGGTGTGGGAGGTCCTTCTGTCTATGTGTTGCTTTTATTGGGTAATGAATAAAGAAACTGCCTTGGCCTGTTGATAGGGCAGAACTTAGGTAGGCAGGAAAACTAAACTGAATGCTGGGAGAAAGAAGGGCAGAGTCAGAGAGAAGCCATGGAGCCCCACCGGAGACAGACAGATGGAATGTTATCTAGTAAGCCACAGCCATGTGGTGATACACAGATTAATAGAGATGGGTTAAATTAAGATACAAGAGTTAGCCAATAAGAAGTTAGAGCTAATGGGCCAAGCAGTGATTTGAATAATATAGTTTCTGTGTGTTTATTTCGGGGCTGAGTGGCTGGAAACCAACAAGCAGACCTCAAACAACACTCTTCTCCCAGTGAATTCAGCTGTTGGCTGCCTTCCTTTGATGGCTCTGCCAGGCATGTCTCCTCCTCTTTGGAACCTGTGGGCAATACTGTAATTCTGCTACTGCATATGTTCTATTGAGTCACCCTCACGTGTCTCTTGTGAACAGCATCCTGAACCTGGCCTCCTGCCTAGTCAGGTCTCTCCCAGCAAGTGTCTTGATGAAGATGAGCCAGACACAAACCAGACAAGAATCACAAAGGCTATCTGACCAAAGTTTCCTGCTACAGCTCAGATCCTCAGGCAGGAGTCTTCACAGGATGAAGGCGGGTGCCATGGAAAACATTGTATCTGTGATAACAAGGTCTCTTGAGGATAGGGCTTAGAGGCCAAGCCTTGTTCCAGACTCTTCGAGACTAGTTAGAAGAGAAACCACAACACGTGTTCAGTTCCTCTGCTCTGTCTAGCATTTCAAGAGATTCAAGTCTTGTGCCCACTTTATGGATAAGAAAACTGAGCCTTGATAAAGCTAAACAGCTTTCAGAAAGTTAGAGAAACTCCTAAGTACTTGTCACAGGGGACTTCACAGGCAAGGGAGGCTCCTCCTGTACCCCCTTTTATGCAATGACAAGATTTCAGTTAACAAAGAAAACCTCCAGTGACCATATAGATTTTAGCTGTCTGGTTTAAGGACAAGCATGAGTCATCCGGACATGCTCTAAACAGGAACGGCCCATGGCTTGCTCAACAGGCAGATGGTTGCAAATCTATGTTAGGCCAAGGCTTGTTTCACAACAGAAAAGCTTATTTTCTTATCTATGAAGACATACTGATATAAAAATTGTTCCAAGGGGTTGGCGAGATTGCTTAGAACATAAACGCGCTGGCTGTGCAATTCTGACATCCTGACTCATCTCTGGAACCCATGTTGGAAGGAAAGAGCCACTCCAGAAAGTTATCCTCTGACCTTCCCACATCAGTCATGGTGTTCACACACTCACATTCACACACACAGAATACTAATAAATAAAAGTTCTGTGTGTGAGGCACTGGGGTGTGTGACACTGAGGACCAACTCTGAAGCTTCCTATGCAAATACTCTACCACTGAACCACACCTGCAGTCCCCAGAGTATTCTTGCTTATTTATTTATTTTTGTTGTTGTTGTTTTGTGTTTGGTTTTTTGTTTTTGGTTTTTGGTTTTTTGATACAGGGTTTCTCTGTAGCTTTGGGTGGTCTGTCCTGGACCTAGTTTTTATTTTAGATCAGGCTGGCCTTGAACTCACAGAGATCCGTCAACCTCTGCCTTCCAAGTGCTG
Organism: Ondatra zibethicus; assembly: GCA_004026605.1. NCBI lineage: Eukaryota > Metazoa > Chordata > Mammalia > Rodentia > Cricetidae > Ondatra > Ondatra zibethicus. The sequence goes on along the minus strand of PVIU01001955.1, from coordinate 141,062 downwards.
GGATTAAAGGTGTGTGCCACCACCACCTGTCTGTTGTTGTTGTTTTTTATTTTTTGATATGGGGTCTTTCTATGTCGCCTCGGCTGTTCTGGAACCAGGCTGGTCTCAAACTCATAGAGATCCACCTGCCTCTGCTTCTAGAGTGATGGGATTAAAAGACAAAACAAAATAATACCTCAAAAACAAACAAAAGTCAATATTGGAAAAAGAAATAATAATAAAACAATGGAAGCTGGGAGAGGTGCTCAAGCCTATAGTCCCAGCACATGAGAAGTTGAGGCAAGAGGCTCACAAATCCAAGGCCATCCTGGGGTACATAGCAAGATCAAATCTCAAGAAACGAAAAAGTTTAACAAAAGGAAGAAAAAGGTCAGTGCTAAGACTCACATTGGTGATGCTGTTGTTCTTAAAGACAAGACACCACCTTATCTCTTTTGAGACAAGGACTCACAATGGTAGCTCAGGCTGGCCTGCAAAGCATTATGTGTTCCAGTCCAGGCTGGCTTCAAACTTGTGGCAATTCTTCTCCTTCAGCCAATAAGTGCTGTGATTACAGATATGTGACACAATTCTTCTCTCACTTTTGAATCTAAACCAGATTCACAACTTTACATTTTTTCTTAAATAAAATTCTCAAAATTGTATGAACTCAAACCAAACTGAAACTAGAAGTGTGTGTGTATGTGTGTGTGTGCACAGATGTATATGAATTTACATGGAATATTGTAACCTACTCTTGTCTTTTCCATACCAATGAATTTATTTGTGTAATCTTCAGTGTCTACAAAATAAATAGAATAGCTATTACATCATTTGTACTTGCCATAATTGACTTAATCAATTACTGTTAGATGTCTAGATTGACTCTGATTTTCTTCTTCAATCTTTTGTAATAGTTACTGTAGTTGGAGAAAAACAAAACCCAAATGAAGACTGCTAAATTTAAAAAAGAGAGAATACTTCCATATTTTTGATACATGTTTTGATAGATGTTATCTTTCAAAACAGCTGTGTCAACTTCTCCCTCAATCCAGACTAGATCACACGTGATCATTCCTGTACTCTCAACACACTGAGCAGTACCATTGTTCCTTGATTTGTCCTTCAATTTACTGCATAGTTAAGGATGGCCTTGAACGCCTCCCCTCTTGTTCCACCACCCAGTTGCTGGGGTCGCAGAACCATGTTCAGTTTAGTTGGCTTGATTTAAATTTGTTTTCCTATTTATTTATCGAAAGCCAGCAGAGTCTACCTCTGTTGACTTCCTCCCAGGGCTCGATCAGTTGCATCAGCATAGCAAAGGGATCTTAGGGTAAGGACCCACACACTTGCAGCTCCACTTGGGTCTCTTTATTGTTCTGCTTTAATTCTAATTTTCTTGCCCTAAATGTCTATAATTTCTTAGCTCTAATTCTTTGTCTCAATTCTAATTCCAGTTCCAATTCTCTGTTACCCATCTCTGTTCCAACACTTTCTTGTTCTAATTCCTCTTCATTCTTCCTTCCTTTTCCTGCATTCTCTAGCCTTCTACATTCTTTACTCTTCCAGTCTTGTTCCCTCTGCTGTTACAGATTCCCAAGCACAGCTGCAGCAGGGAGGCGGTCCCTACCACCTTTTAAAGGGGCTGCTAAAGGTTACAAAGGGAAGAGAGTAAACCAATGAGAGATCTAAGGAAGAGGCAACAAATGCGTGTACTATTTCACATTTCTTAAGTGTAATTAATAGTATCTGGACATGGCTAGGCAGTTAGGTGTTATTGATTTCTTGTAGGACTAAGATAGATCAAGGACAGTCACCTGCGATACCGCCCTAATTCATCATAAATTTTTGAAGGATTTAGATTTAGCAAGGCTAGGCACTTGCAATTCCACTCTATGAATGTTTCCCCCTGTGATCACCCCACAAGGACTTCCATCTGGCCAAATCATACAGCCAGGGAGTTAATTATAGAGAACAGGCTTTTAAGTTTTTGTTTGTTTGTTTTTTATTGTAGTGTAGGACAAAAGGCTAGACTGTCTTATTTTATTTGCCAGAATACACAGTTTGGGGGGAAAAGTCATCCTATTAACAGAACACAGGAAAATTATGCCCAACATGAGGAATACATCAAAGGAGAGCATGTTATCACACAAGAGAATTTGGAGTTAGAGACAGCCAGCTATTCAAAAGGCAGTATTTTTCACAGGCTGTGCCTATGTGAATTTAACCTCCATCAGATATGTAAATCTCTGGTGGGATGGCCTTCTAAATGTCATCTGATCTACTACATAACTTTGTGGATCCCATGGTTTATTTATTATGGTTTTTCAAGACACCATTTCTCAGTGTAGCCTTGACTGTTCTGGAACTCACTCAATAGAACTTGGGATCCTCCTACCTCTGTCTCCCGAGTGCTGGGATTAAAGAAGTGCACCACCACCACCCAGCTCTCTTTAATTTTCATGTTATGGCTATGGGCGTCCTGCCTGTTTGTATGTCTATGCACCGTGTACATACAGTGCTCACAGAAGCCAGAAAGAGAGTGTGGATCTCAGGAACTGGAGTTACAGGTAGTTGTGAGGCAGCAAGTGAGTGGTGATGGGAATTGAACCTGGGTCCTCTGCAAGAACAATTGCTCTTAATTCCTTAGGAGGACACTGGAAGCTGTGGGTAACCAACACATCCTGCCTTCGGGGTGTGCGCGTGCTGTGCCTCAGCTGCTGCCGGGGAAAAATGGCAGCTCACTTCTAGATCTCTTCTGCACTTTATAGGAAAGTTTCCAACAGGGCAAAAACCAAACCCGGAGAACTGCTGGTGTCATTGTTGTCAGGATCAAAATGGAGTCCTTTGCGTCAATATTAACAAAATAAATAAAATCAGGGGACAGTAGAAGAAGGCTTTGCATACGCTCTTGCAGATTACCTGTTGGGCTGGCCTTTTGGGACCCTATTCCTCATACTGGGTTGCCTTGCCCAGCCTCAATACAAAGCGAAGTGCTTAGTCTTACTACAACTTGATATGTCATGTTTTGTCGATATCTATGGGAGGCCTGCCCTTTGCTGAGGAGAAATGGAAGAGGAATGGATGGGAGGGATGGTGGAGGCAGAGAAGAAGTTGGGGGAGGGGCTCAGAGGAGAGGAGGGAGGGGAAGTTGTGGTCTGGTTGTAAACTGACTAACTAACTCTCCCAGAAACTCAACCTTGCCCAAAAGCCACCACATTTGATAAACACACACACACACACACACACGCACGCACACATCCCCCTGCAAAGATAACTGCCCAGTAACTATCTTTAAACCTTAACTGACATCACCCTTAATGCTGTCAAATTGTTGCTTCAAATTGTCTTTTAAAAATGCTTCCCTGACTTGTCAAATAATTTCCAGTGCTTTATTTCCCCTCTTTAGTGCTATTCTTAAATAAATAAAATCTCTCTCTCCAAAAAACAAAAAGAAAAGTCTGGGAACATTGTTCTACTCCCTCCTCTACCCTCCCATGCTTCTTCCTGTGCTCAAAAAAGTCAAGCCTTATTTGTTCAACTATGTTCATAGCAGCATTATTTGTAATAGCCAGAAGTGTGGCTGACAAGTGGGGCAGACTGAGAAGCCAATGATAATGGCACTGGGATTTGTCTCTACTGCATGTACTGGCTTTTTGGGATCCTATTCTCTTTGGATGCATACCTTGCTCAGCCTGGATGTAGGCCTTGAACTTTCCCACAGGTCAGGGTGCCTTGCACTCTCTTAGGACTGGAGCGGGTGGGGGAGGGTTTGTGGGGGAGTGGGAGGTAAGTGGGAGGTGAGGAGGAAGTGGGAATTTTGATTGGTATTATTTTTAAAGTAATAAAAAAAAAGAGGAAAAAAAAGTTAAGCCTTGAATGCCAGGCTCTGGCATATGGACCACACACTAATTTTATCATGACATTTGGAATCCTTGAGGCTCAACCATGGCCTGTCCAGGGGTCCATGGCCTAAGGCCAAGTGTTCCTGCCTCACAGATCCTTGTAGTGCATCTCAGTGTGCTTACGTTTCGTGACGTCTCCCTGAATTTCTAACCATATTTTCCCTTGCGCATTGTGTTGCTGTGTTCATCAAGCATTTACAAACTGATCGCTACAGGCATGGTTAGTAGTTTTTGCTCATAAAACACTGGCTGAGAAGATTAAACAGCAGAACCTTCATCTCTGCCACTTCAGGGAGGCTGGAAGAGCAAAATCAATGTGGCAGCAAGATGGGCTCCTTCTGGGGGCTACAAGGGATGGATCCACTGCAGGTCTCTTGGCTTAGCGATGGCTGTTCTCACCCTGTGTCTTCCACCTCTTCATTTCTCTGTTTGGTTTTGTGTCCAAAATCCCCGCTTTGGATAAGTAGGCTAGTCACAGTTGACAGGGGCTTAATGGAACAGCCTTGCTAAGACCCCCGTCTTCAAATAATATCTCCTTTTGGGTATTTGGGGTTAAGACTTTAAAAACAAGGGACAAGATTGAGCCCACAGCAATATCACCACTGCTACTAAATAGTTCTTTTCTTATGATATAATACTTCTTGCTTTGCACTCAATGGGTGCAAAGTCAGTAGTTAGGAAGCATTTAAGGTGAAGACTCCCTCAGTAAAAGGCTCTCTCAAAGAGGGGATTCCGGACTCTCCCCATCTCTACTGTACTGTTCTGAAAGGTTGAAGTGGCTTCTCCTGGTGAGATCACGAGGGAAAGATACAAGCATGTGCAGGTGTCTGGGTGAACTGCCTGCCTGCTCCTCGCGGCCGCAGGTGGAAGTGGGCAATGTCCAGAGCCACCTGGCACCAGTTCCTGGTGTTATTCAACAAGCCTATGCACACACCTGAGCTACGCATTCTTCCCGGAAGCTGAATCAGAGAGAAGGCGATGTTATAGTCATTCGATGAGAGCCTGAGTGGGAAACAGACACTCGGGTAGGATGCTCATCATAAGGAGCTATGCGGACACACCAGGGACAGAACAGCTGGGGACTGGACGGTTCCACCCCAGCCCTGGAAGTGGATCCCAGAAATGTGAAGAGAGCTTCTAGCAGGATCTGAGTATGATACGGTAATCTCTAGTCCAAGATGCCATTTGGCCATTGCCAAGGCAATCCCGCTGGACTTAATAACCAAGGCCAGCATCCCTCATTACTCTCCCCAAAGGCCCTGCTGCTGCTGCTGCTGTTGTACTCCTCGCTGCCCAGACCTTTCAGGGCGACAGAGGATAAAGAGACTTACAAATGGATCCAAGTGGTTTCCAAAGTGGCAGAGAAAGTAAAGGAAGGCAGAGAGCACACCTGGGGATGGAATGACAAAATCCAGTGCTGAGATGGCTTGATCAACCGCTCTTTAAGCTTTGTGGTGCATCTAGTTAATGAGCTCATGTGGAGGAAGAATGAGACCGAGATGTATCAATTCTCTGTCGCTGCTATAATAAATTACCACAAACTTAGCTTCTTAATCCTTCTTCCATTCTGGAGGTAGGAGTCCAAGCTCTCAGTGTGGAAGGAAAAGTACTTCCGGACGTTCATATTCAGATCTCTGTTCCTCGTCTCACGATCTCGTCCCTGAATCACTCTGTCACACGCTTTGGTCATTACCCCTGGCCCTCCCATCGCCCTCCTATCACCAGGATGCTGTACTCACCTAACGTAGGGCTTTTTCCCTCTGGCCCACTGCCATCATGGACTACAGATTACCGGATAGTAGTCACCAAAGGCACGGAGGCCTGCAGTAAAGATGATGAGACTACCGATGCACACTAATGGGAGGAAAGTGGGGTTCACAGGAAACTCTGCTGGCATGGTAGACACTGCTCCCTCATTCCTTTCTCTAGCCGTAAGTGATCTTGGGAGATATTAAAGTATATAAGAAACATGTTGAGTGAAGATAGTCTTCCATGGCAGCTTCCACAAGGTCACCATGATGGGGCAGGATGTTGTGGTGATATAGCTGTTTGGGGAGTCACCCACACTTCTGTAGCAACCTCTCACCCGTGCCGTGTAAATAAGCCAAATAAATGCATCTGTCAGCCAATTTGACTTGGGTGGAATTGTTATTTTGTCTATCATTGGTGTCAGGGTTTGAGGGGTCAAGGAGAAAGAGGGCGGTTGGAGAGAGAAGCATGAAGTTGCAGTCCTTTGTCCAAAGCAAGAGCTTTACTGATGCTGAGAGGCCGACAGGCAGCAGTGCCGTGGGGGTCTGAAGCAGAGAGCTTCAGGAGAACAGGATCTGGCTTTCTTTTAAGTCCTTTGAGGAAAAGTAGGGAGGGAGACATGCTGTGCCAGGAAGAAATGGGTCCAAGTTCAGCTGATGTCACCAAACTAAACTAAGACACACTGCGTTTTCTTATATTTCTGGCCAAGGCCGGTGTTCAAAAGGTCCCAAGGGCACTCCTCCACAAGGAGTGCCAGGAGGAGCCAAGGGCCTAGTTAGTACGTGAGCCAGTAGTGGTCACTTGTCCTGCCCGTGGCTCTTCTCCACTCCAGGCTTTGCTATCTGAAAGAGCTCCTCACCATGTTTCAGGCTCCCCCACCTGCCCTCTCTGACAGCGGGCATCCTTTCTGGGGTGAATAGATGTTTCTTCAGGCCTCCCCAGGAAACTTAATGCAGCACATCTCAGAATGTTTACTTGTTTGTGCAAAGTCCCCTTTGTCTTTAAGCCCCACATGAAGCAGGATTCACCATCTTCAGTACCAACAAGCTGGCTAGCGCTTGACATGTTAGGTGCCTGCCTGAGTTGCTGTGACAAGAATCTGACTTAAACAACATGAGAGAGAGAGAGGTTTCCTTTGGCTCACAATTTAGAAACACACTTCATTACTCTGGGGAAAGGTATGGCCACCAAAGTGGCTAGTTCCATGGTGGCAGAACTTTGCAGTGTGATTGGTTACATCTTGGTGGATCAGGAAACTGAGAGCTCACATTGGGCGTCCAGCTAGCCTAGAAGCCTAAACTCTACAAGTGGCCCCATTTCTCTCAGTGTGACCCCATATCCAAATGTCTCACAGTTTCACCAAATGACCCCATGAGGTAGGACCCAACTGTTCAAAGACACATCCTCATGGAGACATTTTATATTCAAACAATAGCATTCTGTTCCTGACTCCTCATAAACGCAGGGCATCTCATAATGTATAATGCATTCAGCCTAGCTTCAAAAGTCCCCATAATCTACAGCCAACAAAAGCCCAAAGTTTCTTCTAAGATTTAAGGTTGTCTCTAAACCATTAACTATGTCGTTCATATCATGTGTTAACTATATCTATGTCTGTGTTCTTCCAATATACAATGACAAACATTCCCATTCCAAACGGGAAGAACGTGAAGATAATAAGGAAATACCAGACCAAAGCAAAGAAAGGACAACAGTAAAAGAGTTCAAGAGTAAAGAGATTGTTCTTTTGATAATGGAAGGAGAGTGAATTATCTGAGTAAAAACACTGTGTCTTTGAGGACACTTAGGAGAAACCCTTTCCAGCAGAAGCTGCTGTCATTTATCCCATTGTATAAAAACACCCATGGTGGGAACAAGAACCCAGAAGCTCATGCATGGTGAGAATGCCCTTTTCTGTCTGGAAATCACTCACTCTGACACTCCACACTGTTTCAGCAGAGTTTCCCAGTCATTTGTACTGGATATCGGAAGTGTCGGAATTCATAATGTGACTTTTGCTTGCTTTCCCCTTCAGCCTACCTCATTTGTTTCTCCTGGATATTGTAAGCACCTTATTTGGTGATGCTTTGTGATCTGACAGCTCTATCTACTTGCTATCTATTTTTTTTTTTTTGGTTTTTCAAGACAGGGTTTTGCTGTAGTTTTAGAGCTTGTCCTGGAACTAGCTCTTGTAGATCAGGCTGGCCTTGAACTCACAGAGATCCACCTGTCTCTGCCTCCTGAGTACTGGGATTAAAGGCGTGCACCATCATCACTCAGCTTTATTCTTTTGCTTGCTACATGCTTAATAAATGCACTCACTTGAAACCTAGTGTAGCTATTTTGTTGTGTGTTTGTTTGTTTTGGTTTTGATTCTTTTTGAAACAGGTTTCTCTGTGTAGCCCTGACTGTCCTGGACCTCACTCGGTACACTAAGCTGGTCTCAACCTCCCAGGTGCTAGGATTAAAGGTATGCCAGCAGAGTGTTGTTGTCTTATATAGATCATTCTCTGTGCAGAAAAAGACACATTGTACTTTTCAATAGCCTTTTCTGCATCTGTGGAAAAATTACATAATCCTTGGGATGAAATCAACTTAATTATGGTGTACGTCTTTTTCAATGGGATCTTAAATATGGCTTGCAAGAAATTTATTGTGTTTTTTTGTAAGCTATGGTCATCAAGGAGATTGGCTTTGCTGTTGTTACTAGTGACATTTCTTTATCCAGTTTTGGTGTGGCATACTTCTAGGTCTGTAAAAGGACTGGATGGTATTCCTCTTTCTGTTTTGTGGAACGATTTGGAAATTTCTGACATTAACTCTTCTTTAAAGTTATGGCATGACTTGGCAGTAACTCCATCTTATCCTGAGCCTTCTTAAAAGATGCATTTTATTGTTTCTTAAAGATTTATTTTACATTATATATATATGGAGTTTTGCCTGCATGTATGTGTGTGCACCACAGGCATACAGTGCCAAAAGTCAGAAGAGGACATTCAATCCTCTGGGACTGGAGTTACAGAGTTGTAGGCCACCATATGGGTGCTGGGAGTTTGATCCCCATCCCCTGGAGAGTAACCAGTGCTCTTAACCACTGAGTCTCCTCTCCGGACACTTGATGGGCTTTTACACTCTGACTCTCAGATTGTTGATGTCTTAGCAGTGAAGTCTTTTGGGTCTAGTTTTTTAATCCAGTCAACCAATTTGCATAAAAAGAAAACTTTTCTTCTACATACACATATTTGTGTGTATGTGTGTATGTATGTATATGTGTGTATGTATGTGTTTTGTGTGTATGTATGTGTGTATATGTGTGTATGTGTGTATATGTGTGCATATGTATGTATGTGTGTGTTTGTGTGTATGTATATGTGTATGTGTGTGTGTGTGTGTGTGTATGTGCGTGTAAGAAAAAACACTGCTGAAATCGTAATTAAGAGGGAAAAAGAAGGAAATCACCAGGAGAATGACAAATGAAGCAGAAGCAGAGTCTTTCTGGTTCTTCAAAAGCCGGAGGCTGCCAGTGTCTGGTGCTGGGGATGGCTAGACTTGTGACACTGCCTTTGCTGTGGTTTACGATGGTGTTTAGCCTCTATTGGACAAGCGTCCAATGCCCACCAAGGCTATCGTGACTTGCTAGTTTTCCTTCTCTGCATACCAGGGGCCTCTATTGGCCACACTCATGTTGTCGTCTGTAGCCTGGGTAGGCTCTCTCACCCCCTGAAACTTCCCTGCTCCTACCTACTAGATGTCTATCTGGGGTGCCTCCCAAGCACATTGACGGTTTGAAAAGGAACCACAGCACTGAGCTCTGTATGTGGCGGAGCTGGGGTGCCTTTGTATTTTCAAGATTTCCTAAGTATTAATCACCACGATGGGGGAATGCATTGGGTTCAGGGCTACCACATACCAGATTAGTCTCAGTTGGTGATATTTGCTCCTTGTAAATAGAGACAAAACTATCTTCCCTCTAAATGCCACTGCTGTAACTGTGTCCCCTGGCCACCTGTTGTCCCTCTCAGTTTTCTAAATCTACCTCCAGTAGTTGTATCCTATGGCTTTGTCAGATTGCATTCAGGTTCCCTGCCCACTAATTGGTTCCCATTCTTGGGCCCCTAGGGTATTTCAGTTTCAAACTGGTTGTTTCTCAAGAGCGCACCTGGCCCATGTGCACTGAGTCACAGAGTGATGAAACCACTCTGCCGTGCCAATTCCAGTGCCGGGGCATCATTGTCTCATCACAACCCTCAGTTGGTCTGGAGGCTGGTGAGGACTGTTGGCCGTGCTGAGGAAGGACCACCAGTGTCTTTCTGTCAGGGCTGCCTGGCATCTATTGGAGATGCTTCCTCTTCCACTTCCCCTCCACCTGCTGGGGAGCAGTGTGAGTGCCTTGAACTTTGCTGGACTTGGCTTCCTTTCTGGGTATCACCTGGTTTTTCTCTCCACATTCTTCAGGTTCCTCTTGTGAATTTCTGAGATTCTTCCTCGCTTTCTTTCTTCAGGATAAAGTCTATAATTTTCTTATCCTGTTGCTCTGTCACCTGGTCACATAGAGGCTGCCTCTAGTCTGCTGCTCGTGGAAGCAAAAAATCACATTTACAAAGCAACCTGGCCACCTCCAGCAAGCTGGCAAGAGGTCTGGAGCATTGGGGTTGGAATCTCATCTGGTTCAAATTCAGTTTTATTTAAATCCAACTCTGTTCAAATCTGACTCAACATCTTGCAGCAAATGATCCCAGTTGCATGCCGTAAATCTTTGTCAGCCACAGAATACCTGCTCTTTCACGTCTCAAGCCAGTCGCATTTTAATGATTTTACTGTTGCACAGCTCTTAGAAGGCTCTGCAAGTACACTCTTGTGAGACAGATTGGGCAAAAATTTTTGTTCTCACTGGGCACTGGAGGCGCATGTCTTTAATCCCAGCACTCAGTAGACAGAGTTCTCTGTCAGTTCCAGACCAGCCTGGTCTACAGAGCAAGTTCCAGGACAGCCAGGCCTACATAGAGACACTCTGTCTCAAAAAAAAACAAGCAAACAAGTACACAAACAAACGAATTGGCTCTATGGGAAGATGAGAAAACAGAAAGCTGAAATAACGGGTATTTGTCTTATTGCTTAAGACTATTTCATTCTGGTTTCAGGAGAGATGACTCAGCAGTTAAGAGCCGTTGACTGCACAGGCAGAGGACTCAGGCTCCATTCCCAGACCACACATTGTGGCCCACATCCGTCTGTAACTCCAGCTACAGAGCATCACATGCCCTCTTTCCGGTCTCTGAAGACACCAGGCATGGACACCGTGCACAGACATATGCAGAGGCAAAAACACCCATACACAAAAATAAAAGTTTTAAAGAGTATTTGATTCTGGTCTTGAAGAGAAGAAAGAGGATGGGTGAAATAGAAGGGAAAAGTGCAGACAGATACTCAAGAGGAAGAGGCAGGTGAATGTCTGTGAGTTTTGAAAAACAAAATGTCTAGAGAGCAATACATTTAGGTAGTATATTAAAATGTACCTTGGTGACACAAAAAGTCATGTGACACTTTCAAGATGGAGAGTAAGTGAGGTAGCAGTCACTGACTATTTAAAGATATTATTGTGCTACATAAGCATATATGGATGTAACAATATTTAAGGAAAGATGTATATGAATTTGAAAGAGAGCAAGAAGAGGTATATGGGAGGTTTGGAAGGAGGAAAGAGAAGGGGTTAATGTAAATATGTTGTAATCGCTAAAAGAAAAAATACAATAATTTAAAAGATGTTTGCACAGAGATACATACCAAAACAAATAAGATGTATGAAAAAACATGTAAAAAAAAAGACACTGAATGATTAAGTCCTGAATCATGAGCGTGACACAGCTGATTGATGGCCCATTAGGTAACACCCAGTAGGGTTCATTATGTCCTGCCCATCATTTCCAAGTATGCAGATGAAACTCCCAGCGATTCACCAAGTGAGTATGCGAGGAATCTACAGCTATGGCAGTAGATTTGCCTCTCTGTGTCTCCATCTGTCAGACCTGCCTCATTCAGCCTCACCACTGGTCATCTTATACGCACCCATGTAAAGAAAGGTCCGGGAGGAGGTGGCACATGCCTTCAATCCCAGCACTCGGAAGGCAGAGGCAGGTGGATCTCTGTGAGTTAGAGGCCAGCCTGGTCTACAAGAGAGAGTTCCAGGACGGACTTCAAAGCTACAGAGAAACCTTGTCTTGAAAAAAAAGTGAGAGTTTATTACAGAAGTAAATTATGAACCAAGTGCATAAATAAGCAAATAACCCCCCCCAAAAAAATCAAGCAAATTAAAAAAGAAAAAGAAAGAAAGGCAGAGGCAGAGGGCATATGAACATTTGTAACTATGACAGTGTGGATATGCCAGCACCCCATGCTACAGAAGATAACTTTCTTTCTTTCTTTTTTTTTTATTATGTATACAACATTCTGCCTCCATGTATGCCCACACGCCAGAAGAGGGCACCAGATTTCATTAAAGATGGTTGTGAGCCACCATGTGGTTGCTGGGAATTGAACTCAGGACCTCTGGAAGAGCAGCCAGTGCTCTTAACCACTGAGCCATCTCTCCAGCCCCAGAAGATAACTTTCTTATCTCCTGCCCCTTGCTTATCTCTATACATGGATACTGTGACTGGACTGTGCCATCTTTTTTTTTTTTTTTTCGAGACAGGGTTTCTCTGTAGCTTTGGAGCCTGTCCTGGACCTAGCTCTTGTAGACCAGGCTGGCCTCGAACTCACAAAGATCCGCCTATCACTGCCTCCTGAGTGCTGGGATTAAAGGCATGCGCCACCACTGCCTGGACTGTGCCATCTTAAGCTGCTCTGTGATCATTTTCTCCAGTGACAAGCAGAATTTCATGCCTGATAATAGTTGAGACTACTGTTGCATTAGCAACAGTATCCTGCAGGGATAGAGAGATGGCTCAGGAGTTAAGAGCACATACTAATATTGCAGAGGACCTGAGTTTCGTTGCTAGCACCCATACTGGTAGGCTTACAGCTGCCTATAATTCCTCAGACACTTCTGGCTTCTTTGGGCACCTGTACTTATGTGCATATAACCTTCCCTCCACATCTGCATACTAACTTCTTAAAAATAATAAACATTTTAAAAAGAAGCATAAAATTTCATATCACAGCTGGTTTTAACAAAATTGTAGACTAGAAACTTGGTGTGAGAAGTCCTTCTGTATATGTGTTGCTTTTATTGGCTAATGAATAAAGAAGCTGCTTTGATCTACAATGGGGCAGAATAGAGCTAGGCAGGAAAACTAAACAATGTTGGGAGAGGGTAGGCAGAGTCAGGGAGAAGCTATGTAGCTGCTAGCAGAACCTTGCCAGTAGGCCACAAGCCTCATGGTAAAATATAAAATAGTAGAAATGGGTTAATTTCAGATGTAAGAACTAGCTAGAAATAAGCTTAAGCTATTGGCTAAACAGTTTTGCAAATAATATAGTTTCTGAGTGATTATTTCAGATCTGGGCAGCTGGGAACAAATGAGCAGCCTCTTCTAACAGAAACTTACGTACGACACTTTGACCCTTGTGACCCTTGTTGACCACCCTGGGATTCTTTCCATCAAATTCTGCCCCTTCCTTAGGTGATTAAAACTTTCTTTTTCGATGTGCTATCTTATTTTCCAAATGTGTGCTTTATTCACTTCACCCTTTTGATGCTGTTACTTCTCATTCGAGGTTGCAAGGTCAACCTTCCAAATGCCCCTTAAAAATTAAAGGTGATATTTTTGGGTACATTGTCCCCAGTTAGTGGCAATTCCTCAGACCTGTTTATTCTCACTGATGAAGAGAGAAAGGAGGCTGATAACACGGTTCTTCTCAAAACACATTTTTATTTTTTGATTATGTGTGTGCACATGTGAACACACAAGCGCAGGACTGCAAATGAGTGTGCACAAGCACTCATGAGTGCCACGCCCATGGAGATCAGAAGAGGACTGGAATTTTACGGAGTTGTGAGTCACCTGACATGGGTGCCAGGAACCAAACTCTGGTCCACTCTCAGAGCAGCGTATGCTCTTAACTATTGATCCACCTCCCCAGCCTGACAAGGACAAGGCTCTTTGCTGGTGTTATTGTTATTTTGGTTTGGTTTTGAGACAAGATCTCACTATGTAGCACTGGCTGGCCTGGAACCCTCTGTGTAAGACCAGGTTAGCCTCAAATTCATAGAGATCTGCTTGCATCAGAATGGTGGGGACACCTACATCCTTTGTAAAATTATACTTTGGGTGCTCCTTCTTGTAAGTCGGGGCAATCATGGTTAAAAAAAAAACACATCAAGCTGGACTCCTTAATAGGATGGAGATGCTGGCCCATCTGCCCCTGCCTCCTGGGTGCTAGGACTAAAAGCATGTGCCTCCAGACCCCACGTTAATCCCATTTTTAAACCCAGCCTCTGTTCTCACTGCAATAGGTGTGAGTTATGTGCAGTTTCCAGTTCCCTTTCTTTCCCCTTACTGATGACAGGGGTCTGAAGAGATGAGATCTTAGAGTAAAATGGGGAGTGGCTTCACTAGGGCCAAGTAGAAGCAGGAAGGCTGCACTCGCTGTCACCATGATCTGCCCACAAGGACTTTGGCAGTGAGTGGAGGACCATAGCGCCCCACAAATAAATTCTATTACCAAATTTTTAGAGGATCATTGCATGTAAGAGAAAAATGATCCAAATCTAGTGCCATGAACAGCTCAACCCCACACAATTGAGTATAGACCAAGTCTGCACTCACAAAGGACCCTGAATCTTTGGAACAACTATATGCTTAATTAGAAAGGTCTTAACTATGGCAGTAAGCCTGGACTTGAACTTGGGGATCTCTGGATTTTGCTTCCCGAGGAACCAATATTATACATAGGGACTGCCTTGACCAGTCAGCCCTACCTCTGCTTGATATCTTCCCCCAAATTCCATACTGAACACCCTGCAAAACTGAGAGGCTGACTCTATACAGGAGAAGGGAAAACAGTCCACTTTCCAGGAATCACTAGGCATCTGTTCTGAATGAATACTCGCCGGAAGATTAACACAGCTGCTGAGGCTCCCAAGGCTCACTGTGATTGGTAAACAACCTCTAGCCTCAGCTGTGTTCCTTGATTCACAGACATACTTTTCGTTGTTGTTGTGCCTACCTGCTGTCTGACTTGTCCGTGCAATAGGTATATTGGGAAACTCAAAGAACCACACACTAACTTTCCAGCCACGGAATGGGCGTCACTGTGGGAAGTCGTGGGAAACTCAGCCTCTCTGCAAAAATAATAAAGGAGAAGCCGCACTGCATTGCACAAAGCACTGCAGACCATAAAAGACTTCATAAGATCACGATAAAAGACTTCACAAAAGTACCCATCACCCCTTGCTCTAACTCATCCACCTGAAATGCTCATGAGTCAGACAGACCTTGGGGAATGAGTGTGGATGATCCTGAAGTGACTCATGTGGTGACTATAGCTATAGCTGTCCCCCAGCTGTCATGTCTCCACCAAATCAGGAAAACAAAGTACCAGGCACTTGGAAAAGTACCAGGTCACCTGTCCTGTGCCTTTTTCTCCATAGCAGTTAGTAAGAGCAAAACTATTTGCCTGTGGCTAGACCAGCAGCACACCTTTGCAGTCTTGCATGACCAAGGTAGACACAGTCTGTTCTGCTTTGAGCCCTGACACTCTGTGTAGAAACCACGGCAACCCTTTTCCAAACCACCACTCGCTGCACTGAAGACCTTCTGCAGTTCCCATTGTATGAACAGAAAGTAGAAAGTACTTTAGAGAGTGGAGAAATTAGGCCCCAGTCAGAAGATACATGGAGACAATGATTCTTAGATGCAAGGCCCAGAGACTGCTCTTGGGAAAGAAATCGAGCTTATCTTGGAGCATGACCATTAACATAAGTCAGCGTCATGTCATCAGGTGCTAGGTGTGTCTTGGGAAAGTAGCTTAGCTTTGCAGCAAGCCTGGCTGAGTGGTTCTCAAGCATTTCACTTTCCCTCCCTATTGTGATAAAAATACTCTAAAAGAAGCAAGCCAAAGGAGAAAGAGCTTGCTTTAGTTCACAGTTCAAGGTCCAACCCATCATAGTGGGGGAAATAGGAGAACAGGACCTTGAAGCAACTGGTCACAGTGAATCAAAAAGCAGAGAGAATGCCAGGACTCAACCTGTTTCCTCTACTTCACATGGTCCAGGATCCCTTCCCCGGGTAATGATCATGGTAGTTAAGACAATCTTCCCACATCAATTCAGATAATTAAAATAATCCCCCAGATGAGCATGTCCAGATCCCATCTTCTAGGTGCTTCTGGGGCCTGCCAAGTTGACAATTAGCACTCACCGTCACACAAGGGAGGCTGTTCACTCTTCTTGCCATGTCTGTTGCATGCATCAAGAGCTAGACTCTAGAAAGAGCTAATTCTGTAGGACGCACAGTTGGAGAAGCTAATGTGACAGGGGCCCAATGCTAGAGAACCAAATGTTACAGATGCCTCGGGGAATCAGCACACCAGCATCAGAAAGACTGCCCTATCCTTTCCGTTTATCCCTTTAGTTTTCTTCCCTGAAAAAACTCAACAATGTTCTTGGTGTCAAGAGAGAACCATTTGAAGGCAATGACAAAGAACCTCCAAATGAATTTGAAGTTTTTATCTGATTTACAAGCTACCAAATTAGACTACTATTGTTTCAGAGATACATTGAGAATATATAAATACCAGGATCATATTCAAAGCATTATTTTTTTAACTTGTAGCAGAATTGATAAAACCCAAATGGCTTGGGTCACAGAACCCTGGCTAGGGCCAGAGAGGGAGTGAAGAAAAGGAAGACACACAGACTTATGTACAGCAAAGCTGGGATCTGATGGGATTCTGCTAACACTGCTGATACTCAGGGAACTGGAATCTCAGTATGTTTATTAGGTGCAGCAAGGGGAAAGGGTGAGTTAGTCCCCATAGGAGGTGTCTGAAGGTGGGAAGTCTCAGGCTGTAAACATCCAGGAGGAGGAAGCCACAATTCTTAGTCTTTCCACATACTGGTCAGTTGTCCATAAGTACTTGATATGTATAAAAACTTATCTAGATGGTCATGGAGTCACATCTCTGTGTATCTATCTCTCTCGCTGGCTGGCTGTTGTATGAACTGCGTGTGTGAATGTGTGTGTATGGCATCTGTATGTGGGCAGCGTGACTGCCTGTCCTTCACAAAGATCTTCACTATGTATTTATTGAACAGCACAGAACGAATCACACAAGGAAGGAATGGGACTCTTTACAGGAGCCTTTTGTATTTTATTAGGGATTAAGTCACTGGATCCAACTGATCCCAACTGCCCCAGATAACAAACATTATCATTTATCAACCAGTATCCATAAATTGTTGCTTTCAACCTTTATGGGTAGATTTTGGGAAGTTGCTTTCAACTTCTGTATTTTCTGCTTTTAGCAAATGATACACACACATTACCTGACTCAGGGGTATGGAAGAGTATATAATTTAAGATTATAGTTATGCTTAGGTTATAAAAGATGGCCACATGGGAAATCCAAGGCAAGCTAAACAGCAACTGCAAATTGTGTTATAAACTCCTACTGTGATGTCCAGCAAAGGTTCCAGTCTCGTAGATTGTAAGAGATATTGTCAGATCATGGACTCACCACATCCAAGCCCAGGAATGCACAAGGGAAAGGAAAGGAAGAAGGTTGGCAAAGCATCCAATGAATATGCGGGCTTGACTAATGTTATAGGATTCTTAGGGAGATGTGCTGCTTCTGTGGTATCCAGAGCCATCCACAGGGCCTCCCATTACTATGGTTCCCACTTGAAACAAGAAGGAAGACTCTGGGATTTGTTGTCAGCTTGAGGCAGCCAATATGTCTGCTGTGTGTGTATTCTAGAGATGGAAAGAACATGTCTCAGCAGGGTGGGAAGATAGCACATTGGGCGAAGGGCTTGCTACATAGGTATGAGGATTTGAGCTCAGATCCCCGGCACCCATATACAAATTCTGGTGCCGTGAAATGGCTGCAGCCTCATCAGTGGAGCATGGAGGAGAAAGGCTGATCTCACAGCTGCACCAGACAGACAGTCTAGTCAAAATAGTGAGCCCCAGAGTTCAGTGAGAGAGCGTGTCTCGAAAAAATAAGGTGGAAACAGATGAGGGATGATACTCCATGTCAAACTCGGAATTCCCACATCTCTTACATGGATGAGTGTACCCGAACTTCCACATGCACACACTCATATAACACACACACACACACACACACACACACACACACACACACACAGTGCTTATTTTTATGGGAAGTGCTGTATGTGTAGTGGCTCATCCTCTACCCTGAGGGTGCATCTCAACACTGCTCACATTTTAGAACCACAAGGGGCCTCACTGTGGCCACTGTCCCTTGAGAGCTTCTGTCTGACTTTCCCTCTTCTACAAGTCTTTGCACAAGTCTCCCTGTGGCATTCTGCTCTCGCGTGCTCCTGAATGCTAGACACCGGAAGCCAACAATTCAAACACAGTGCCTTACAGCGCTCGCCTCTGGAATGTCAAAGCAATCAGATCTCTGAGAGCTACACTGCATTAGAGCAGAAAGTAGAAAGCCCCACAGTAGGGCTGTAAAGATTTCCTGTTGTTCTTATTGGTAAGAGGGAAGTGGTTTCTGTCTTTACCATCTGGGCTGGAGAAAAGGGCATCAGGCAGATGAATGACTGCTTCCATATACCACAGGCCCTCTTTACATGATTCAGTGAAGATGTTACAGTTAGGGACCAGCTGAACTTGCACTCACTTTCTGAATAATTTTGGGGTCACCTATAGTATTCTGCAAGGTGCATCTGACCTTTGAACATTCCAGTCAGGTGAGTGGATGGGGGTGGGAGATATATATATATATATATATATATATATATATATATCTTAGTCACCCTGAGTTTTATAGTACCCTGTAGGATGCAGTGTGATTTCCACACTACTATCTTGGCATGAAGGAGAAGGTCCAAGGGACTTCTCCATCACCCATATTAACCACAGTGAGTCTCAATCTGTGGTCAGAGTCAGCAGTGATATTTTTTTGGGGGGGTCTCTAAGTGTACATTTTACAAGACACATCCCAGCAAAAAAGAATGTGTTTGTGGACCAAGAGGCCTTCTTGAAGTTAGTCTTGGTCTGTCCCCTTGACCACAATAAGCCCTTGTGACTGCAGGAGCTGCAGTAGCAATATTCCTTGGGATTACGACCCACTCAGACCAGCTGTCCAGTGGTCCCTTGTAAGATGGCATTTTCTCTTTGCTGTGTAGGTTCACCTGAAAAATGGTTGTAGATCTCTGGTGGGCTGGAAACAGTGCAGTAGAAAATTTAAAGCAGTTAAGACTGAAGCAGGAAAATGGGCACTCTGGTGCTATCCAGGGCAAAAGAAGAAGACCATAACTTAAGGAATAAAGTACACATAAATTAAATATTTAGTTAGTACAAAGAGTCACAGTCCATTCTTAAGGAAAGCTGACTCCCACTTCGATCTAAAGACTCATATCTGCAAATTAACTTGGATTTGGGGACTATGTGAGACACCACAGCTTCGTTTTGTTGATTTACATAATGCCACTAAATTTCACATCAGCTTTCTCTTTTTATTAGACTTTATGTGTATAGGTGTTTTGTCTCCATGTATATACATGTACCTTGTAAGTAGAAGAAATAGAGGAACATGTTATAAAGCCATAAATGCCCTCCCACCTCTATAATATAATGAATTTCCCTTTGTTTAAAGGGAACATTCTGATGGATGTAATCATATGGCTGGTCTTACAGATTGGAAGTCTGAATTACAGTCTAATCGTTTTGTACACCTTCAGAAATTCTGCTGAGGACATTTTCATATGTCAGCTTCATGGAACGGAGACTGCTAACTGAATATAAGGTCCACCAACCACACCTTTAGATTTTTGTGACGGCATCATTTCTGTCTGGGAACTCACAATGCTCATTACTTCTTTCTGCTCCACAATATTACTCTCAGTGTTTGCAATTGCAAAGAACAAAAAAATCAGTATCTTTCTGGTTCTCTTGAGTAGGATCCTGGACAGAGCCTCACTGTTGCTTTTGGCTCAGTGGTCTTCTCAACTCCAACCAAGAACCAGCCAAAACTCTTGTTATCTCAAGGCTCATCTAGGAGAGGACCAACTTTAGAAGCCCCAGGAATTCACTGGTCATCTCTGAAGTCACTAGTGCTGACTTCAACAGAGAAAGGTATAATAGTGTGCAACTTCAAAGGACTCAATGCTTTGATTCTGGAGTCTACCTTGATATTGGAGTTGCAGTAGGGAATGAAACAAGTTATTCCTGGATACTACAGGGTTTTAGCCACATGGAGAAAAGATAGAATGAGGTCAGTAAAGGAACCATGCATTTTGACACTGAGCAGATCAGGCTAGGGTGTAGGGAACAGATAGGTAAGGAAGGAGAGAGTAGTATGGTTGTTCTTTCTCTCCACTGTGCTCTTCCTCTTTTTGGTTGACTTTGGCACACAGCCCGCTGCTCTAATCTCTAATTTCACACCTGAGAGGAGAGTCACAGAACACCTTACATGGCTTCAGTGAGTTTCCTCAGCTTTCCAGAGACCCGGGTGTGGTTTGGCTTCACCTTGCAGAAAGTCTTTTCTCCACTGGAAGTCCATTTGCTACCAAGGATAGTTCATGCTGGGGTGGTACAATGAAAGCCTGACCTGCCTTGGGACAAAGTGGACAAAGTGCCAGAGCTCCACTGGGTAGGAGCGTGTCCAAGCTGCAGTCTGATGCAATCAGTTCCCAAGAGGCTGCTTTCAGTATCAGGAACAAGCTAATAAATTTGTATAAATTATAAATTTGTATAAGGGGGGGTTTCAAAATTGGAGCACAGTTAACTGTGGTTTAGGGGCTTAAGTTTTGGGGAACAGAAAGTCCAATATGTTTGTACGAGTAAGTGGAGGACAGGATGGACTTAACTTCGGGGGGAGGAGCTGTGAACAGGGACCATGTAAGGCCCTGGGGATCCTCCAAGATCATCAGTGTTAGACCCAATGAGATGGAATGTCCAGGGAGCAGGTTACAGCTCTCTGATTTGTCTGGTAGTGTCTGCTCCCTTTTCTCACCTACATGTGCGTGGACCTGTTGAGTGACAGTTAGCTCTGCTCACTGCTGTAACCCCATCCCCAGCTGGTAGGGTGGCTATAGAGTTCATATAGTTATTATTATGAGATTTTAGAGCCTACTGTGTTCCAGCCACATGCTATACCTCTTAGAAATCAAGTTGCCATGACCTCAGGAACACTGACTGACAGCCTTGATTCCTGTGAAGTACATTTGTGGTACTTGTAGAATTTCATACCATCCCTCCCAAACACATAGTAGATGCTCAAGAAACCACAAAAAAAGCAACCAGCCATTGCAAATCTCATTATGTGCTCATCACCATAAATTGTTTTTTTTTTTACTACAATTAGAAAGTTCTTAGCTTCATAGTAATCGACCCTACTTCATCACATCCAAATGGGAGCTTTGTGTAAAATCATCTGCTGAGACAAGCAGGAAGAGCAAAAGCAGCTGAGAGAAAGAAGTGGTCTCCTAACAACAGCCAAATGGTCTCAGTGGTTTGAGGTCTCTGCCACTTAGGGTGGAGGTGTGGTGCGGGAGAATTGTCTGTATTCTGTCAATCATGATTTAAATAAACGCTGATTGGCCATTAGCCAGGATGTATAGGTGGGACAACCAGACAGGAAGTAGAGGTGAAGCAATAAGAATAGGAGAATTCTGGGAAGCAGGAAGTGCTCTCGGCACTCCTGCCCAGACCACCGAAGAAGCAGGATGTGACCTGCCCCGCTGAAAAAGGTACTGAGCCATGTTGCTAACATAGATAAGGATAATGGGTTAATATAAGCTACAAGAGCTAATAAGAAGCCTGAGCTAATGGGCCAATCAGTTTATAACCTAATGCAGACTCTCTGTGTGATTTTCTTTGGGACTTGCCAGCTGTGGGGTACCAGGCGGGACATAAACCCAAACAAGCCGGCCCTCATGTTGCAGAGGTGGGATGTCTCTTCAGCCGTAGGCAGAAACTGTAGCCTAAAAGATTTTCAGGAAGAATAAGCT
This sequence comes from Ondatra zibethicus, assembly GCA_004026605.1. Classification (NCBI taxonomy): domain Eukaryota; kingdom Metazoa; phylum Chordata; class Mammalia; order Rodentia; family Cricetidae; genus Ondatra; species Ondatra zibethicus. Next base: position 119,279 of record PVIU01001955.1, on the reverse strand, counting down.
TGAAGGAAACTTGGAAATTTTAGGTAAAGGGAAAAAAACTACACACTGAAAGGAATGTAATACAGGGCATGAAAACAAAACAAAAAACAAAGAAAAAGAAAAATAAACCTAGGTGTCTTCAAACTGGTAAAAAAAAAACACTAAAGACAAGACAGAAAGTGATGATGTATTTATGAACAGAAGTTTCTCTCTTTAATGGGATTTTTATGATGACTGATGTGGATACACTGAGTGGTTTTCAAATAAGAAAGGAGTTTTGTTAAGATAAGAAGAGACTATGGATCTAATCATTGCTTTGTCTGTTTCTGTAGGTTTTGACAAATATATATGCCATGTATTCACCTTCTCAGTATTATTATTGTACAGAATAGTGTGAATAGTGTTACTAACCTAAAAAATTGGTTCACTTATTCATCACCCATTCCCTTCTGCAACTCTGTTTCTTCCAGGTAATAAAATTCTTGACAAACAATGGAAAAGAGGAATGCCCCCCAACCCAAATAATTCTTACTATGTTTCATAAGAAGGTGATAGCATAGTCTAAACCTGGGTATATAAGTGCATTTCATTAGCCATTCCAATAATCTTTCTTTGCTGGTGGATCGCAGAGGATTGCTTAGCATTGTAGGCAGGAGTTTTTCTGTCCCACAAACCTGCTCCCAAATGGCCACACAGAGACTTAATATTAGTTACCAATGATTGGCAATCGCTCAGGCCTTTTACTAGCTAACTTTTACATTTAAATTAACCCATATTTCTTATCTTTGTTTTGCCATGTGGTTTGGTACCTTTGTACAGTACAGCTTGCCTATCTTGTTTCTTTCTGTATCTGCTAGGGACTTCAGACTTCACCCTCCTCCTTCCCAGCATTCTCAGTTTGACTCTCCTGCCTAACCTTATCCTGTTCAGCTGTCGAGCAGTCAGCTTCTTTATTAAACTAACCACAATGACGAAACTTCACACAGTGTACAAAGGGATTATTCCACACCATTTCCCCTTTTTTTGTCTAATTAAAAAGAAAATACAATGAAACAGTTATTAAGCAAGAATTAGAGTTACAATATCCAGTCCATTTATAGTTGGCAAATTTAGAGAAAATATTATTTATATTGTCTTTGTGACTCTAAAGTTTTATAGCTAATTTACCATTTATAATAACTAAGTAAAACCTTAATTATGACTATATCTAGTCTTGAACTCTTTTAAAGACACCAAAAAGGGGAAATGTTACCTAACAACAGGAACATCTGGGTGCTTAAACAGTCACCCTAGGTTCTTCCATAACACTGGGGCATCCAACTTTGGCCTACAGACCTAGTATATCTCACAGACATTTCTGAGAAGCAAGGCTTTTTAAAGGACTGTCCTACTTTGTCTTGGCAAAGTTTGACAGTCACTGGTGTTTGTTTGTTTGTTTGTTTGTTTCATCCTGCTGGTCCAGTTTGGATGGTATACTGTCAGCAATTGAGGCAAGGGAAGTTTCTTTGCCCAAGTGCCTAGCTTTTGCCATTAAGAAAGCAAACTCCATGTGGAGGTTCTTCAATGCCCACCATCTTCTTTTAAAGTAAAATTGTGGTGTAGGAGGTCCTTCTGCATTTGTATTGCATTTATTGGTTAAATAAAGACATTGCCTTGGCCTTTTGATAGGGCAGGACTTAGGTAGGTGGGGAAAAGAAAACAGAATGCTGGAAAGAAGGAAAGTGTGACAGATGCAATGAATCTCCAGCCTGAGATGGACGTAGGTTAGAATCTTTTTGGTAAGCCACGACCCCCGTGGTGATACACAGATTACTAGATATGGGCTAAAGCAAGATGTGAGAGATAGCCAAGAAGAGGCAAGATATAATGGGCCAGGCAGTGTTTTAAATGAATACAGTTTCTGTGTAATTATTTCGGGTATAAGCTAGCCATGTGACTGGGAGCTGGGCAGTGGGATACAGCCAAGGGTGGTTGGGGTGACAAGCAGCCCACCCTCTCATTACTACAGGGTGGTGCCCAACAGCCCATGCCTCTTACTACAAAATGGCACCCTCAGAAGTAGATGGGTCTCATTCTCATGAAAAGTCTTAGGTTGTTAAACATATTAAATGCCATGTTCTGTAGGTCTTTGGAGTATTTGAATACCATCTATCTATTTCATTATGTCTGTTTATGACCTTGAAAACATACTTAACATGACTACAAGTTTGACTCTTATAGATGTCTAGTAATCTGTATTTTATTATATATTACATTTTAAATGAGCTGCATAAATATATTATTCTAAACAAGAGTAGAAACATACATACAGTATAGAAAAATTAACTTTAAATTGATATCTATAAACCATAATCCATACCAATGTAAAATATTTAATAGTTGTTTTTTGGATTAAAGTAGATTCAGTAATCTACCCTTTTATCTCATCACTCCTATAGTCTATGCCTTCTTTTTTCTTTTAGAAAGAGACTTTTGAATTTAACTCTTCTGTCCCATATTTTTTTTTAAAACAAAGACCAATAACAATTTGTAACTGAACCCTCTTAAATGATAATAAACATTCATCACCCATCTTTTGGGAATATGAGCATCATTCTCTAGACTACTTGTTGTTTGAGGGGCATTGAAATCTTTGGGGGAACCTTGAGAAAATCAGTTGTGAAATCTTGGCTGAAGGATTCTGTGAGGTTAGATCATCTCAGCCAGCAGTCTTGAAGCTGTTCTGGATGTTGGGTCACCTGGGCCATCCATTTTTATTGGTGTCTGGTTCCCTTGTTCTGAAAATACATAAACTTTTAAAGGTAACGTACATATCTGTATTAATATAAGTATAGACTGTACATTGAACACAAGTCAGTCAAAGATGATATTTTTGTTTTATGTTTGAGGAGATAAAATATACATCTCCTGTCTTGTAGTTTTTCTAGGTTTATTTCTTTATGTTCGTAGCTAGGATTTTCAGGGGGTCTTTTTACAATCAAACCTGATCATTTTTAACTTTGAATGAATTCACAGCTTTTCATTTCCTGTGGAAATAAAACTTAACCTCTTCTCTAAAGTAACATATCTTTTGACTTTATTTTGAATTCAAGGTATTTTTAAAAATTTATAGGTTTATTTATTCCAGGAGCTTTTATAATCAAATGTCTCTTAGCAGCTATTGCTCCTTTCTCAACAGTCAAAAAGACAACACAATAATATACAGTATCCAGACTCTGTGTAATTTTTATCTTTGCATGGCTTATTTCTTTTATACTTCTTTATTCACTTTTAAGGACTTTATTATCTTAAAACTATAAACTATATATTTATTTTTATGACTATCTATACCTTCTCTTTTCTCTCTCAAACCTATGGATATTTTCAAACCTATTGTAACCCATTCAGAGGTTTTTTTTCTTCTGAATCTGTCTTTACTTTTTCTGTAATCTATATCTGTAATCTTTTTCTGACCTCATGAATCTTTAAACTGCTAAGTGGTGTGGCTAGGACTCCTGCTTCTGTTTTGGTGGTTGTCTCTGGCCCACTTGGTTCCCTGAGAGCCTAGGTTCATGATGGAGGTACCTGTGGGAGCAAGCCATGTTTACTGCCCCAACTCTGGGGAGATTTGGGGTCTATACTGTCACTGAGTATTGTGCCATCTGTTGCCCATAAACCCCATATAAGTGATTAGTAGCAGGGTCTCTTAAAAGAGCCACACCTGTTTTTGCTGGACTCCCCTGACCTACAACTTAAAGAGAGATTTCTCATGCCTGGTTCTGGGATTTGTGTTAGATAATGCATGACTCTCAGGTAAAGCATTATCACCCCATGTGGTGCAATTTCATTTAGCCTTGGACAAGAGTTACAGATGGTTATGAACTACCATGTAGGTGCTGGAAAGCCCACTTAGATCCTCTGTAAGAGCAGCAAGCACTCTTAATTGCTGAGCCATCTCTAACCTCCTTATCTAGAGCTTTTTTTTTTTTGAGACAGGATCTTACTACATAGACTTGAGTGGCCTGGAACTCACTATGTAGACCAGGTTGGTCTCAAAAATACAGAGATTCACTTGCTTCTGCCTCCCAAATGCTGGCATTAAAGGTGTGCACACCACACCCAGCTTAACACTGTTTTTTAAAAAGGAAGTTACTCTAACCACATAGGGAAATTTCTTCCTGGGATGTAGCTATAAGAGATATTAAAGAAAGGAATGAAAATGGAAGGGAGTTAACCAAACAGTCATTTGAATATGAATGCAAAATGATAGTAAAAGTCAGAGTTTAAGAGAAACGCTGGGGCTGTAAGTGTAACTCTGCGAAGTGGTTTCAAGACACAGCACTGGGAAGACTTCTTCTTCCTGGAACTCTGAGATTTGCACAGGCAGTTAGTGTAAGGATGGGGAGGAAGGATAGGAAATACCTAGCTACCATAAAGAGAAGACATGGACTTCTGCAACTTTTAGATGAACTAAATCACTGACCCTCTAAATGTGTTTAGAATGCAGCATGTGTGTGGCTCAATGGCGTTAACTTCTCTGAGCCGTTCAATCCGTAATTGACTGACCTCGACAAGCTCTTGGGTAGCTCGCTTGCAAGCAGCAGGGTGACTTAGAGTATTGGTACATCATTCCTTACAGTGATGTTTCCTCCAGGAGCCATGACGGTTGTTCCATTTGACCTAAGAATGCAGTGTAGGCAATGCTTTAGGGACAGTGGTGATCAGGGGGGAAAATGCAGTGTTTCAGATGATCTCAGATGAAACCCTCCTCCAAGAAGGATGTTGGGGTAGTGTAAAATAGAGCTGGTGGTTGGGATCTGTGCAGCCTAAGGAGTTCTTGCCAGGGATTCCACCACATGTGGTAGGATTTTAACGCGCATCATAGAAACAGACTTTAGGACGAGTCACTTTGAAACACAGATGGAGTTTATTAAGCAACAGGTATACAGTTAGAATTGAGTGCGGGCATTAAGAAAAAGAGACACACTTCAGTATCCTAATGTAGCTGTGAATGTTCAAAGGTGTGATCTATACCTAAGGATTAGTAAACTATGCTGTTATGCTTCCTTTTTAATTTTATTTTATTTTTAAAATCATACTTTATTTTATGTACACCAATGCAATTAAATACTGACAATAAAATAGAGTGATCTGGTGTGGATTTTTTTCTCTCTCCTTTTCTTTTTACAAATTTAATTTTTCAAACATTTGGGTGAATGCATGCTCACGTGTGTGCATGTGTTCATACATAATACCTGCATGCAGTACCTACAGAGGGCAGAAGAGAGCACTGGATCCCCTGGAACTGAAGTTGGAGTTGCCTGATGTGGTTGCTGAGAACCAAACCTGGGTCCTCCACACAAGTACATTAATCTTTTAGACACTGAGCCATATCTTTAGTCATTCTTATGGTTCTAAACAGAAGAAAAAAAACTTTGAAATTACAGAATCGTTCCCCGCAACACGTTTTTAAAATGATTTATTTTCCCTAATGGGTAGATTCAACCAACATATTCAGTGACTGTTAGTCATTTCGAATCCCTGCTGCACTAACTCCCAGTGTAATTAAAAAAACAGGCAAAAATTTCATAATCGATGCTTCACAGGAATAATACATGCTGGGTTCTTTTGAAAGTGGCAAAAACCAAGTTAAATCCCCCCCCCAACTTCTGCCCCCTCACTGCCTATGGCAGGTGGGAGAGGCCATGAGAACAGGAGAACTCAGGAGAACAGGAACTCAGCACCTCACCAGCTTCAACGCTCAGGAGAACTCGGGCCCTGCATCTTGCCTAGGCAGCACAGGAGAGTTGACCCTGCTGGTGGGGGCTCAGGTGAGCCTGGCCTGAGGCTGTAAGAGTTTGAGAGATGGTCCTAAGCCCTCGTTCATCATGTGGTGGCAAGGGCGAGGGAAAGATGCCCATTCCCCCTCACCCCTCGCCACCCATGACGGGAAAGAGAGCTGACCTTGCCCCTCACCAGCTGCAGGACTTGGGGAAGTGGGCACTGCACCCTGCCTGGGCAGTGCAGTAGAACTGGCCCTGGTGGTATAGTGTGTGAGCTAACCCTGAGGGTGTGAGAGCAGGAGAACCAACCCTGCCGCTTGCTCCTTACTGCAGAGGGCTGACGAGCTGAGACAGTGCTGGAGGTGGGGGAGAGGGAGTTTTATCTTTGATGACTGTAAGCTGATTGGTGAGGTGAATTGTGCAGGTTTACTTGTGAGCATAGTACTGATAAGTTAAAAACCAACAAAGATCAAGCAAGGCAAGGCATGGCATTACATGTGTGTAATCCCAACACTCAGGAGGCAGAGGCAGGAGACTCTCTGTTAGTTTGAGGCCAGCCTGATCTACATAGTGAATTCCAGGTCATGTGTTTCCAAAACAAACACACAAACAAGCAAACATTTGGAGGCTAATGTGAGAGATGCTGAAAGAGTTACAAACTATGTTTATTATGGGGATACAAAGGAAAACACAAACTCACTGAACACTGCACAAGGTAGAAACTGCAGAGTTCCGCCACTCTGCCTGGAGGAGATGTGAACAACCCCACGAGCTTGCTTCTGCTCCAAGCTCTCAAGAGAGTGAGCATACTTCTCCTCTCTGCTTATCAGCACACATATAGCACCTCAGACCATGCCCAAAGGGCTGGTACCCCAAAAGCTATTGGCTGAAAAGCAGGAGAAATAGCTCAGTGGCTAAGAGTACCTGTTGCTCTTGCAGAGCATTGAGGTTCAGTTCTGAGCACCCACATCTTGATTCACAACCATCTGCAACTCCAGTTCTTGGAGATCTGACCCCCTCTTCTGGCCCATGGGCACTAGGCACGAATGCAATGCATAGACATTTTTGAAGGCAAAACACCCGTACACATAAAGCAAAAATAAATAAATCTTTTTAAAAGGCCAATAGTTCTCATTGTGCCTGTTACATAAAGAGGTGAAAGCAGCCCTAAATCAGACTCTTGAGGTAAAGAGGTCTCCTCCCACCTCAAACTCTTTTCCCTTTTTCATGCCTCCTTAATTTCCATGTCTTTCTATCCTCCCCTCCACCAGAGGATTATATTGGAGAAGCTGAGAATTTGCTCCATGCCCAAAGTTTTTCAGTTTCTGCAAGATGCAGTGGCTGTGAAGAGGAACCATAAAGTGGCAATGATGGATCTGTGTTTTGAGGATGTCCCTGTGAGGCTGTTCCAGCCCAAGGCAACTTCCTCCAGTCCCAGGAGAGGCATCATCTTCTACCACGGAGGGGGTGGTGTGTTTGGCAGCCTGGGTAAGAAGCAAGCCTGGGAGTGCGGCAAGAGGTACCTCAAGACCTGCATAACTTAGACTACACTCCTGCAAGGTCCTTTCAGGGTGGAGTCAAAGCAGCACGCAATCCTTGAGGATCCTTCTGTAGTGAATAGGTTGGAGTTGAGAGTCACATCTATGCCATAGTGTCAGTTTAACAGTAGCAGCGATGTCGAAGCAAAGCTTCCAGAGTAATGGGTATGCATAATTCATTTCCCTATATTGCCCTCCCCTCGTCTCTCCTCCCTACCCCTCCCCTCCCTTCCCATCCCTTCACACTTACAGCCACCATCTTATCCAGTCTGTCCCACCAGGATCCCAGACCCATGGATTTTATTTAATTCTGCTGGGGCCACTATGCCTGACCCTTCCACTCTGTATCCCAGTAATGGTGTCATCGCCCCACTTTACCCTTTGTGCTGACCCTCTCCCTGAACCAGAGGGCTCTTTAAAGATACAGTGTGAAACCTGTCCTTGCTGATCTTCAGCCTCTCCTATGCCCCTCAGTGACATCTCTGAACTGGTGACCTGTGTCTCACCCTGAGGCTGCTTTATTAAATTCTCTCCACTGCCCTGTGTTACAGACACACCTGTCATTTGGGAGAGACTCCAACTATCTTAACTACCATGTTTACTTTAAAAAAAAAAAACTGATGCATGAAGAAATGGAAGTTTAGACAAGCTACTGCATAAAAGGAGACGTCGGTGAATGGACTAGTAGATGTGTCGTTGGATGGGTGGATGAATGGGTGCTTGCATGCCCACAGCTCCTGATTTTCCCGTGAGAGGGCCATTTCTCCCCTTCCTTTGCCCTGACGCATAAGGGTCACTTACTGCCACCTAGTGGTGAAAATGTCCATGGCGGTTCTACAGTTGGAAGTGTTGCCATGATGCTCTCTCTCAGCCACAAATTGAGAATGTGACCCATCCACGGAACCCACCTATGGTCAAGCGTTTTCTCCTGCTTCAAAAGCCACCAGGAACCCCATGTCACCCCGAGTTGCCAGTCCCCGGAGAGGGTAAAAGCAATGATTGTTCAGCAGATATTACTGACCACGTACTTAGCTTCAGACCCTCTCCAGGCTCAGGGAACACACTGGAGAACAAGCAGACCCAGTCCCTGACCTATGAACCTATGAGTCAAGGCTGAACCCTGCAGGAGAGCACAAATGAAGACGTGGTTTCAGATGTGAAAAGCATGCAGGCAAAACCGCTTATATACATGAAAATCAATTTAAACATGCTACCTCTCTAGGAGACTGAGGTTCCTAGTGGACTCTTGCTTCAGCACTCAGCAATTCCTGACCTGCCTCACCCTTGCTCCAGCCCTGTGAAGTCTACAAAGGAGGGTCCTTAAGTGAAAAACTCTCTACCAGGACCAACTTGAGGCTCTGGAGAGAAAGGTGGTAAGGTGACAGTGTAGGAAGTGAGGCTGAACAATTCACAAGGCCCGGAGCGCAGGTCGGGCTTAGTAGAGGTCTTTCCCTCGGATTTATCTAAACTCTCCTGGAGCTGAATGCTTAAAAAAATAAGCTTTTAAAGTCATGCATCACCGAAGCCTCTGTGTCTGCTCTTTCACCCCCTTCTGCATTGTGCTAATGGCACATAGGGCTACCTCAAAGCCCCCTTAATACTGGAATTATCTGGTACCATTTCTAAAATCCCGTTTTGATGCTTCCCACTGCAATCTTGCTGCTCCAGCGGGTCAAGGCAACCAGGGCAGAAGATGTGTACTGACTGCCCTGTCCCTTCATGCTGATGGCTGGGCCTGGGAGGGGCTGGGTCAGAGAACTGCTTGATACACTGGGCCAAGAAGCACTATGCACTAACGTTAAAAGACATACCTTCTAAAACTTCAGGTGCACCAGCTTCCTGATTAGAAGGTACCATTCATGGGGGCTGGAGAGCGGTAAAGAAAATTTCCTGCAGAGGATCCAGGTTTGGTTCCCAGAATCCACAAGGGTGGCTTACAACCTCCTGTAATTCCAGCTCCAGGGCATCTGATGCTTTCTCCTGGCCTCTGTAAGCACCCTTATGACAGACACTCAACTCGTGCATTTATGCAAATAATTCATGTACATAAATGAAAATTTAGCCTGGTGGTAGTGGTGTATGCCTTTAATCCCAGCACTTGGAAGGCAGAGGCAGGCAGATCTCTGGGAGTTCGAGGCCAGCCTGGTCTACAGAGAGAGTTCTAGAATAGCCAGGGTAGTTACATAGAAAAATCCTGTTTCAAAAACCCAAACCAAATGAAATAAAATGAAAATAGATTTATAAATTCGCTATGTAGCAATTGTTTATCTCCTCGTTAATATTAACATATGAAAATATTAATAATCTCAGGCATTCAATCCTTCCCATTCTTGGCATTGTCAATTTTAGATCCTTGACTCTTCCTGGCTCCCATTCTGCAGAAGTTGAGTTACCATATCCACTAAAGCTTGGATACTCAGGAACTTAAGGCAAATATCTGGCTTTGCCAGGGGAGAGATGGTGAGGTCACCTCAGAGGAGGTGAGACTAGGGACAGACAGAGGACCTCAACTTCATGGTCACGTAGCAGTTGTCATCCTGGGGCTGTGGTGGACACTCGTGTGAACTAACTTTACCTCTGTCTTCTGTTTCAGATAGCTACCATCCCTGATGCAGTTTCTTGGCCCGGGAGACAGACTCAGTGCTTCTGGTAGTGGGATGAGTGGCCTGGGACATTTAGTTATTAGTTTTTTCATTGCAATGACTTCTACATGAAAGATAAAGCTGAAAGGAGAAAGGTTTTATTTGACCCATGGATTCAAAGGTTTTCATCTGTTATGTACTTGCTCCATGGCTGTGGGTCTGAGGTGTGGTGGAGCATCTTGGTAGCAGGAGCACTTGGCAGAGTATGGTTGGTCACCCCACAGCGGTCAGGAAACAGAGAGAGACTGGATGGTTAAGAATAGGATTCTCTTCAAGGTACAGGCTCAGTGAGCCACCTAAAACGGTCTTCCAACAAAGCCATCACACACATCAGTGAATTCATCTGCCAGCTGGGGACGGAGTCTTCACAATGACCGTTGTGTGCGGAATCCTTCATAGGAAAAAGATAACCTTTCCCCTTTGAGTACCAAAGGGCGGTCATAATGTAAAATACATCCAAACAACCTCCAGAGTCCCCGATTCCCTAAGAGCTCCAGAGCTATACCAAAGCTCAGGTGCAAAGCCTTCTCTGAAACACAGGCCAAATTCCTAACCTTGAGTTTCTATAAAATTTTAAATTTAATGTTTATATTTCTGATATACAATGGCATAGTATAAACAGTCTCACTCAAAAAGGGAGAAGCTGAGGGTAGAAAAAGGAGAGATGGTTTCAAAATGAAACTGAAACCGGTAAATGATAAATCCTCTAACTCCATGTCCAGCATCTCTGCCACCTGGTGGCATGATGTGTGAACTGCAATGGATTTCTTTTTTTAAGTGATTTTATTGAGCTATACATTTTTCTCTGCTCCCCTCCCTTTCTCTCCCCTCCCCTTCAACCCTCTCCCATCGTCCCCATGCTCCCAATTGTCTTTTTCTACTTCTCATGTGGATTAGAACCATGTATGTCTCTCTTAGGGTCCTCATTGTTGTCTAGGTTCTCTGGGATTGTGATTTGTAGGCTGGTTTTCTTTGCTTTGTCTAAAAGCCACCTATAACTGAGTACATATGATATTTGTCTTTCTGGGTCTGGGTTACCTCACTCAAAATAATGTTTTCTAGATCCATCCATTTGCCTGCAAATTTCAAGATGTCATTATTTTTTTCTGCTGTGTAGTACTCCATTGTATAAATGTACCACATTTATACCATTTTCCTTATCCATTCTTCGGTCGAAGGGCATTTAGGTTGTTTCCAGGTTCTGGCTATGACAAACAATGCTGCTATGAACATAGTTGAGCACATGTCCTTGTGGCACGATTGAGCATCCTTTGGATATATACCTAAAAGTGGTATAACTGGGTCTTGAGGAAGGTTGTTTCCTAATTTTCTGAGAAATTGCTACACTGACATCCAAAGGGTTTGTACCAGCTTGCATTCCCACCAGCAATGCAGAAGTGTTCCCTTTTCCCCACAGCCTCTCCAGCATAAGTTGTCATCAGTGTTTTTGATCTTGGCCATTCTTACAGGTGTTAGATGGAATCTCAGAGTTGTTTTGATTTGCATTTCTCTGATGATTAAGGATGTTGAACATTTCCTTAAGTGTCTTTCAGTCATTTTAGACTCCTCTATTGAGAGTTCTCTGTTTAGGTTTGTACTCCATTCTTTTTATTGGGTTATGTGTTCTTTTGATAACCAATTTCTTGAGTTCTTTGTATATTTTGGAGATCAGACCTCTGTCTGATGTGCGGTTAGTGAAGATCTTTTCCCATTCTGTAGGCTGTCGTTTTGTCTTGTTGACCGTGTCCTTTGCTTTACAGAAGAAGCTTTTCAGTTTCAGGAGGTCCCATTTATTAATTGTTTCTCTCAGTGTCTGTGCTGCTGAGGTTCTATTTAGGAAGTGGTTCCCTGTGCCAATGAGTTCAAGTGTACTTCCCACTTTCTCTATCTGTAGCACTGTTTCTGTATCCTGCCAGAAGCTGCCCTCCCAGCCCCTCTGTTGGGGTGGCTTTGTTTTTTTACTGCAGCTTTCTTCCAAAGTCATTTGACATCCCTGCCATCAGGGATGCAACCTTCTTTGAACCTCCATTACAGCTTACTGCACCCTCAGAAATTACCCTTTCGGGAGCTTCCTGCAGAGAGTCTCATGTTCTTGCACTTCCCCTAGTCTCCCAGAATTTCTTTTGAAATCTTTGGGGAAGCCTCCCAAGACCTGAAACTGCTGAAGTATGCAAGCTGGAGTTACAGAAGGTACCAGGGCCCGCTGCCAGAGTAAACATTCATGGTGAGGCCACGAATGCAGTTGTCTGAGACTCTTGGTGGGTGAGAATGGCTAACTGTTCCTGAGGAAACTTTATGTGGCCCTTTCTGAGAAGGGCACCTGGTGATGCTCTCTTCTAAAGTGTGAGTCTTTCAGATGGCTTTGAGTTTCCACCATGGAGCATGTGATGCAGATCTGACCCATTCCCGTTGCCCACTTGAATTTTGTTTTTAATGATGCCACTTTCTTTAACAACCACACCCTCTGTGTTCACAATTTTCAACAAGCTACTTTGTGACCAATCTGAGCATTTTATTTTCAAATCCAGTTTTATCAATTTTTTTTTGAACCACATTCTCACTATGTAGCTGAAAGAAGCCAGCAGTAATCCAGTTGTGGTAACAGCCCAAATGCTGGCCTGGCTTAAAGCTTCCTCCATCAGATAAGTCGACCGACCATCTTTAAATTTAACCTCCAACAAAGTCCAGGATGTGGGCAAGTTAGAAACAATCTCTTTGCCACAATATCACACAGAGAACCTCCAGTCTAACTCCAAACAGTTCTTATCTCCACTGAAAACCTCACAAGTACTTTCTTTCCTGACTTTATTGCTGCAAACAGTCTGGTCTCTGGAATTCACTTCATAACCTCCAGTTTAGCTCCACTTGAAGCGTTTGAGGAGGGGAGCTTTCTCAGTCACATCTCCACACTTCCCCAAATTCCTCCCCAAACCATTCCCTAAGGTTTTGTAGCCATACCCGTCATCAGGTAGCCGCAGCAACAACTCCATGTCTCTAGTATTATTTTGTGTTAGATTTTCCTCACAGGTGTGATAAATATGAGAGAAATGCCTTCAGCAAAGGGGCTGTGTTTCCCTTGCTGGAGTCAGAGGCTTTAGTCTCTGTCAGTTCTCTCCCGCCATGCGCCAGCGTGATAGGGAAGACTCGCTGATAGGACAGGGTAATAGTGGAAACTTGCCCTGACCCCATGCCAGCCAGAAAGAAGAAAGTCTGAAGTGTCCAGGGACAAGAGGCTTTCAAAGGCGTACTCTCAGTCACCTATATAGCTGGACAGTTTTAGGGCTTCTGACACCTTCACACAGACATACATGCAGACAAAACACCAATGAACATAAAATAAAAATAAATTATATATTAAAACAATTTATTTGTGTGTGTGCTTGTACTAGTTAGTGTGCACCATATGCAGAATCAGGATTCCGTAGAGACCAGAAGGCGGTATCAGAGCCTTCTGGGACTGGAGTTAAGTGTGGTTTGTGAGTTAACTTGTGGATGCTGGGACCTGAATTCTAGTCCTCCACAAGAGCAGTAAAGGTCCTTAACTGCTAAACTACCTCTCTAGCACTTAAGCTAACTTTTTAAGTTAGCATGCAAACTGATGGGTTTCATTGTGGTGTCTTCACATAGATATGTAATTATACTTTGTTCTTATTCATCCTCCTACCTATTCCTCTTAAAGTTATGTAATTTCTTTATAAACAGTTATAATCAAGAGATTTTTTCCTTCCTTCCTTCTCTCACTTCCTCCCTCCCTCCTTCCTTCCTTTCATTCTTTGCCTAGCCTCAAGCTCCAGATATAGCTACATAACTATATAACCCCAAACTTCTGTACCCGCTCCAGCTCCTGAGTGCTGGGACTACAGGTATACACCACCTCCCCCTGTCTATGCAGTGTTGTGTGCTAGATGAGCATTCTACCAATTGAGCTACACCCTTAACCCCTTAGGAGTGTTTTCTGAAAGCATATAGGTACAAATAAAGCTATATATAAAGGACATAGGAGGTATGATGAGTCCGGGACTCGAGGTATCTCTTCAGTCAGGAACAAAGATGGTAAAGGCAGCCCACATTGCCTGAGGGTCACATTAAGATCCTGGATTTTGCTGTGGCGATGGCTTTTCAGGAGTTCATTGCATGGTTAAAAAAAAAAAAACAACAACTAAATACCTGTTATGCAGGGACCAATTAGGAGGGTCCCATAAAAAAAAAGCAACTCGTGGGCCTTTGAGTGAATAGAAGAGCAGCCAGGGTGTGTCTTAGTTAAGTGAGAGTGAGACACTGACCAAAAGCAACTCGGGGAGGAAAGGGTTTATTTCACTCACAGTTCCATATCATGATCAATGGCGGTCATGGCAGAACTCATCAGGGCAGGAACCTGGAGGCAGGAGCTGATGCAGAAGCCTCTTATAATCTTTCTCAGCCTGCTTTTTTATAGCACCCAGACCCACTAGCCTAGGGTGGTACCACCCACAATGGACTGGACCCTCCCACATCAATCCTCAATAAAGAAAATGCATGGGGGTAGCTTCTTACTTGAGGTTTCCCACCTTCAAAAGGACACGACCTGTTTCAGGCTGACATATACCTAGCCAGCACAGCATCTCTTTACAATCTAAGACCCTTGTCGAAGAAACCAAAACCACTCAGCAGCACACAGATTAGAGAAGACAGGAAGAAGATTTTAAACTCTCAGCTTTCACATCTGCTTCTTGAGAAACATCCATGGTGCAGGACAACTGTATTGTTGGGATAAGACTGTAACTTTCTGATGACTTTGAAAAAGACATCATTTTGTTTTTAAATATTCAGTAAACCCACAGTTGGTTTCCATAGTGTCTGAACATTAGAATCCATGTCTCCAAAAGCCTCCCAAACCATGAAGATCTCATGAACTGGGCCCACAAATAGCTGCTCAGTATAATCACTTTGCCTGATGTTTGAAAAGATCTGGCCCATGGACCTGGATTGTGATACAGTGGCCAGTGTCCCTCCTTTTTCCTTTTCTCTCCTTTGAAGGCAAGCAACTTAACCTTGTCATTAACTCCGGCTCCCCATCTCTGTAGATAGGCAGATTAACAGGACTCTTGTTTACCATTTTTTTCTTCTATCAATTCAGGTTTTCCTCCTTTTAAAGACAGGCGTGCTGGTTGCTATTTTTATTTATGTATTGGGGAGGGTGCACATGCTGTGGTGTAAACATGGAGGTCAGAGTCAGTTCTCTCCTACCACCCATGTGGCTTCCAGAAAATTCAAATCAGGCCATGAAGCTTGGAAACAGGTTCCTTAATAGCTTTTAATTTATATGATTTGCCTGATCGTCTCTAGACATCACCAGATGAGTCTGAATAGAGAATCTCAGCTGTTTTGACACTGAACAAATTCTTCAGATTAACATAGGGGAAAGGGGAGGGGGGAGAAATAACTATTCTTGTTCAGCCATTTCAGGATTTAATCAAATTCAGTCTCAGGTGCACATAAGACCATGTTTAGATGAACTCCACCCACCCCTCCACATATTTGTATGCTGTCTTTTCTCTTTCCTCCTTAGGTCCCACAAGCTTCCTGACTACCATCATCCCTTTGCTTCCCAATATTGCCTGAATGCCTTCATTCATTTCCTGAAGTCCCTTAAAACCTATGAGGTGGACCCATCCCAGGTTGTGGTGTGTGGAAAAAGCATAGGAGGTACAGTTGTGACCATTATCATACAGACCTTACTGAGCAGAAAAGATCTTCCTCGATTCTGGGCTCAAGTTCTGATTTATGCAATCTTTCTGGCAATCAATCTCCAGTTACCATTGCATCTGCAGAACCAAAATGTTCCATTCCTCATCAGAGACTTAATGATCATCTGCTTTCTTAAGTATCTAGCCATTGACACCTCCTGGAAAGATGCCATATTGACAGGAATTTATATTCCCCAAGACACCTGGATGAAATACAGGAGGGAAATGGCTCCCCTCTGGTAATATTCCCCAAAGGTTCAAGAACAAAATCCAGCAACCTGAGTTTCCTGGACCTTTTAACAAGTCTGCCTATCTAGAAGTCAAACACATTCTAGAAACAGGAAATTCACCCCTTGTAGCAGATCATGAGTTCATTGCTCAGCTTCCAGGGGCATTGCTTGCTGTGGGAGCTCCTTCTGCTCCTTCAGCTAATAACCTTTAAGACACCAGCCCACTTGGGCATGGTCTCTTCTGCTTTAAAAAGCAGCGGTAGCCCTGCTCTCGCTCTCTTGCTTCCAGTTCCTGCTTCTGGCTGCTAGACTCTGTTCCTGGTCACACCAAGGGCTATTGTCTAGGACAGCGATCTGTAAGTTTTTCCCCTAAAATAAATAACCCTTTTATTAATTATAATTCCAAGCTGGTGTGGGATTGTTTTGTGACTTACACCTTCATCTGGTGCCCAACGTTTGGTTTTAGAACCCCCCATGCTCAGCTGCCTGCCGCCAGCTTGGACTGCACCTGGTTTGGCACGAGCCCTCCCTCAGCCGGCATAGCCAGCTTTTCTTGCTATGGATCAGCTGCAATTCTTTATATTTTCTCTTTACACGCCTAAGATTGGCTTCAAGTCCCCACGAACCTTACTATTTGCCTCCCGCCAGGGTGCACCACAGAAATCTGGGTGAGACGCGGGCTTCTCTGGCCTGAGCCAGCTGTTCCGCAGCTTTCTAATTATTTGTTTGCATTTGCCTATTCCACTGCTCTAAGACATAAGCAGAGCTCACAGTCCATGATTTATCTTTCAGCATTTTGCTCTAAAATCAGATTTCAGACTGGCCATGTGAACTCAAGTGCACCGCTATGCCCCACTGGGTTAGTTTTATAGGTGGCCCATGACACCTACTGGCAGGTAACGGTTATTGCACCTAATCCAGCTAATTAAACCACAGGTAAGATTTAATATCCTAAATATAGATCCTAAGTTGTTAATTTAAAAGGGCAATATGTTAGGCAACCTAACCATCCAAGGTTTAAATAACCTCTTTACCCACAGCATGTGCAAGGTTTTACAAGACTTATATGATGTCCCTTTTACATCATTAATCTTAATTCTGGAGATTAGTTTTGTCATCATTTTTTTTTCTTAAAAAATGGTTTGACAATAGGGCTAAGAATGAGGTGTTTTTAGAAATGGTGCAGTCTTTACAAACTGAAACCACATTTCTCAAGAAAGAATTTGGAAATCTGAAAAAGTATATGACTTCATTTAATGGAAGATTAAGCACTCTGGAGAAGGAAACAGATGATTTGGCACATATAACCCAATCAATGACAGTGGGTGCTGAAACATTATTTGAGAGAATTCACACTGTTGAATGTATTAATCAGACGCTATCAAAGGGGTATGATAGATTGACTGATAGAATGTCTCGACAGGAAGGTAATATGTATGCTATGAAGATTATGTCCAAGGATGAGACATTATCTCTACTGTACAGACTTCATACCTTGGAATCCTTAATGAGGACATTAGAGCAGAACACTGGACAGGAAATCCAGACATTACAAAAGGCAATGGTAAACAGATGTGAAAAAATTTAGGAAATTATCGAATTTGATGACCAGGAACAAAATTACAAAGGCAAAATTTTACCTCGTCAGTATGTAAAAATCTTCAGGATAGCTTCCCCAGAGTTCTGCCTGCCTTTCCAGTAATAACAACAGAAAAAGTATCTGGTCCCAAAGTACCCTAAGGTTATCAAAGAACATACATACAGCCCATACATATGACTGATCTAAAGGAAATTAAACAAGCAATTGTAGCTTACAGGCTACATTTGTCCTTTGTTAGGGAGATGGTCAAAACCTCGGCTTTCAGTAGCAAAGCCATGCCTCAAGATTGGGATTAGTTAATCTCAGCAGTCCTAGAAAGTGGACCGCAATTACTTTGGAGGTGCTTTTTTAAAGAGGATGTGAGAACTTTAGAGCAACAAGAAAAAGCAAATGGACTTGAGATTTCCCTAGATCAAATTCTAGGCAAAGAGCCTTACTCTGATCCTAAGGATCAAGCTCTTTATGATGACAACACCTTGTCCCAATGTAGCACAGCAGCTTTAAAGGCTTAGGTTCAGGAACTAGAGAAGAGAGTTGAATCATGTCTTAGGGCTAAACAGGGCCAGAGGGAACCTTTTAGTGACTTTTTGTAAAGACTAACTAGGGCTGTACAAATAGGGGTAACTGACCCAGCAGCTAGATGTATAATAATTGAATCTTTTGGCTTATGAGAATGCCAACATTGAGTGCAAATGGATCCTTGAGCCTTTAAAGATAAGATCAGCACCCATGGATGAATGGGTCTTGCATACAATGAATGTCAAGATACTTGATTATGGTACTGAAGCATAGGTAGGAGAAGCAATTTCCAATGGTAAGAAAAGACAACAAAATACCAAATGGTTTAATTGTGGTAGAATGGGACACATGAGAAGGGATTGTAGACAATGGATTCCTAGGAATAATACCTTCTCTGGGAATGGCAGAAATAGGAGGACTCAGCCTTCAGGTGTATGTAGGAGGTATGGCAAAGGCCGACATTGGACCAATGAATGTAGGTCAATGAAAGATAGACAAGGCAATCCGATACCATTGGGAAATGCTGTGGGGGCCTCTCACAGACCCCCATGACAAATGTGGTCCAGTCATTCCCAGTTACAGTGGAGAACAAGTCTCACCAGAAAATTTAAAAAATCCAATGCCTGCTGTAAAAAGCAATACTGGTCTGAATGATGAGTTAAATGTGGAAGATGAGTCAAAAACTCCAGTAGGACAGAGAAAACGTATATTTTGGCAGACTTCCATAAACGATCAAAGACCAAAGCTAAGCGTTTGTATAAATGGCATTTTTATTGAAGGCTTATTAGACAAGGGTGTGGATGTAAGTATCATTACTCCAGAATCTTGGCATCCGAATTGGCCTCTTCAAGAGGTAGATGTTCAGTTTCTGGGAATTGGAATCCTATCTCGGCTAAAACAAAGCATGAGATGGGCAGATAGGGCAGATAGGAAGACTAAGGCCATATATAGCCAATATTGCAGTAAATTTGTGGGGTCATGAACTATTGCAGCAATGGAATACCCAGATTAACATCCCTGCAGCCCCCAAAACTTATGCTTCTGAGGAAAATATTAGAAGCTATTATAGATGACGGACACCATCCATTCGGGTTGTACAAGAACACAAAGCAATTGATAAACCTTCAGAGGTACCAACAACCCCACCTTTAAAATGGTTAGCTGAGAAACCAATATGAGTTAAGCAGTGGCCTCTAGCTGAGGAAAAGTTGCAGGCTTTAGAACAGCTGGTACAAGAGCAACTAGATGCTCGACATATAGAAGAATCTACCAGCTCTTGGAATTCTCCTGGATTTGTTGTCAAAAAGAAATCTGGAAAATGGAGAATGATGACAGATCTAAGGGCTATCAACAAGGTTATTCAACCTATGGGCCCTCTACAATCTGGAACTTCTCTGCCTTTTCTGTTACCTAAGGGATGGCCTCTCATAGTTATTGATTTAAAGGATTGTTTCTTCACTATACCTTTACAAGAAAAGGATAGAGAAAAGTTTGCCTTCACAGTGCCTACTTATAATAATTCTCAGCCTACTAGAAGATATCAATGAACTGTCCTCCCACAGGGAATGCTCAATAGCCGCACCCTGTGCCAGTACTTTATCAGCCAGCCATTGGAAATAATTCGTAAGCAATTTCCTAAGTCTATAATCTACCACTACATGGATGACATTTTGTTATCTGATTTAAATATAGATACTTTAGAAAGATGTTTGAAGAAGTAAAGAAAGTCTTGCCTAAATGGGGATTACAAATTGCTCCTGAAAAGATTCAAAGAGGATATTCTGTTAATTACCTATGTTACAGAATAGGTTTACAGAAAACTAGAACACAAAAGCAACAAATTCGGAGAGACTGGTTGAGGACTCTTAATGACTTTCAAAGATTATTAGGAGACATTTCCAGTCTACGACCGGCTGTTGGAATAACACTTGATCTAATAATTCATTTAAACAAACTTAGATGGTGACAAAGACTTGGATAGTCCCAGAGAATTAACAGCTGACATGGAAAAGGAATTGACAATTGTTGAGGAGAAATCACAGAAGGCACATGTGAATAGAGTGAATCCAAATCTTAATTGTATTCTAGCCATATTGCCTTCCAGAATTTATCCTACAGGAATTTTAATGCAGAGGGACGATATTATCTTAGAATTGATCTTTTTACCACATAAACCTAGTAAAAAAAATAAAAACTTATGTGGAAAAAGTCTCTGAATTAATTATAAAAGGTAAATTGAGACTTTGCCAATTAGCAGGTATAGACCCAGCAGAGATTATAGAGCCTTTTACTCTTGATGAAATAAAAAGGTTATGGGAAGACAATGAACCCTGGTAAAGGGCCTCTGTTAATTTTTTGGGGAGAAATTAATAGCAATTATCTCAAAAGCGATAGACTTAACCTTATAAAGAGAACTTCTTGGATTCTTCCCCTAATTGTATGTGATGCACCAATAACTGAAGCCCATACATTTTATACTAATGCAAATAAATCAGAGAATGCAGGTTACAAATCAGAAGAATTAAGTAAGGTAGAACAAAGCCCTTATAATTCTGTTCAGAAGGCAGAATTATATGCTATTCTTATGGTACTAAGAGATTTTAAAGAACCTCTCAATATAGTTACTGATTTGCAATATGCAGAAAGAGTTATCTTGCATATTGAAACTGCTGAATTTATACCAGATGATACAGAATTGACTTCATTATTCATCCTGGTGCACGACATAATCAGGAATAGGCTTTGTCCTATGTACATAACACACATCTGATCCCATACAGGTCTGCCAGGTCCTCTAGCACAAGGTAATGCAGAAATTGATCAATTATTGATTGGAAGTGTGTTGCAGGCCTCTAAATTTCATAAAATAACATCATGTCAATAGCAAAGGTTTAAAGAAAGAGTTTTCTATTACATGGCAACCAGCTAAGGAAATTATAAAGAGGTGCCCTACTTGTTCTTTCTATAATCAAACACCGTTGGGAGCAGGGAGTAACCCAAAGGGTACTCAAAGGAATGAAATCTGGCAGATGGATGTTTTCCAGTTTACAGAATTTGGTAAATTAAAATATGTACACCACGCCATGGACACATATTCAGGTTTTCAATGGCAACTGCCTTGAGTTCAGAAAAAGCTGATCCAGTTGGAATCACATGGGAAGTTATGACCATCATGGGTATATCTGCACAAATAAAGGCAGACAATGGTCCAGCATATGTATCTAAGAAAATGAAATGATTTTTTTTCTTATTATAATATAAAGTACATTACAGGTATACCAAATAATTCTACATGAAGGCGTAACTCATAAAACAATCCCACACCAGTTTGGAATTGTGATTAATAAAATGGTTATTTATTTAAAAGGAAAAACTTAGAGATCACCATCCCAGACAACAGTTCTCTGCGCAATCAGGAACAAAGTCTTAGAGCCAGAAGCCAGAAGCAAGAGAGAGAGCACACAGCTACCGCAGCTTTTTTAAAACTAAAGAGACCACGCCCCAATGGGCTGGTATCTTAAAGGCTATTAGCTGAAGGAGCAGAAGTACCTCCCCCTTTTGTTTAAGTAAGAGAGTTCCAAACCCAATACAAAACAATATACATTAGGAACAGATATCAAGCATAAGATTAGAATTACAATCAGCATAAACAATATTAAGTAAGGAACATATGTTAAATGTTTTAATAAACATTTTATCCTAAGGAGTCTAAGTCTTGTATTGGAGATGGCTTGGTTAGACCATAAGAGGACAGTAACTATGATTATCTAATCTTTAACCCTATCGAAGGCCTGAGAAGGGAGGTAATATTATTTGAGCAGGCAGGAAGTACAATCAAGTAGCTTCCAAAGTGAGCGATATATGACAGAGACAATTAGCTACCTGAGCAATCACCCAAAGTCTCATTTTGTAATGTTGAAGCGACCAACGTTGGCTATGGCCTAGAATAACTGACAGACCATTTTTAAAGGCAAGAAATTTTTTAAAACTGTCTTACCCTGTCTTGGTAAGATTTGACAGTCCTGTTTATCCATTTTTGGATACTGTATCTTGTCAGTGGTTGAAGCATGGGCATTTCTTTGCCTAAAGGCCAGTTTTTGCCAAAAAGAAAACAGACTCCAAGTGGAGTGTCTTTGGTGTTGAACATTCTCTCGGGAACAGATCGGTACTGCCAGGAGCAATTATGTTTTCATGTCAACAAAACCCTAAGTTATTTAAATGCCATGTTCCATAGATCTTTGAAGTGGTTGAAGATTATCTATCTATACAGAATATAATCTCTATGTATCTAAAGAACCTGATTAGTCTAACTATAAGTATGACAAATATAGATGACGATTGACAATAAACAACTGTGTAATAAATAAGGGCAATGACCTCCAAATGTAAACAATGTACATGTATCTTGTTCAGAGGCAGAAATGTACACTGCAATATGGTAAATATATATATGTATCAATACATAAAAAATGTTTTAAACAGAAGTAGAAGCATGCATGCATACAATATACAATATAATTTAATTTTGTATCAATATACAAGAATCTATATCAATGTAATTGTCTGTAAACAATAACTCGCACAGGCCCTCATGTTACACCTCCAGGTTAGGCAGTTATAGAAAGGTCAAGTCGTACTATAAAGGATATGCTGAACAAACAGAAAGGGATGGAAAATACCCCCAGAAATAGATTGTATAATGCTTTATTAACCTTGAATTTTCTTAACGTTAATGAGAAAGGAACAACAGCAGCAGAGAGGCATTGGACAATGGAAAAAACTTCTGAATTGAATCAACCAGTATATTTCAAGGATGTGCTGACCTCACAATGGAAACCAGGAGATGTACTACGTTGGGGAAGGGGTTTCGCTCTTGTTTCCACAGGAGAAGAAAAATTATGGATGCCACCAAAATTAATAAAGATTCACTTTGAAAAGGAGAAACCGCTTGAAAAAGAGAAATGATACCACATCCACAATGGTGACAATCATACAAGTGGTAAGTAAAGCTCATGAGGGTTAGTACAGGGTTCTGCTCCTATCTTTGCAGAAAAATGCACATCATCAAAAATTCAAGAGACCTTGGATGTTTGAATGCTGACAGAAGAAAAAAATATCCACTAAGGCACATCTAGAAAACAGAATATGGTTTATGAATCCAGATACTGTTTACACTTACATTCACAAACACACACACACACATAGTTTTGGAGTTGGACAATGGCTCTGTACTTCTCTAAATCCAAGCTTGTTGTTAAAAGGAACATTCAGAGTTTCTGTCTCATATCAGGAGCCATGTGGTATGGGACAGAAGAAGGACTTTAGGAAAAATTTTACTTTCTCCATGCCTTTTTTGTCTATTATCATATTTTCATTGAATGTATGTTTATATGAATGATGTTTAAGTTTTTCATGATGAACATAAATTTTCCTACAGATCCTTTTCCTGCAGTAATCTTTGGAGGTTCCAGGAAGAAGATGGGGCCCCACAGCACAACTCCACCTAGTTGAGATGACATCATGATACAGACAGTACTACTATAAGACCACTTGTTTTGGGTACCAGCTGCTGAAATGGTGCAGCTTCTCATATTCTGGCCAGAACTCCAAATGAGAACTTGGAAAACAAAACAAAACAAAACAAAAAAAAATCCTATTGACTGCTCAGAAATTGTTTGTAACTATACTAGACAGTAATTTTGGAACTTAATCACCACTTAATTTTTGCAGGATCCCATTAAGAGAACGTTGCCTCATGACAGTGAGAAACAATTCTAGAAGACAATGCCCCCTATCCCAAAAAAGTTTGTCCATAGGGTTGGGAACACTGTTTAGGGTTATTGATTATTACTTGTACTAGATAGAGGGTTGGGGTGAAAACTATGTTTGTAGAATAAATAAATAAATAAATAAATAAATAAATAAATAAATAAATAAATAAATAAATAAATGGGGTAGATAGTAATAATGGATAATAGAGTGAATACTTGTTAGCTATTAGAAATGGATAATTTACATTGGTATAGTTTTTGTATATTGATACAAGTTCAAATTATATATGTTACTTTTGTTTACATTTGTACACCGATGCAATGTTATTCTGTCAGATTGTATATATGCATGTTTCTACCTCGATTTAGGACATTTTGTATATTGATACAACTTTTAGAATATATTTTCATATTGCATTATATATTACTTCTACCTCTGATCAAAATACTTATAGATTGTTTACATTTTGAGGTCACTGTCCTCATTTGTTGCACATTTATTTACAGATTATTTAATATTCTGACATGAAGTTATACTCTTTAAGTTATAAAGGTATTAATTATTATAGGTCAATAGTTGCTCATGTTTGTTGTACATACAGTCAGATCAATTAGGTTCTTTAGATATATAGAGATTGTATTCTGTCTAGATAGAGAATCTTCAACCACTTCAAGGATCTGTAGAATATGGCATTTAAATAACTTAGGGTTTTGTTGACATGAGATATGACTGCTTCTGACAGCACCAATCTATTCCCAAGAGAATGTTGAGCACCAAAGACACTCTACTTGGAGCTTGTTTTCTTCCTGGCAAAACTGGCCTTTGGGCAAGGAACTGATAATGCCTCAGCCACTGACAAGTTACATGATATCTGGATATGGATAAGCAGGACTGTCAAATCTTGCCAAGACTGGATAAGACGGTTTTGAAAAATTTCCTGCCTCTGAAAATGGTCTGTAAATTACACTAGGCCATAGCCAAAGTTTGTTGCTTCAACATTGCAAAATGAGATCTTGCTTGCTTTGGAAGCTACCTGATTGTACTTCCTGCCTGCTCAAGTAATATTATCTCCCTTCTCAGGCCTTCAATAGGGTTGAAGATTAGATAGTCATAGTTACCGTCCTCTTATGATCTAGCTAGGCCATTTCCAATATAAGACTTAGATTCCTTAGGATAGAATGTTTATTAAAACATTTAGCATAGTTTCTTGCTTAATATTGTTTATGATGATTGTAATTCTAATCTAATACTTGATATCTGTTCCTAATGTATATTGTTTTATATTGGGTTTGGACTCTCTTACTTAAACAAAAGGGGAAGGTGCTGTGGGAGCTCCTTCCACTCCTTCAGCCAATAGCCTTTAAGATACCAGCCCACTTGGGTGTGGTCTCTTTTGCTTTATAAAGCAGCGGTAGCCCTGCTCTCACTCTCTTGCTTCAGGCTCCCACTTCCAGCTGCTAAACTCTGTTCCTGGTCACACCAAGGGCTGTTGTCTAGGACAGTGATCTGTAAGCTTTTCCCCTTAAATAAATAAACATTTTATTAATCATAATTCCAGACTGGTGCGGGATTGTTTGTGACTTATGCCTTCAATTGCTGATGAACACCCACCGGGACATTCTCCAAGATGACATTTTGCTCTACAAGAAGCACTCAGAAGACCAGGGGAGCCCTGTGACATGGTACAATGTGGCGGATGACTTTCATGGATGCATGCTCTTGTTTGATAAGAAGACTTTCTCTTTCCCTTGTTGCTGGAATATAATCAATGCCATTGTGAGTTTCACAAAGGAATTTTGAAGGGTTACACATAGGAATGAGTGGCAGAACACTTACCTGCCACACATAAGGTTTGAATTAAATATCTAGCTCTGTAGACTGACAGAGTAAGAGAAAGAGACAGAAATAGAGAGATAAAGGGGTGGATAGATAGATAGATAGATAGATAGATAGATAGATAGATAGATAGATAGATAGATGATAGTGTAAGGAAGACTTCCACAGCTGCAACCTTAACTGACCTCCAGTTTTCATGGAAAGAAATGTTGAGTGGGTGCATGGTGCAGGAAGAAAGGCTAATGGAGAAATAAAGCTCTACTGATTGAAGGCTTGCAGCCCCAACCATGCCCACTGCTGCATCCAGCAACACTCTCTACCACAGAGAATACAGAGTGAATAGGAAAGAAGAAAGAACATGTTTTTATATTTTCTTGAATTCTAACTTACATTCTATATGAATAATTGTGAACAAACAGGATGTTAATAGTAAAGTCTCTGTGCCTGATAACAGCACATCTTGGACAATACTCCCACTGAAGGAGGCCATACCTCTTCATTGGAGAGGTCAAGGTCACTGGTGACAGGACAGTTCGCTTGGGTTCAGAGGAACCCACCCAATTTGGCTACTTTTGGGTTCCACAAGCAATATTAAAAAGACATTTCAGGAGAGAGAGAGAGACAGGGGAAGGAAAGGGGGGAGGGAATAGAAAAAAAAGGTGAAATATAGGAGGCAGCACAAATAATACAAACCCAGAGACAGAAATTGGGGTTCAACCTGAAGATCAGCAATGCAAATAAGCCAGCTGTTGGCTCTTACCTCTACCTCAGTCCAAAATGGCAATCCTGCCTCCAGGAATCTCAGAATGAGACTGTGTGTGAGAGCTGTCTCCTCCTGTCTTATATTCCTCTCTAGTGATGGATTAAAGGCAAGCACCACAATCACCCAGTTTCTATGGTAAACTAGTGTGGCTACTGGGATTAAAGGTGTGTGTCACCACTGCCTTGTCTGTAAGGGTTTTCTCCTGTTCCATTTCCATGACAACTTTTAGGATGGTGCCAGTGCAAGGAGGGAGAGTGAGGAGCAGGAGGGATGTAGGCCCAGTGCTGGTGTATAAGATCCTGTGCCGTTCTTCCTCATACTTCTTGTGGTACACAGTGCAGTTTGCCTCATAGCCCTATCACCCCTTCCCATTTTGGCTCTCAACTACTTTCCTTCCTTGTCTCTGTGTAGTTTCTCTCTTTCTCTCTCTCTCTCTCTTGTAAAGGTATCCATCCTTGTTTGTATTCCTCTCCATCCCCCCTAGCACAATCATTTCTCAAGATCCTGACATTAACTCAGCTTGATGACATACACAACAGCCATCACCTGACATTCCAGGTGGTACATCTTTTAAAGACCAGCATCAGCTCCCTGCCAGTGGGTAAACTGCATGTCCATTCAGGTGTAGTTGGTATCTAAAAATAGGCTTAGTGTAACACAGCATATTTTTCTTTGCCCATATCTCAGCAAGAAGGCAATCAGAAGATGCCTTGTCCCTCTACTCCCTTCTCTACCCCACCAGTAAGGAATACCAACACCAGAAAGAGGAAAAACCTGTCTTATTGTTGATCCTGAAGATAAATCCATGGTCTCTGGCATGTTATTATATACCTTACAAAGACCCTTATCTCTTGAGTACTTTAAAATGTAGCACATTAATGAATATTTTAAGCTGCATGAGCCCACTTAGACTAGAAGATTTCTGCAGTGAAAAAAAAAGCCCCAAAAGAGAATAGAAAACCCATACCAGGGCATGGGAGGTGGAAGGTGGTCATGGAAAATCCATCAAAGGCAGTGGCTGCAGATTCAGGGACTGGATTTCTCATTTTATCTTTTAAAAAGTGTGCTCAGTGCTGGAAAGATGTCTCAATTCAATAAGACATAATGTGATAATTGGGAGCTTGGGCCACTTAACGTCTGGGCAGATATGAAAGTAAGAAAGTAGACTTGGGGGATCGCCTGGTCAAGCTGACTACAACTGGTGAGCTCTGGATTCAGGAAGAGACCACGCCTTGATAAATAAAGTAGAGAGCAACTGAGGAAAACACCTGATTTCCACTGCTACACACACACACACACACACACACACACACACACACACACACACACACGTGTGTGTGAGAGAATGCATAGACATGTGTGCATGCGTAGACACACAAAAACGTGCTCAAAGGAAAGTTCTTTAATATCTCTCAGAATTGGCTTCTCCAGGTTAGAGTGACATGTTTAGAACAGCATGACCTTAGACCTCAAAACATGTGATTGCAGGACATAAGGTCAGGGCTTATACAAGGAGCAATTGTGAAACCCATTTATGATTTTAAGAAAATGAGGCTAGTGAGTAGGGAGGAGAGGTGAGGATGGGATATGATGGGTTGAGACCTCATTCTGTCCTTCCTCATTGTGGTTCACCTTGGTACACACCATGTCTCTACTCTCTGATTTCACACCCAAAAAGAGAGCTACAGAGTACTTCACATGACTTCATCAATATCCTCAACCTCCAAGGGACTTGATTGCCACTTGGCATCCCTTTCTACCTCTTCTCCAGCAGTGTCCATCTCCTAAGCAGGTTGGTGACTTCCTGGGTGGATTGATAAAAGATGGCTCTGACCTGGGTACAAGGTATAAGGGCAGGAACCTCTCTGGGTTATGGTCTGTTGCAATCAGTTTGCATGGGCATGCTTCCAATGTCCAGAGGGTTTGAAAAGAGGTGATTTTAGGCCATGGTGCTTCTCTGAAGGTTATAAGGTGCCTGAGTAAGAAGACTTATGAAGTCTTCCTAGGGCACAGGTTTCCTCGGCTCACTCCGAAGGAACAAGAGCACCATGCTTTCTTTGGTGGAACTTCTCCTTGCTACCATGTGCCTCCTGGTCATGGGAGTCAATGTGTGGGTTCTCATAGATCACCTCCTTACTATCGATGTGCCTCCTACCATCACGCACCCCCTGAAGTTTCGGATTCTGCACTACTGCTTTCATCTCACGATGACATGGGTAAGATTTGTTTCTTAATAATCATTTCCTGCCAGCATAGGCAGAACTTCAGCCTGGGGAAAGCATTTTGCCAAGAATCACATAGTCTAACAGCCAGTGTGTGTTAGTCAGTGATTTGCAAGGTGTAGTGCTGAAAGCTTGTTAAGGAAGGCTATTAAGTGAACTGGATGAGTGCTCTCTTTTCCTTCACTTCCAAAAAGAATAAGCAGCAAAGGTAAAACTGGGGAGCTGATTTCTAATGAGAAACAGTCTGAAGCCCTTACAAATGTCAGATATTGGATTGGGAAGTTGGAGCCCTTTCAAATGTCAGATATTGGATTGGGAAGTTGGAGCCCTTGGTGACTCTGTTGGGATTGAGTAGCGTGTGTCAGTAAGCCCTTACCTGGTTAGTTAAAATACTTCTGATTCCTCATCAGTAAAACAAGAACCTTCAGTTAGGGATATGTGAGCCTAGCCTTAGAGTCTATGGTTGTTGTTCAGCTTGGAATAGCGACCGCTGTCAGAAGCTAGAGTCCTGGGTTTTTAATATCTCCCAGGCAAGGGTTGCTGCTAGTAAAAATTAGTTTATTATAGATTTGTGGAGGGCAGAAGTAAAGTCTTATCATGTCTTAATTTCAGTCCTGGGTTACAGGAAACTAAATAGGCAAAAGAAAATTTAACTTAAAAATAATTGGATATATTAATAGCATTATGTGACCCAAGGCAAGGAGTGGAGGCTTTCTACTTCACAAACTATTAAGAAGTAATTAGCCCGAGGGCTTAGAAAACCTTTAAACCAGACTGGAGAGGTGGCTCAATGGTTAGAAGCACATGCTGCTCTTGAAGACCAGGATTCAGTTTCCAGCACCCACACAGTAGCTCACAACCATCTTTCATTCCAGTTCCAGGGAATCTGATTGCCTCTTCTGGTCTCCAAAGGAAGCAAGCATGCACGTGGTACATATACATACACGTAGGTAAAACACTTACTCACATAAAATATTTTTTGTAACCTAAAAAGACATTTAAACAAAGAGAGTTGAATTAAAAAGGCAAAGGAGTTTAGGATTTGGGTGTGGCAAAAACTCCAATAGCTTATTAGGGGGAACTCTAGAAGGGTTTGTTCGTCCAGCCCCCTGTCAGTGTGGACTGATGTAAATCTAGGTCATTGTGTTCTTGGTAGAGGAATATGTTGTAATAACTTCCCAGAGGACAAGGCTCAGGAACTCTGCTACCCTCAGAACAATTAGGAAAATATAACAAATACCCTCTTCCCAGAAGAGATCATGGAGGCTTTGCGTAGGGACTATCTAAGGCCCCAACCATCTTCTAAAATTATCAGTGCTTCTCCTATGGAGAAGAGAGAGCACATGAGAGTACAGTGTGGATCAAATTATGGCAAAGGAAGTCTACTGTTATGCCTTGCTTTGATGTCCATAAATGTGGTAGGAAGTGACAGCTAACTCATTATTTCAGTCAGGACCTCAGCCATACAGTGCTCACAGAGCTCATCTATTTATTATGGACAGACATACATAGCTTTTAAGTTCCAGTCCCACTTCTTGTCCTCTTGGGAATTACAGAGG
Organism: Ondatra zibethicus; assembly: GCA_004026605.1. NCBI lineage: Eukaryota > Metazoa > Chordata > Mammalia > Rodentia > Cricetidae > Ondatra > Ondatra zibethicus. The sequence continues at coordinate 89,131 of PVIU01001955.1, read as the reverse complement.
TCATGGCCTCGGGCTTCTTGGTGGTCTCATCCCCATCAACAGCCTTCTTCACGTTTGGAGAGTATCATAATGTCACTGCCAAGGACATTATTGATGGTCAAGAAATCAGCCAAATGGCAGCCAGCTTTTGCAAATTCAATTCTGTGCTGATTTCTAAAACTCCCTCCCTTTATTCCATTTATCCAAGCCTGAAACAGGTGATAATTGCTCTCTGCTTTGTAAGTGAGGGATCTATAAAGAAGGGTACAGTGAATGTCCCTGAAGTACAAAGTTTTGGGAAGCAGTGAGGGCTGAATACAGGCCACAAAGACTGTGACAGTTTCTAGACCAAGCCTAGGCTTTGCTGTGGACTCTGAAGACGGGACTAATAGAGTCAAGTGGAACAAGGACCAGAAAGAGTGGCTTTCCTCATCCTCTATGAAGGAATGGGCAAAGCCATAAACAAAGGCTCCACTGTTCCATGGAAATCAGATACAACATGGTGGGAATGAGCTGAGACTGGCATAGAACCAAGCTATTGGGCCACGGGTCTTTTCTAGAAAGACCACCAGGAAATTCTATCTGCAAGGAGGCATGGCTTTTCTTTCCTTACTGCTCCCATCCCCCATGCCCTAGATCTTCATGAACAACTTCGGATATTCATGCATCTTAGGAGAAACCAGTTTAGCCACACTCAAGCGGGGGCTTTTTGGAAAGTCCGTGACTGGGACAGACAGCAGCATGGGCGGTGTCTGCAGCGTGGAAAGGACAGGGGAGCTCTGAAAGCCTCCAGCTGCTCTCTCTTTTCCACAGGGGAATATACTTGAGAAGATGAACATTTGCTCCACGCCCTACTTTTTCCGCTTTGTACAAGACAGCTCTGTGTCGAAGAAGAACCTAGGTGTGTTTGTGAAGGACCTGCGCTTCGGCACAATCCCTGTGAGGCTCTTTCAACCCAAGGCAGCCTCCTCCAAGCCCCGGCGAGGAATCATCTTCTTACATGGAGGAGGTGCATTTCTGGGCAGCCTAGGTGAGAAACATCCCTGTAGTAAGAAAGTACAACCTCCACTACCCCACCCACTTTTCCATGAGGATCTCTTCGGAGGGAGTCAAAGCAAGTAGTCATTGGAGGTCCTTTTGTGACAGGTGGATTAAGACTGAAGACCATGTGGCCTCCATGACAATGTTTTCTATAATTTGATATCTCTGTTGAGGTGGAGGCAGTGATTGCCTAGCAGGACTTCCAGAAAATTGGTGTGAGGCCAACCTCCAACCCCCTTTGTCCTACAATGGTGCCAAATCCACTCATTGCTCTCAAATCTTCTGGGTCATCTTAGCCCAAATCCACCTTCAATTGCTCACCCCCTTCAGCCCTGCTTCTAATAGTGATCCCGATGCTTCGTTGTTAATGGTCTGGCTGGTCCTTTCTCCACACAAAAAGAATCTTTAAAAGTACAATTCAGGGCTGACCATTTGGCATTGGATAACCAATTATTGTCTTCTTCCCTGGAGAAGACTCTTGGTCTCAGTATGCTTTAGTTGCCTGTAGTGTTTGGGGTAGTGTTGAGGCCTTGTGGGCTTTCCTCGGTCTAGGATAACATGTCTCTTATTATCATCCAAGAACAAATAGACAGGCCTGAAAGCATATGTACACGTAGCATTATACAGACTGAGCAGGCTATATTAATATTTAGGAATATATATATATATGATGTGCATAACAACAATTCATGGGAAAAGAGGTCACATATTTTAAAGAGCAAGAAGGAGTTGCTTGGGGAGTGTTAAGAGGAGAAAAGGGAACGTTTTATCTAGAGGGTCTCCCTGCCACTTGTCCCAGAGCTTACTTTGTCCATGTTTATGTTGGTCCCCAGTATGTTTCCTTGCTTAGTTTCTGTCTTCTCTCACCGGGAGTGGAAACTTGTGTTGTAGCTGTCGCTGGATTCTCAGAGACTAGAGAACAAGGCTCAGTCCCTGATCTCATTGGCCTGTCGGTCAAAGCAAGAGGCTGAGCCCTGCAGAACACAAATGAGAGGGTGATGGTTTTAGATTGGACAGTGGAGGCCCAGAATAGGAACTGACTCGGAGTCCCAGCACCTCATTGCTTCTAAGTAAGCAGTCTCTCCAATAAAGTGAGATTTGAGGCCAGGATCAAGGAATGGGAGGAGCCAGTGCTACATAGCTGGAGATCTGGGTGAGTTGAGTGAGGCCAGGGCGCTAGACCGCAAAACAATGGACTCTAGAAAGTCAGACACTAGGACAAACGATATCACATTTCAAAAGCAGTATTAAGAGAAAGATGGTTCAGAGGTTAGGAGGGCTCACTGCTCTTGCAGGGGACCCAGGTTCAGTTCTCTGTGGGTACACAGGGCTGCTCACAAGGACCTGAAACTCCAGCTCCAGGAGACCTGACGCCTTCTTCTGCCCTCCACACCCCTCATGTTCACACCCCCTCCGCACACATACACGTAACTAAAACGCAAGCTCATTAGAAAAGACTCAGGGGAAAAGTTCCATGAAGAACAAAGAATTCATATGAAAACAGGAATTAAAGGGCTGGGTTCCTTGTACAAACACAAAGTAGGAGCTTGTTCTAAATATTTTTAGTTTATATTTAATTATACTGGATTGCATAAGGCTCTCTGCTCCCCTCCCTGCCACACCCCTCCCTCCCTCAACCCTCCCCCAAGGTCCCCATGCTCCCAATTTATTCAGGAGATCCTGTCTTTTTATACTTTCTACTTCCCACGTAGATTATATCTATGTAGGTCTCTCTTAGTGTCCGTATTGTTGTCTAAATTCTCTGGGATTGTGGTTTGTAAGATGGTTTTCTTTGCATAAGGCTATTTTTATATAACTATATAATATTCTTTGAGCATACCCCCTCTATAAACCACTATCTTCTGCCTTCTCACCCCTTATTAATCTCATTTGCTCCCTAGACAATTTTAATTCTAATTTAATTTCTAATTTTATATATATACCTATATATATGCATATATATATATATGCATATATAAAACCTGGCACTCACAAATGAAAGAAAAGGGGTGACATCTGCTTTTTTGAGACTGACTTCATGCACTTAATATAATTATCTACAGTTGTGCCCATTTTCCTGCAATCAACAGAACTTCAAATCCCACTGTGTATACATAGTTCATTTTTCTTATTCATTCCTCTGCTGTAGGACACCCAGGTTGGCCTCATAGCTTAGGTATTGTATATAGTGCTACAGTCAACACTGATGTGCAAGCATCTCTGCTAAATATCCAGGACTGGGACAGGTGGCCCATAGAGAAGATCGACTTTTAATTTTTGAGGCATTTCCATAGTAGCCAGATTAGTTTACATTCCCACCAACAGTGTGTGAGTGTCCCTTCTCTGCATGCGTCCCTCTCTGGCATTTGTTGTCATTGTCCCCTGCTCTTCCTTCCTGCCTGTGCTCCTTTCTTCTTTATTTTTTGAGACAGAGTCTCACTACATAGCCCTGGCTTTCCTGGATCTTATTCTGTAGATAAAGCTGGCTTTGAACTCATGGAGGTCCAATGCCTCTGCCTCAGCTGAGTACTGGGTTTAAAGGCATGCACTGTCGTACCTAGTTTGATGTTTTCTTTAATTTCTATCTTATTATTATTTTTAAATTGTTTTTATTGAGCTATATATTTTTTCCACTCTCCTCCCCTCCCTTTCTACCCTCTCCCATGGTTCCCAGGCTCCCAATTTACTCAGGAGATCTTGTCTTTTACTGCTTCCCATGTAGGTTAGATCCCTGTATGTCTCTCCTAGGGTCCTCTTTGTTGTCTAGGTTCTCTGGGATTGTGAATTGTAGGCTGGTTTTTCTTTGCTTTATGTCTAAAAGTCACATATGAGTGAGAATATATTATATTTGTCTCTCTGAGTCTGTGTTACCTCACTCAATATGATGTTTTCTAGATCCACCCATTTGTCTGCAGATTTCAAGATGTTATTATTTTTTTCAGCTGTGTAGTACTCCATTGTGTAAATGTACCACATTTTCCTGTCTATTCTTTGGTCGAGGGGCACTTAGGTTGTTTCCAGGTTCTGGATATGACAAATAATGCTGCTATGAACACAGTTGAGCACATGTCCTTGAGGTATGATTGAGCATCCTTTGGGTATATACCCAAAAGTGGTATTGCTGGGTCTTGAGGCAGGTTGTTTCCTAGTTTTCTGAGAAATTGCCGTACTGATATCCAAAGTGGCTGTACCAGTTTACACTCCCATCAGCAATGGAGGAGTGTTCCCTTTACCCCACATCCTCTCCAGCATAAGTTTGTCATCAGTGTTTTTGATCTTGGCCATTCTTACAGGTGTAAGATGGAATCTCAGAATTGTTTGGATTTGCATTTCTCTGATGGCTTATTATTTTTAATGATGGATATTCTAACTGAGGCGAGAAGAAATTTCAATGAAGTCTAAATTTGCTCTTCTCTGATGTCTAGTGAGGTTGGACTTCTTCTTTCATGTTTATTGGACATTTCTATTTCATCTTATGAACTGTTTGTTTCATTAGCCCATGTGTTGACTGGATTGTTTGATTTCTTGTTCAGGTTTTTGAATTCTTTGTATATTCTATATAGTAATTCTCCAGTAGATGCACAGTTAGGAAAGATCGCCTCCTAATCTGTAGGCCATCTCTACACTTGTCCACTTCCCCGTGCATTATTTCCTGAGCACTCGGGCCCTTCTCCAAAAGTCCTTGTTTGTGCAGGTATTTTGAAGAGTTTCTCTATTTTTTTTCTCCATGAGTTGTAAATGGGGCATGAGCAAGTGGAGGAGGGGAAGATGTAAGCCCTTTCCACTGACCTCACCAGAGCCACCTGGTGCAACGAAACACAATTCTGGAAGTTTGCTCTTCATGACATATGTTGGCACTAATTTGATTTTGGAAGATACTATGTTGTTTACCTGGCCCCACGGTTTAGCACCCATTGTGATCTCCCATCTATCTCACTCTTGTCCTAATAAGTCTAAAAAAAAGGGCAAGTAACACGTTCAAAACTCTGAAACAGGAATTACTTGAAAGACTTGAAGAGAACAATGTCTAAGCAGGTCCTACGGCTCAGGACAGTTATTAGAGACACCATATTGTCTGTGTAAACTCCTCTTGAGACTTTTAAGGGTACTCATGTCACAGACACTCTCTATACCCTGAATCAGTTCCTCCCCTAGGTGGATCCACCCTACTTTAAAAGTCTTCAAATAAAGTTACTGCACAGTGTTCAGACTTTATGGGGTAGAGTCATTGACAGACGCTGACTGGACAACTCAGATCAGAACCTCCCCAGTAGTGTTCTCCTCTGAGTCTACTTGCATCCTCTGCCTAAAAATGTAACTGGTATGCACCCACATAGTAAGCCTCCATAAATATTAGAATTATCTGATGCCATTTAGAAATTCATACTGCCTGCTTGGCACAGTTCAGAGATCGTTATCCAATGCGTTGTGGCAGCCTGGACATAAGATGAGCACACACTGAGAAGGGTCCTTGTATATCAAGGAAATGGGCTAAATCAAAGAGAGTTCTTTCTGTTCCTGGACCTGGGTAAAGATTTGCTACCTACTAATGCCAGTGGACCTGCTTCCTAGAGTTTCAAATATACCACCATACTAATCCAAATTGTCCATCTACTCATCATTTGTTTCCTAATCAAATAAATACATGAATCTTCTTTTGAGGCAGGGTCTCTTGTAGCCCAGGCTGGTTTCCAATTTATTATGTAGTTGCGAATGACTTGAACTCCTGATCATCTTCATGTTATATCCCAAGAGTTGGGATCACAAGCATGTACTGCCACACTCAGTTCAATATATGGAATTCTTAATATCCACAGGCTAATCCTCCAAAAGTGGCTTTGCTCATTTAGAACCTCAAAACTTCCTGGTCTTCAGTTTCCCCCATTGTAAAATTAAACTATGCAGAAGATGTGCTCCAAAGTTCACTTATGCCCCCAACACTCAAGAAATTATGGCAGATGTCCTACTTTGCCCTAGCATGGTGACTTGAGTCACCTCAGAAGAACAAGACTAGGAATAGAGGAATCATCCCATGGTCCCCATATCAGTTGGTTCCCTGGGGCTGTGGTGGGGAGTTTTGGGTTCTCTTCAGACAGTGCACCATGCCTGGTATTCTCTTGCAGACTTTTACCATAACCTGTGTACGTTCCTGGCCCGAGAGACAGACTCGGTGTTGCTGTCAGTGGGGTGAGTAGTCTCAGATGGTGGGCGGCTTATCCACAAAGCAGGGGAAAATACAAGGAGGGGCATTCCTGGATATCTTTGTCCCAACAGACCCTCTCACATGTGAGCATAGAATCATACAACTGAGAAAAGTCCTGGAAAAGCCACTCTTCATGAGGGCCTGAGTGAGACAGCCGTGGTGAGAATTAATTACTCTTAATGCACTTTTTTTTTCATGCTATTGCAAATACCAAAGAAATAACTTAAAGGAGGAAGAATTTATTTTGACCCCAAGTTCTAGAACCTTAATTCAGTCTATGGCCAACTTGTTCCACTGTTATTGCGTAAGGCAGAATATTATCAAAGCAAGAGAGCATAATACATCAAATGTGCTCTCATTGTGGTAGCCAGAAAGCAAAGATAGAAGGGGCCAGAGACAAGGTAACAGTCAAAGACACAACCTAAGCTATAGCTTACAATTAGGCTCACAGTCTAATAATGCCATCAAATTATAAATCCATGAATTAATATACCATCAATGGTGTCAGCGTTCCACAATCTAGTTATATATCAATGATTTGATGTATATCTAGGGAATAAGGTGTCAACACAAACTTTTTGAGGGATACTTTATATATATACACACTAGTATCCCACCCTTGAACATCCAAGGGTCATGGTCAACTCATCATGTAAAATGCATCTAGTATTAGAGTCCCCAAAGTTTAATAGTTTCAGCCCTGTTACAAGGTTCAAGTCTAAAGTCTTTTGAACCTTGGTCCCATTCTTAGCTGTGAATTGGTCATACAATTCAAACAGCAAATTACATTCTTCCAACATACAATGACACAGGGCAAACATCCTCATTCACAAAAGGAAAGATTGGTGTCATAGAGGGAAAAGCCAGGACCAAGAAAGACTAACAGACAGCAAGGCAAACATGAAGTCGTATAGTTCTATGCTCTTATTTGATACATGGTGATATGGTTTCATACCGCAAAATTTCGGGCATTCGTACTTCTATAGTTCTGTTGGCGGAAGTCTATGTGACCTCCCTCTTAGCCTCCATCTGCTCTTTGTGGTGTCCTTCAGCACCTTATTCAAATTCCTGGCATCTCCTATTTCCTCAGGTTTTCACTGGCGCTTAGCCTTCACCCCACAGATTTATACATTCCTTCTCATAGCTATGGTGCAGGGGCACCAGCTGTCTCATACTTCACTTGGCCTCCCAGTCTTACCTTTGAACCTGGGTGGAAGTCTCCACAACCCAGTGACTATATTTCACATGCTTGCATGTCCAGCATTGTGTAGATGATGCCCAGGTTGCCGCTAGTTGCAGCACTAGCTGGGCTTCCTTAGAACACATCCACAATGAACTTTGAATGCCTAAGCAACTAACGACAGGAAATGAGTTCTGGGAGGACAATTTTCTAGGTGGACCAGTGAAAGCTGGGCACCCTGGCAGTACTATATTCTCAGGCAAAAGTCTTTCATTATAAAAAAGTTTATAATTTTATCCTGGAGTTTGTCATGGGTGAGATCAGCTTAATATCTAAGAAGCTCTGGAGGAGTCTTTCCCTCTGCCCCAGTACAAAGTAATTGATTTGGTTGTTTTTATTTACTTATTTTAAGGTTTTAGTATGTGTGTGTATCTGTGAGTACATACACACATGTTGTTGTGGGTGTATAAAGTGGTCAGGAGAGGCCATCTGATCCCTTGAGGTTATAGGTATTTGCAGGACACCCAACTGTTGGTGCTAGGATCTGAACTCTGGTCATTATGATTGAACAGCAAGCACTCTTACCCACTAAGTTATCTCTATAATCCCTTGATTTGTTTTTAAATGTGTTAAACTCTTTTGCAACCTCATCCTCTGTGTCAACAACTTTTCTACCAAATTATACGTTTTCTTTCTGTTCTATTTTTTGCTCTTAGTTCTCATTGGCTATGTGGGCTAGCAAGATGCCCCAGTAGGTGACAGTACTTACTTCCAAACTAGTACCAGTTATGATAACTACTGAAAGATGAAATCAAATTATGAAAATTATAAATCCACCAGTAATTGAACCTTTAATAATGCTAGAAGTTTCATGGTATGATAATGTCTCAATGACTGAATCAACCACCTGGGCACTAAGATATGAACAAAGAAGTCTCTTAAGTGAGCATCTGAACCATGTGATATTAGAGAACATTACATAACTATTTAGAACCACGAGGGTATGCCAAGATAAAGGAATCCTAGCAGGATAAAATTAAGGAAAATATATTCAAAAGCTAACAGTTTAATAACTTTCATGTGGAGTCAAAATAATTAAAATCAAGAGAATGTATTCTAGGGGCTGAAGAGGTGACTCGGTGGTTAAGAGCATGTACTCCTCTTGCAGAAGACCCCGGTTAAGTTCCTCGTACTCACAACTGCCTTTACTCCAGCTCTAGAGGATCCGGTGCCCTTGCCTCCTCCCCTCAGGCACGGCAGTCATTTATGTACATATGCAAGCACATGCACACACAATTAAAAATAAAGAAAAAGAAAACAAATGTCTTTGAAATAAACAGACTCAATGACATAAAGTAAAGAGGACACACTGTGACCCACCCATGAGAGCCTTCTCTCGGGGAAGGCCTGGAAGATGATGGGAGAGCAGTAAAGTGTGGTTGGAAATCACAATGAAGGCCCCTGCCATTGCTGGATGATCATTCTGCAGGTACCTGATGCATTGTTAAATAACTACTGTCCTAGTTTACGTTCTGTCTCTGTGATAAAATGCTCTGACCAAAAGCAACTTAGAGGAGAAAGGATTCATGTGGCTTTCGCTTTCGGGTCACCATCCACCACTGAAAGAAGCCAAGGCAGGAACTCTAGCAAAAACTTGAAGTAGAACCCACATGGAAACACTGCTTTTGGCTTACCCACAGCTCATCCTTAGCTAGATTTTTAATACAGGCCACTACCAGGGACTTTGCACTGTCAAGGACCTTCAGTGGACAGTGCCTGATAGGGTTGCCTGAGCCGGACATGTGGAGAGCTCTCTCTCCTCCCCTCCTTCTCACCCTCCATTCTTTCCTCTCCCCTTCTCTCTTCTACTCTCTATTCCTTATCTCTTCTCCTTCACTCTCTTCTCCTTCCCTCCCCTCTCTTTTTCTTGACTCCCTTCCCCTCTCTTTCCTTCCTGTCCCCTCTCCTCCTCTCATTTCACTTCCATAGTTGAAAGCAGCCACAGCCTTACCTTGATTTCATCTTTCTTCTTTCTACCTAGGCTTACAGGTACAGCAGGACCAACTAAATCTTCAGTTGCCTCTTTTCTGTCTTTATAGTTTGTTCTATCGCCATAGTTTTAGCTGTGGACCTAGCATTTAAATATTAAGCCATCTCTCTAGCCCTCGTTCTATCTTCAAAGCCAATAGTTTCCAACTTGCATGATGTATCAACTATATCTAATCAAAACATGGGTTTGAATAGAGAATTCAAGTAACTCTGACTTTTGGCAGCTTCTTCAAACTCACATAGGGGAAAATAGGGATGACACTCTTCCATTGCTAGGGTCATGTAGAAGATTAAATCGATTAGACTCTTGGGTGAGTAGAGGATGCAATTCAAAAAGCTTACAGAATTTCCTGCACACACCGATGTGCTGTCCTCTGTCTTCCTTCTGTAGGTACCGAAAGCTTCCTTACTACCATCATCCTTCTTCTATACATGATTGTCTGAATGCCTCCATTCACTTCCTGAAGTCTCTGCAAGCCTATGGGGTGGACCCCTCCCGGGTTGTGATCTGCGGAGACAGCATTGGAGCTGCAGCTGCAGCGCTTATCACCCAGGCCTTGGTGGGCAGAGCAGATCTTCCCAAGATCCGGGCTCAGGTCCTGATGTATCCAATCCTCCAGGCGTTCTTTTTCCAGTCTCCATCAAATCTGCAGAACGCAAATGTTCCATTCCTCACCAAAGATTTCATGATGACCTGTGTTTCTAGATATCTAGCCATTGATCCCTCCTGGAAAGATGCCATGTTGACAGGTGCCTGTATGCCCCCAAGTGCCTGGAAGAAGTATGAGAAATGGCTAGGCCCTGAGAACATCCCTAAAATGTTCAGGAGCAAATACCAGCAACCAGAGTCACCTGTACCTTTTAATGAGGCTGCCTATCTAGAAATCAAACATATTATGAGTGCAGATGTTTGTCCCCTCTTAGCAGATGACAAAATTATTGCTCAGGTTCCTGAGGCATTCGTGGTGACCCTTCAGTGGGACATTGTCCGGGATGATGGCTTGCTCTACAAGAAGCGCTTGGAAGACCAGGGGGTCCCTGTGACCTGGTACCATATAGTAGATGGTTTTCATGGTTGCGCCCCTTTTTTTGAAAGGAAGTTTTTCTTTTTCCCCTGTTCCTTGAACCTTTTAAATGCTGTAGCTAGTTATATAAAAGGCTTATGAATGACTGCAGTATGGTGAGAGAACAATTGCCTAGCATGCGCAAGATCCCACTCTAACGCACAGCAGGGAAGAAAGGCGGGAAAATCAAATAAAGGAATAAAAGAAATGAGACATCATCCCTAGTACCTTGGATGAGAATGGCCAAGGAGGATTCTGTCACAACTGATGCTAGGGCTGAGTCTTATTTTTTAACCCTTTCTTTTATTCTTTTAATGAATAAAATAGTGAACTTTGTTACATCTCACACATGTGTATTCTAAACTTTGCCTTCCTTTTGGTGTGTGTGTGTATGTGTATGTTTTCTTACCATGTAGCCCTGACTGACCTGGAATTTGTTGTATAGACTGGGCTGACCTCAAACTTCCAGAGTTCTGCCTGTCTCTGCCTTCAGGTGTGTGTCACGATACCCAGCACATCATCCATTTCCTAATGGTTCTGACTAGGGTGGGATACAATCTCAATGTAGTTTTGGTTTGTACTTTCCTGGTGACCAAAAATGTTGATTTGTTTTCAAATACTTATTGGACACCACTTTTTTAAAAAGATTGTTCAATTCACCTTCCCATTTATTGATTGAATGATTTGAATTTTGGCAATTAATCTTTTGAGTTTCTTATGTATTCTTTTTTTTTCTTTTTTCCCTTTTAGTTTTTTATTTTAATTGACTTTTTAAAAATTTTATTTTACATTCTATCCACAGTTCTCCACCCACCTCCTCCTGTTCCCCTGCCCCCTCTGCCTCCCATCCGACCTACCCACCATCCACTCCTCCCAGCAGGTAAGAGCTCTCATGGGAAGTCAACAAAGTCTGTTACATTAAATTGGGGCAGAGACAGCTGAACCAAGCTCAAAGGAACTCAGGAACTCTAGACTTACAGCTATGGAGCCTGCATGGGACCGAACTAGGCCTGCCATATATGGGAGACAATAGTGAAGCTTGAACTATCTGTGAGGAACCTAGTCATCCATTTCCTAATGGTTCTGACTAGGGTGGGATACAATCTCAATGTAGTTTTGGTTTGTTAGGGACCAGGATCTATCTGGCATAAGCTACCTTATTGGCCCCCACTCCCTATGGTGGAATGCCATACTCAGCCTTAATGTAGGGGGGCAGGGGCTTGGTCTTGTATTCTTTATTTTAATCCCCTGATGAATAGATAGTGGACAAAGATTGTCTCTAATTATGCACACTGCCTCATGACTGTTGATTTCTTCTTGTGCTGTGTGAAACTTTGCAACTTTGTGCAATCCTGTTTGACAATGTTTCTGTCGTTCCCCCAGGGTACTGGAGTCCTTCTCAAAGGCCTTCACTGTGTCTGTATCTTGTGTTATCTCTATGTTTGCTCAAGCAGTTTTCATGCTGCAGATCTTTGACCCAAACTAAAGTGGTAGTTGTTTGGGAGTCGTGGGGATGCAATTTCCTTCTTATACATGTGACTCTCCAACTTCTGCACTTCTGTTCACTGAAGTGGCTGTGTGGAAAATCAGGTGGGTTGATTTTGGGGTTCTCTATTGTGGTTTTTCTTTGTTTGCTTGATTTCTTCAGACAAGGGCTTGCTATGTAGCCCTTGCTGGACTGTTACTTACAATGTAGTCAAGATTGACCTCAAACTCACAGCAGTTCTCCTTCCTCAGCTCCCCAGCGCTGAGATTACAGGCTTGCAACTCTACATTCAGCTTGCTTTTTTAAGTAGGGATGATTTAACATCTTTCTAGCTTGTCTTTTATCCTCTTGCCTTAGTGCTCTCTCTAATACTTCAAGAAGCACACTGAACAGAATGGAGTAAGTGGATACACTTCTATCATTCATGATTTAAAAGGAAAAGCATTCAATCTTCCCCATGCAGTGTAATTCTGGCTGTAGTTTTGTCATATGGAGACTGTTATATTTTTTTCCACATTTATTTTTTTATTATTGCATTATAAATAGTACCATTCCAAATTTCCACCTCCTCCGCTCCTCCCATTTCCCTCCCGCTTCCCCACTCCCCCTCCCCCTTTCCCCTCCAGTCCTAAGAGAGGGCAGGTTACCCTGCCCTGTAGGAAGCCCAAGGCCCTCTCGCCTCCATCCAGGCCTAGGAAGGTGTGAATCCCAACTGACTAGGATCCCAAAAAGCCAGTACATGCAGTAGAATCAAATCCCAGTGCCATTATCATTGGCTTCTCAGTCAGTCCCCATTGTCAGTCATAATCAGAGAGTCTGTTTCGATCACATGCTCGTTCAGTCCCAGTCCATCTGGCCTTGGTGAGCTCCCACTAGATCAGGCACACCATCTCAATGGGTGGATGAATCCCTTGCGGTTCTGACTTCTGTGTTCATCTTCTCCCTCCTTCTGCTCTTCAACTGGGCCTTGGGAGCTCAGTCCAGTTTTCCAACGTGGGTCTCTGTTATATTGAAGTATACTCTTTGTATTTATAATTTCTTTAGGGATTTCATCATGAATCAATGGTAGACTTTATCAAAGGTCTTCTTTGAATATATTGAGGTGATCATGTGATTTCTGCCCTGACTCTATTTTATAGTGTATTTCTGAAATATTTTTTCATAATGTGCTAGGATCCCTGAGTCTATTTATGTGCTGTGTCGCTTTTATTAATTGGCATGTGTTTAACCATATTTGTGCCCCTGGGATGAAACAAATTTGATTGTCATAGGACTTTTTGATTTGTTAACTCAATTAGCAAATATTTTGAGAAGTTTGACAGACATGTTTATTGGGGAAATTTTCTATGATATTCTGCTTTTGTTGTATGCTTATCTGATTTAGGCGTGAGGATAATAATTTCTAGAATTGATGGACACTGTTCCTTTCCTGTCTAGTTTATGGAGCAGTCTGTGGAACATTGGTCTCAGTTCTTCTTGAAAACACCTCTTTTACTAATTGGGAGATTACTGCATCAGTTGTTCATTACGACACTTCAATCTCATTGTTCATTTATAGATCTGTGTAAATTGTTCATATCATTTTGATTTAATTTTGGTAGTTTATATGTGTCTTAGGAATTTGCCCACTGCTTCTAGATTTTCCAAGATTTCAAAGACCTTCCTAATAATCCTCTGGATTTCACTGTCATCTGTTTAACGCCTCTTTTTCCATGTCTGGTTTTCTTGAATTATTGTATATTTATTAGTTAGACTAAGTTTTGTTGATCCTGTTTTGGAAAAAAAGTTTCTTTTGTTGATTCTTTGTCTTGTTCTTTATCTCCACTTCATTATTATCTTTATTATTATTTTTTTATTAATGCCCTGGCAATGCTGAAGCATGCATGGGCTGCCCATATATGGCGGTTCTGTTGAACTTGTCTATATTGGGGTTTCATGATCTAGGTTGATGAGGACGACTCATTATTGTCTACCAGGATTTTATATTTATTTTTATTTCTTCTTTCCATCTAGCTGTTTGGGGGTTTGGCTCATTCTTATTTTTCTAAGAACCTTTCTTTCTTTTATGAAATGTGTTCTCTCTTGTGCCCTTGTGATTAAGAACCCCCTTTCCATTTCTTTGTGTGTGATATTCCTTTAGGTGTTTTAGTACTGATGTGTGCTTGACTTGTATCTGTCTTCCTTGCTGCTTCAACTGGTACTAATGTAACTTTTCTGGAGACAGTGCTTGTGGTTGACTGTTGGGTTTTTTTTTCCACTTGAGCTTGAAATGTATCATGCCAGGATTTGCTGGCTTTTAAGGCTTCTGTTGAGAAGTCCTCTATTGTTCTGATGGTTCTCCTTTAGTAATTGAGGTGGCAATTTTTCTCTTAGCCACAATGCCGTTTCTGTAGTGGATATTTTAGGTCTAGATTGTGTCTCCTTGGGATTTTAAATGCCTCTGGAACTTGGATAACTATGATTTTTCCTAGATTTGGCATGTTTCTGTTTTATTTTCATTAGATAGATTTTTATGCCTTTAATTTTTTGTTATTGCTTTGTGTTTTGTTTTGTTTTGTTTTCGAGACAGGGTGGGTGGTATAGCCCTGGGTAGTCCTGGCTGTCCTGGAACTAATTCTGAAGACCAAACTGGTCTGTAACTTAGAGAACCGTCTGCCTCTACCTCCCAAGTGATGAAACTAAAGGTTTGTGCCACCACCACCCGGCATGTCTTTAATTTTTATCTCAGATCCTTCTACCCATAAATTATTAGGTTTGATCTCTAGATCATGTCCCAGGGTTCTTGAAGTTTGTGGTTGTTCTTTTTTAAAAAATTCTAGATAGATGTCATATTGGCCTTTCTTTCCATACCTGCTATTCTTCTCTCTGCTTGATCTGGTATCTTGATAACGCTTATCACTGTAGTTTTATTTACTGAGTTTTTCATTCCCAGCATACATTTTCCCCCAAATCTCAAATTCCTTGCTGAAGTTCTCAGATACAGGGATGAAATTCTCAGAGATACTGTTGACTTCTTTATCTTCAATTCAATTCACTTTCTCATTCTATTTGCTTTTTTATTTCATCATTGATGTTGTTAATCTCTCTCTCTCTCTCTCTCTCTCTCTCTCTCTCTCTCTCTCTTTGAGACAGAGTTTCTCTGTGTAGCCCTGGCTGTCCTGGAACTCCCTTGTAGAGCAGGCTGAGTTTGAATTTACAGAGATCCACCTGCCTCTGCCTTCAAAGTGCTGGATTTAAGGGTTGTGCTACCTCTGTCCTGTCATCAACGTTTCTTGCAGTTGGGTTTTTGATTACTTCTCTGGCACTTCAACCACTTATGTACCTTTGGAATTGCTCATTGGGTGATTTAATCAATCGTGTTGATACTTTTGCATTTTTTTCCCAATCTGTCGGAGTGGCTGCATCTTCTGGTTTGACCTGATCAGCCATATTCTCTTGAGAGCTCTGTCCCCAATCAACCAGTCAGAGTACAGAAAAGAACTCACTATAATAACTCCACCACCAAATGAAGTGTAGAAATAGACTTACAATTGACTAAAGTGAACTACTATAACACCCATGACTAAAGATGTGCAAATGGGATACTGTCACTGAGGGACAAAAACATTTAATTGTTACAAAAATAATAAATGAATGGAATCAAGGGGAGGGGCAGGGAAAGAGGTAACAGGACAAAGTTAGAAGAAAAAGTACAAAGAAGCAAAATGCAGGAAAGACACAGAAATATAAGAAAGAACAAGAATGATAGGAAGGGGGGAAGAAAAAAATCAAGAAATTAAACATCTCATTGCACAAAAGAAAAACACAGCCGGGTATGGTGGCTCACACCATTAGTCCCACACTCAGGAGGCAAAGGTAAGCAGATCAATGTCAGCTCAAGGTCAGCATGGTCTACAGAACTAGTTCCAGGAGAGACAGGGCTACACACAGAGTAAATCTGTCTTGGAAAAACACTTATGATAAGAATGCTGATGTGTAGTTCTCTACAATGGAGGGCTTCCGGCAGGGGATGCAAGGAAGGAAGGACTTGGTTTTCTTTTAGGGGCTATCTACTGAGAGTTTGACCATGCCCTAGTAAGTATGGGTAACACAAATTGGACTTGTGGGATTTTCTTTCTTTCTTCTCCTCTTTTGGTGGTGGTCAGGAGGGTCACAAGGGTGATGGGAAACCTGGGAGGACTGGGAAGGGAGTGTGGCAGTGTGCATGGTGTGAAATCCCCAAATTATCAATGAAAAGAATATGATCAAAAAAGAAAAATTGTCTTTGAGCATTTGTGTAGGTCCATTACTAAATTTATTTAGTTATTTAGTTTTTTTTTTCCAAGACAGGGTCTCACTATGTAGCTCTGACTGTCCTGGAACTCACTCTGTAGACCAGGCTGGCCTCAAACTCAGAGTTTCACCTGCCTCTGCCTCCCAAGTGCTGGGATTAAAGGTGTGCACTACTACACCCAGCTTTAAATTTTTATTAATGAGACTAGGGACCCCAAGAAGGGACCCCAACTTCTCTTGTATTATCTGATGACCACAAAAGGATGCCCCCAAATTCCTGTAATAATACATGATGTCTTCAGATGTAGCTCTCAGATACTGCTCTGGCGCCATGTTGCCTGCTGACATGTTCCCTGACATGATGCTCATGGGACCCGCCCTCTGAAACAAAGTCCTTCTTCTGTAAGTTGCCTTGGTCATGCTGTCTCATACAGCAATAGAAAAGTAACTAAGATATCCACCCTCAGGCTGGCATGGCACTAAGAGAATCTCGTAGTCAGAATTTTCCAAACACTGGCTGGGGCAAGAACTATCACAGATTATAGAATATCCTTTGAACAATGACCCACTTACCCCTTGGTTTTGCAACTGGCTGACTTCCATGTCATAACTTTACTATCAGGTATGATAAAAAGTGATTTATCTCTAATCTCTGGGGCAATTTACCAAATAAGCTATCACCTGGGATCCCATGATTTTTGCCCTTGCTTTATCTTGAGTCCTTTACAAAAGAGCATGGATTTCACTATGTCTTCCAAGGTAACAAACGGTCCAAAGCCTCTTTTTTTAAAAAAGTAAAACTACTAGAATTTGCAAACTCATACAACAAAATTAACCAGATCAGAAGTCTATACATTTCAATCAACTTCTAGACAGCTAAAATAGCCATTTTGAAGCTTTGGTGCTTCACATTTGATTTTACACTTTCACTATCAAATGTATTTTTATGTATTTACCTACTACCACCCCCCCAGAAGTCCATGACAGAGTTGAAACTTGAGTTAAATTAAATAAAGCAATTAGCTTTATATCCTTTTTTATAACTCACGTTTCCTTAAGGACTGCATTCAGCGCTTCCTCATCACCTAATATTTACCATGTTCGTTGGTCTAAATAGTATGTATATATATTACACACACATATGATTAACTAGAGTCCACATATAAGAAAGAATATGGGATTGCATGTGAAAGATATTCGACACCGTGACCCTGGCAGGTCCCCTGGTGGGTGGGAGACCGCATTGGGTAGGAGACAGACAAATACACCATGCAGAGAGAGCTTGGGTATACAGTTTATTTAGTGAGTATTGGGAATGGTATAAAAGTAAGGGGTTATGGAGGGAAGGGGAGAAGGGAAGCAAAAAAAGGAAAGACAGAGAAAGAGGAAAGAGATAGGGGAGAGAGAGGAAAGAAAAGGAGGAAGGGGAGAAGGAAGAGAGGCAGTAGTTACCTCTTTGGAAGAGGGAAGGACACAGAAAGAGTGGAGAGAAAGCACAGAGATCAGCCAGCCTTGATGGGAAGTGGTGGGGGGAGATTGGGAGTGGGTGGATCTTGTCTCTTAAAGGGACAGGGTATCCAAGTGACAGGGAAGGTCATCAAAATGTTAACAGCATGATCCTTGATTAATATTATATATTCTAAGTCCCTCCATTTTTTTTCTGCAAATTTGCTATTTCACAATCTCTTGCTGTTACTACAGTCGATAGACTGTTTTGGCCACCACTTCCCATAAGCAACAATTCTGCTGGGTTCTGCAACATTACAAGACTCCTGTCTCCTGGGAATAAATGAATCAAGTTTGTCAAGGGAATAGCTTCAATTTCCATTTGCATTTGGCTTATGAAAACCTCAATATTTAGGATTCACGGTTCATGTTCCTTCAATATGAATCTCTAGAACTTTGTAAAGTAATTCATCCAAATGTATTCTGCTTAGCATATTCACATCTGGACTTATTTCTGAAACATCACAACCATTAAATGTGTGTGTGTGTGTGTGTGTGTGTGTGTGCCCATGTGTGTGTTTGTGTGCACGCAGGTGTTTAAGAGGACACGTTTTTAAGGTTTCTTTTTTATTTCATGTTGTGGATTTTTGGGGAGAGTTTCAAGAAAGGTTTCTCTGTAAAACAGTCCTGGCTGTCCTGGGACTCACTTTGTAGACCAAACTGACCTCAAACTCACAAATACCTGTTTGCCTCTGCCTCTTGGATTCTGGGATATCGGGGGCTCTGAGTACCAGCCTCAGTACCCCTCAGGACTCAGAATAGGATGTCTATGGTAGGCGAAGATCTGAGGGTAAAAAGATTGACTCAAGTACATTACCTCTGCATGTCCTTTATTTTTCAGGCGAGGAGAGAAAGTGAAGTGAAGGGGCACAGAGAAGAAGAAAAAGAAGGTAATTTCCATGAGGTCTCCACTTTTTAAAGACATAGTTGGAAAATTCCATAGGCAAGGACAATGATAATGTGCACATCAAATCACCAAAAGAGCAGGTAAAACCTGACAAACCATCACTCCAGAACAGGTGACCTCACCCAGGAAAGAGCCAGCATCCAAGGGGAAATACCTGACCTTCCAAACCATGAGAAAAGTTACTAAACAGCCCTGAATCCTGGATTGACTCATTCTCCTCATCCAATTTCTATTGTAATAACCAGCTTTGGTAACACCGAGATTTGTTTGCTGGTAAAAGTGGGGCACACTGCTTTTTTGCTCACTGCCTGTCTTCTACACCGATTTCTATGTGGTCTATTAGCAGGTAATTTTGTGGGGTTGACTCTATGTAAATTTGGCTGTTAGAACAAAGAATAAATGTTGTCGCTCTAAAGCCTCATGGTGTGGGGGAATGGAAAGGTGATTCTGTTGCCCATGCAGGAGAAACTACACTGCTGAGGTGTTTTGGGAATGAATCCTACTTTGAAGGGTGAATCATGGCCTCACAAGACTTTCACAGAAATGGCCACAACTTTTCCAAAGGACAAGTGTTCCCACAGTTCTACAAAACAGATTATTCCATGTGGACGTATATATATGCACTTCCTGTTGATCTGCCTATTAGTCTGTCAGCTGTGCATTCACTGTAGAGTCTTGTGGGCTCCAACACTGGGATTAAAGGCATACACCACCATGCCCAACTTCTTTCCATGTTGTTTTAGAGGTGGGTCTCTCTTGCCACCTCTGTCACCGTGTTGAATGCTCTAGGCTAGCTTACTCAAAGAATTCCAACCAGTTCTCCCATCTCTGCCTCCTATCTTGCTTGAAGTGTCCTGGGATTATAGATGTGCACCACATCTGGTTTTTTATACAGATCCAACTCAGGTCACTAGGCTTGTGTCTGACTCATCTCCCTGGCCTCACAAATGTTAATTTTGAGATTTCAATTAAATTTTCACGAGGAGGAGAATTTTTGAACATGGATTTCACAGATCTTGAGGATGAATCCTTACTCTCCAGGCGTTTGAACCCAACTCCAGGGTTGGATAGAAAGCTACCATTTTAAAACAAGAGAAAGTGCTGAGGGTCATCTGAGCTATAGTGGGAGCTTCTGTCCCACTTATGATCTAACAGATACAGTGACACACCCAAAGAATTACAAGGCAGATCCCAGAGTTTAAGAGTAAATGACCTGGATACTTCACAGAGTAAATACTCTCCCTTTGAAAAATGGCTTTGAGATAGCCACTGATTTTGGCAGAGACTGAGCACCTCAGCATGTGTGAGGGTTTTCTCATCTTTCTTTTCTCCTTCCTTCCTTTCTTCCTTCCGTTCTTCCTTTCTTTTTTTGTCTTTCCATATCATTTATAAAGAAAGCGCATTTATGAATGTCTTTCTATATGTTTTGGAGCCTAGCAAGCCGAAGAGCAAGATAGCAGTATCTGATAGGAGCACATGTGGACTCTATGGCTAACAGCCTGAACTCTGAACCCCAGAATTTTGCAGAGCCCAAGTTTCCCATCATAAACTGGCTGTTGGAGAAGAAGGAAAGGTAACAGTGCACAGCATTGATCCCTTCTCCCCACTTCATCCCTGGGAAGATTCTCACAACCCAGATCTGACCGTGAAGAATTGTTGATGGTCAGAATCTCAGTGGGACATTAAAATTTCCATTTCATGTGAAGTAGACAATGGTCAGAACAAGGCGGTACAGGTCTATGGTAGAGTTTCTAATGGTCTGACTGGATGGTTAGAAACTTAAAGGAAAAAAGACTAATGGAATCTGAGGTTAATTAGACAACCATCTCAAAATGAAGTGAACTGTGATGACAATTATACTCCACTGACTGTTACTCTATCGAAGAAAACTTCAGGATGTTAGTGGTGCCAGTTCATGAGGTATCTGCCGAGAAAAGACGCAGATGTGGAGTGATGTTAACCCAAGAGAGAGGCAACAGAGAGGTATTGTATTGTAGGCAACAGAGACCAACTGTCCTACTTTCATTTCTGTTGCTGTGATGCAATAACCCAACGGGAAAAAAAAAACTTAAAGTAAAATTTCATCTGTTTCAGCTAGGATTCTAGATTGCAGTTCATGATTTTGGGAAGTCATGAACTTCAAACAGTTAGTAACATAACATCCATAGTCAAGAGCAGGGAGAAATTAATAAGTACTTACTTGCTTGTTTACGTGTATACAGCTCAATTTCAAGACTCCCTACCTAAGGAATGATGTTGTCCACAGTAGGCTGAGACCTCCCACAGTTAATTTAGGATAATCACCCACAGACATTCCCACAGGTTAGCCCAATGTAGGCAATCTCTCACTTCCTAGGTGATTCTAGATTATGTCAAGTTAATAACTACAGCTAACTACCATACTTTACCACTCCTTGACAACTTGACACACAAACACATTACTTTTACCCTGTAACATTTATTCACTGTCCTCAAGGCCTTTTTTTCATTATATATAATATAGTCCAAAGTATCTTAATTGTGAGTTCCTATAAAGTTAAAAACAATTTATATTCTTGTATCATGCAATAGCACAGTAACATTTCTATTCCAAAATGGAAGAAGAACAGGTTATAGCAAAAAAGTCATCACACTAAAGCAAAGCTAAACTTCAGCAGAAGTAAGATCAGATCATATAGCTCTAATATCTAGCTTTTGGTGCTCATAATGTAATTTTGCTTCCAAAGGGCTTTAGTAGCTCCACTTTTCTAGCTCTGCCACCTGTGCCATATACTGCTTCTCCAGCTCCACAGTCCACAACTGCAGCTGTGCTTGGTGGGCATCTCACAGTCCTGGCATCTCCAGTATCGTGGGGTCTCAATTGCAATTGAGGCTTCATCTTTACAGCTTAATTCAGTGGCCTCTCAGAGTCTCTCTACAGGGATTCTGATCCTGTCACACTATACTGAGCCTCAGCTGATCTCCACAATGCTTTCTAATATTGTATCTTTCATGCCTTCAACTCCAGTTACCTAGGGATGACATTTGTGGCAGTTTGAGATGTAGCCCAGTTCCCTTGTATCACAGCTTCTGTGTATGAAACCCAAGAAAACATTTTCCTGGGCATTTGCTTTCAAAGACAGGTGACCTGCTACCTTTAGTCTTTCCTTCTTTTAATTAAGTAGGAGCCCCACAAGATGGTGCCTCCAGTGGGTGAGGTCTTGCCCTTAGGATGTCCCTTTTATTGTCCCAGATCAGCACTTCAAGGGCGATTACCTCTGTATCAGTTACAGTTCCTCTCTCAGAATCAGCTTGAGTGCCCTCCTGGTCTGAAATTTCTTCTGTCAAACAGACTAGTTCATCATCTCTCAATTCAGCTTGAGTCAGGCTCTCATAAGAATGAAGAAGCCAAGGGGGAGGGAGGAGGGGTGGGAGGATAGTGGGAGGGGACCGGGAGAAGGGGAAGAAAGGTAAAAATTTTATTTCTTTAATTATGTTCTTGAATGGAAAAAATAAAACAAAACAATGTATGAAAAAAAAAAAGAATGAAGAAGCCAGAGTCCCACATTGTTGGTCAAAATGCCACAGTAACAGCCCTTCTCTTCATTCCGATGAAGTCCTCATTCCCCTGGGAAACATGGTCTGGGTCTTTACTATCTCTGCTACTCTGAATGTTTTCTTCTAAGTTCCTGCTAGAAAGGTCCATTCTGGGAAAGTCAAGGTAGGAACTTCAAACACAGTAAAGAGCAGAAATGAATGCAAGCATGCTCGCTTGCTTGCTTGCGCTCAGACTGAGTTCTCCAGCCCTCGTCTAGGGAATGGTGGCCCCTATGGTGGGTTAGGTTTACAGGTTTACCCACATCAATAAACTTAAGATGTTCCCCTCCCCAGACATGGCCATAATCCAACCCAATGTAGACAATCCCTTCTTAAGACTCTTCCCAGATGATTCTAGATTGTATCACATTGCAAATTAAAGCTAACCAGCACAGAAAGGTAAGGTTACACAAAGCCAAAATGCCAGGCATCAAGATATAGGATTGGATAGTTTCCTGCTGAATTTTGGTCTTTACTTGTTTTCTTCTTGTTTATACTTTTAGAACAGAAATGTTTATTCTGTTGTTTAGTGGAAGTGTAGGTTGCTTTGTTGGTGGTTGTTTTGTTTGTTTTTTCTCTTTTTCCTTTTCTTTACAGAGGTTCAAAGTTAAATAATTGTCTTGATATCAAAAAAGACTTTTGGCTTTTGAACAAAAAATTAATAGGAACTTCCAAAGTTGAAATCAATTAGTTTTATATTACAAGATTCCCCAAGAGGACACAGGAGTTATGAATGTGAGATGCCCTCCTTTGGCTCATTTGAATATTTAGTCCCTAGCCTTAGATAGTTGTGGAACTTTTAGGGGCTGGAATCTTACTGGAGGAAGCAAGCCTTTGGGTCGGGACTTGACGTCTTGTGGCCCAGCTCCTTTCCTATCTGCTTTCTGCTTTCTGGCTGCTAATGCAATGTGACAGCCACCTCATGCTTCTGTTGCCATGGCTTTCATGCTGGACTCCTCTATAAAAACATGAACAAAATAAGCTTTTCCTTCCCTAAGTTGCTTCTTGTCAGCTATTTGGCAGCAAAAGTGACAGGTATTCACTGTCAAAGGTAGAAGCCAAATCAAGTTGTAACCATAAAGAAGAAGTGACTCACTTCTCCTCTTCAGCATCCTTTCCTTTTCTATAGTTCTACTACCCTCAATTTTTGTTTCTATCAGAGACTAAACTGCTCTATAAGTCAGAGACCTTGTGATATAATTGTCTCTGAATTACTAATCTAGGGGCTTTGAAACCAATTGAGGAGACAATAAGATGAACCAACTCAAGTGGATCTGAACAGCAGCGAATCATCAAGTCCTTTGCTGATGCCAGAGGGCATCCTTGACTTAACCTACTTATGTGTGCTGTCACATACTTCTTTTTCTATACTTTCCTTTATGAGTTTTGTTTCTGTTTTTAATTCTGCTTGTTTAGTTGTTTCTTTAGGGTTGTTTGTTTGCAGTGCTAAAGTTTTAATTGTGCATAGTTAAGCAATTGTTTAACTACTGACTTCACCCTTACAATCTCATATGCCCTTTATGTAACTGACTGTAGAATTCATAACCTTATGTGAACAAGGAAAAGAGAAAATGCCCTTATCAAATAAAAGTATGCATCCATGAAAGCCATCTTCTACATGGCACCAGGTCACAGGTACCCCCTGGTCCTCCAAGCGTTTCTTGTAGAGCAAGCAGTCATCACGGAGAACATCAAACTCGCAGCTCACCAGGAATGCTTCAGGAAGCTGAGCAATAGTCTTGTCATCTGCTAGGAGAGGTGAAGCTTCTAAATCAAAATTACGTGTGGTTTCCAAATAGGCAGTCTCATTAAAAGGTCCAGGAAACTTGGGTTGTAGGCCTTGGCTCTTGAATCTTTGGGGGATGTTGTCAGAGCTGAGCCATTTCTTATACTTCTTCCAGCAGTCTGGGGGTATAAATGTACCTTTCAACATAGCATCCATCCAGGAGAGGTCAATGGCCAAATACTTACACACACAAGTCATCAAAAATTTTCTGGGTAGGAATGGGGCATTTTGATTCTGCTGGTAAGATGGTAACTGAAAATTGACCACCTGGGTGATTGGGTAAATCAGAACCTGAGCCCGAAACCGGGGGAGATCTTGCCTGCCCAATAACACCTGGGTGATAATGGCTACAGCCCCAGCTCCTACGCTTTCTCCACTAACCACCAACCGTGCAGGGTCTACCCCATAGGTTTTCAGGTCTTTCAAGAAGTGGATGGTGGCATTCAGGCAATCCTGGAAAGCAGAAGGGTGGTGATGGTCAGGAAGCTTGCGGTACCTAAGGAGGAAAAAAACAAACAAACAAACATACAGAACACTAACACATGCAGGGTCTAGGGGAGGCTATTCAAATAGCACTCTCTATGCCCAGAAGAGACAGGGCCTGGCTGAACCTTAAGAATGACCCAAACAAATAAAGATGATGTCCTGATTAGCTTCAACTGTCAATCAAATAGAGCCTGTAATTATCTGAGAGGAGAGCCTCAATTAAGGAACTTCCTAGATCAAATTGACCTGTGGCCTGAACCAGGAATGGTGGCACATGCCTTTAATCCCAGCACTCAGGAGGCAAAGGCAGGCAAATCTCTGTGAGTTCAAGGCCAGCGTGGCCTACAAAACAAATCTCAGAGAAGTCAGGGCTGTTACACAGAGAAACCCCATCTCAAAAACAAAGCAAAACAAACAAACAAAAAACAAATAAAAAATTGGTTGTGGGCATGTCTGGTGGGATGATTGTCTTGATTGTTAATTGGTACAGGACGGCCAATACCACTGTGGGCAGCACCATTCCCTGGGCAGGTAACCCTAGGCTGTTAAACATGAGCCAGCAAGCAAGAAACATTCTCCGTGTTTCCTGTTGTGCTTGGCTGTGAAGTTAAGTTCCTTGGTCAGAGGTAATGCTTTGTGGACTAGTAAGTAGGCTGTCTTCAAGTCCCTGCCTTGACATTCCTTAATGAAAATCTGTGACCCAGAGTTGCAAGCTAAAATGAACCTTTCTCCTGCTTTGGTCAGGGTGTATTTTCACCATAATGGGAAGAAAACTAGGCTGGGGGCTATCCTCATTGTTTTCAGTTTGACTTTGAATAACCTGCCCAGTGTCAGAGTGGCAAAGATTCTCCATTAAAATACATATAGATCAACAAATCCCAAAGAGAATTATGCAAGTTGAAAGATAATTCCCAGCAAAAGTGGGAAAAGAAGCCATGACAAGCACAGGGCAATGACATGTCTTACTGCCTGTCTGGAAAAATGGGGGGGCTAAGGTTAAAGTCAAGACGAAGGTAGTTCAGCTGGACATACAGGGAAGAGAAGAGAGCGACATACAGCAAGAGAGAAGAGAAGATGGATGATCTCCTTGTGTTTCAGCATCACTCAGGCATCTCCTCCCAGGTACTACTCACTGCAGCTCTCCAGCCACTGTGTCACCATACTCATGCCTACAGCCAGAACTTTGCAATCCCCCACAAAACATCACTCTAGGTAGTCAGTAAACTAGTTGCCTGCACCTAAGGAGCAAAGAGGAATTGTAGCACAACGGTGTGCGGATGCCAGCAAAGCTGTGTCTATTTCTGGGCTCTGCATGTAAGAGATCCTCAATGTCTGCAAGGATTTCTGAGATTTGGGTTCCAATCATTGAAGTTCAGTTACCATAAAAGCCAGGTAGCAGGAGGTCCCTGGAGAATCTAAAGATGCTGCCTTTCTCTTGTCATTGGAGAGAATCATATATACACAATGTGATGTCTAATCTTGGTTATCAATTTGACCATTTCTGGACTCAACAAAACTCCAAGCAACACATGTGAGGATTTTCTTGACTGGATCATTTGAATTGGGAAGGCCCACCATAAATCTGGGCCACATCTTGTGGTGGCAGCCCACAGAAAAGGGTAGTGAAGAAGGAACTTTCACATTTTGCCTGCTTCCTCTCAGTCTTGCTGACAAGCTCGTCTATCTAGTTGCTGAGGCATTCCTTAGCTGGTTTTAGAACTGACTTCTTTGAAATTCCAACACAGACTGAAGACCAGCAGCTCTCTAGGAATCCTTTGGGACCTAAGCACCAGACTGGGATCTAGATGTCTACATCTAGTCATGTAGACAGAGCAACTATCAGATTCTTGGTATTTCCATGGGGAGACAGTTGGACCATAGACTGTAAGCCACTCTAATAAATATTTTTTTATTAAATATTCACTTTATATTGATTTAAATAAATTTAACAATGTTAATAAATATTCATTCTATCCATTCTGTTGCTCTAGAGAACTCTGACTAATACTCTCACTAACTTTTTCCAGTTACAATATCTGCCCTGTCTAAGCAGTCTGAGGGATGCCAGGATGTGAGGGAGCCACTGTAGAGACATTCTGACAAGGGAGCCTTGGCTTTCTCTCACTGCTTTCTTTTTTAAATTTACTGTGCTCCATTTGCTCTTGTTCTCTTAGAACAAGAAATGGAATTATAGTGAGCCTCCCCCTCTGCCTTCCATCTACTCAAAAACCCTTTTGGTTTACAGAAGACTAGAGTTGGATCTTAAGTCATGTTCCACCTTGGTGCCTGTGTGCCTGGCATTGGGTAGATGGGTTTTTAACAGTGCGCTGAGGACCTTCAGAATCACTACTCCAACAAAAACTTGGTCCTTGACCTGAGTCATCTTTTATTTCTCCATTATCCTCCCCAGGTCAATGCCAGCCTATTGAGAGGAAGCTTACTCCACGTGGTGGTTTGAATGAGAACTGTCCTCCATAGGCTCAGATATTTGAACACTTGGTTTCCAGTTGGGGGCACTGTTTAACAAGGGTTGTAGAACCTTTGGGGTATGGAGTCTTGCCGGAGGAAGTATGCCACTGCAAGTGGGTTTTGGGTGTTTATAACCTTGCCCCACTTCCTATTCGTTCTCTGCTTTGTGCTTGCCATTGAGGATGTGAGCTCTGGGCTTGCTACTCCTACTGCCTTGCCTGCCACAGGCCGCCATGCCTCCTAGTCACGATGGGCCCTTAACCTCCTGGAATCATTCTCAATAGACTGAAATAAACTCTCTCTTCTTTAAGTTGCCTTTTGTGGTGGTGTTTTTTTAAAACTATTTTTCTTTTAGTTTGTAATTATGTATATACAGATGAGTCTTTGTGTGGCTTTGTGCACATGGTACAATGCCCACAGGAACCAGAAGAGGGCATTGGAGTCCCCTGGAACTTGAGCTACCAACGGTCTTTGAACCATTTTTATGTTTTATTTAATTTTTCACTACCTAGATTCCTTCACATCACAATGCACCTTTCTATCTCATTTACTAAATGGCCATGGACTGATCCAGAGCAAAGCAAGGCCATCTATTCTTGCACTCACCCTATCACAGCTCATTGGTACCTTCTGAAGTCAATGTCTATTGTAAGTTACTCACCCCACTGACAGCAGCACGGAATCTGTCTCCCGGGCCAGGTAACTGCATGTGTTGTGGTAACAATCTGTAAGACAAGATCAGGTCCAATGCAGCCCATGAGGAGGATCTAGAACTTTCTACCACAGCCCTAAGACAGAAGCTTCTGCTACGAGTAAGGAGATGACATCCTTCCTGTCTTCTGATTCTTGTCACCTCTGAAGTGACCGTGGCCAGATCTTCCAGGGAAAAGCCAGTTATCATTCTCAGTCTCAATGTCAGGGCTCAAGGGGATTCGGGGTTCATATTCTGTATCATTGAACTTTATAGTGAGGAAACTGAGGACTAAAATGCCTGGGGAGTCTAAAATGGACAAAGCTAAGATTGTGGAGTTTAGAACGACAGCCTGGGAATTAATTATTATATTAATATTAATATTTTTTTGGTCTTGTGAAACGGGGTTTCTCTGTGTATTCTTAGCTATCCTGGAACTCACTCTGTAGACAAAACTGCCCTTGTAACAGTTTTGTATGTTTCATATTGAATAGGAAATAGACAAAGGCTGGATGGAACAGTTCAGTTATGGGGATGGTATATCTGAACCTCCAGAAGGTGTAGCCTCTAAGATTACAGGGTTGCACATTCAGGTCCAGTGCATCTTAAACTCAGCCCTGTCCAGCCCTGGCTGCAGGCATACAGAAGTATTAGGTAGCCTGTGCACACATGTTCTGCTCAGAATGCCAAAGCCCACTGGCCCAGCAACTCTGAAGTAGAAACCAAGAACCAGGATTCTGTACATTTCACCAAGTAATGTAGTGATGATGGGCAATTGCTAGGTGGAAACAAGGACGTTCAATGATATGGTAAGAACTGAAACCAGGTGCTGAGGCCGATGCACCGAGGAGTGTCAGCTGAGGCAGGAGGCCAGCTCCTATGTTCAAAGGTCAGAACAATTGTGCTTCAGCCCTGCTGTATATTTGCATCATCCAGGCTTCCTTGAGTACAGATGTCTGGGACTGCCTTCGACAGGGACTGAACTGACTTGTAGGAAGGGACTGGGAGCAAGTGTGACATTAATGGACAGCCAGTTTGGAGTCCCTCTTCGTCATGATCTGGACCCTTCCACCTGTCCGGCTTCTCTACGCTCTGTCTCACTCACATCCTTCCTCCAACTAAGGGCTCCTTGTTGCTCCAGTTTTAGGGTTTTGTACCTGTCACTCACTCTGCTTGGAGTGACTAGGACAGGGTTGAGATAGGTGACACACCCCTGCGGGCACTGAGCTAAAGGAACAACAGGACTTCAGCAACTCATATAAGTAGCATTTCTATGGGTGTTTTACACCACTGAAGAGCTTGGCAATCTAGGGGATGCTTCCAAGGGTTTTTGAGACTGAAAAATGCTGCTGGACAGGGATGGGACCCCTACAGGGTTCTAATCGTAGTTAATTTGTGGGCATCGTATTCAACACTTTCAGGTGTAGAAGAGCCACAGATATTTCTACCACTAGGTGGCAGCAAGTAACCCCCATCTCATCCTGCTCTACCAACGGAGAGGGCCAGCCATCCGTCCTTGTCTACCTATGTCTGTGATTCTCATTCATTCAATCATTTGTTCCTTTGCAAATTTACCCTTGCACTCGACCATCAATAGGTAATTATATCCACGTGTTTATAAGTCAGTCAAAAAAATGCAAACAATAAGGTCACTAGGGATCCAGCAACACAGACCACACAGGTCTCTCCCTCTAAGCATTTCCATTCTTTCTAGGGGCAGAAAGACAGGAAATAAAGGAACACAGGGGTTGGGGAACCAAAGAAAGCTGATATGGTAACGAATGCCATAAAGATATTTAACAAGTAAGATGTCATGGGTGGGGTTGGAGGGTAGGTGTTTAACCTCAGAACGGCAGAAAAAAATCTATAGGTAGTTATTGGGGGAGGCCGCTTGAGAAAGGCCATTTGTGAAAAGATTCAAGATCAAAGGGGGCATTCATCCATTCCAAGCCAGCCATGGGGGACATGTTTTGAGAACAAAACAGCATGCACAGAAGACCAGGAGTGATGAGCTAGGCATAGCAAGCACTATAGTGTAGCTCTGCACAGCATGGTGCTACAGCAGAGCATGTGTAGGAGGGGACAAAAAGTGACTGCCTGGGGGAGGATATCACAGGGGACAAAGAAGGGGCTAGATTGCAGAAATGTTCTACGAGGTGTGTTTTAAGACCCCCGTGGTTCATAAAGCAGAACAGCCTACAAGTTAAGAAATGGCGAAGAGATGCCTAGCTGAAAGGGTACAGTGGGTACAGACTTGTTGCACTGTAGTGGTTCATCAGAGCTGAGGGATGTGTGATTTGGGGATCTCAGATGAGCCGGTGGCTTTGAGAAGGAATGGAAGGGAGGAATCACACAAAAAACTTGACCGCTTGTGACACTATGTCCCCACCTGGACTAAGGCTTATTATAGAAGGCGTTTCCATGGAAACTACAACCCTATTGACTGGCATAACCCTTAGGCTCTCTCTGTCCTCAGAAGGATTTCTGGCTGCTGCTTTCTTTGTCTCCCTCCCAAGAATTCCCAATGGAATGTAGATGTAGTTATGTCAATTGTGAGAACCCCCCTCCTTCTCTATACCTCAGAGACACTTCTTACCCAGGCCACCAAACACACAGCCTCCTCCATGGTAGAAGATGATGCCTCGTCGGGGGCCAGAGGAGGCAGTCTTGGGCTGGAACAGCCTCACAGGGATTGTTCCAAAATGCAGGTTCTTTACCAACACACCATAGTTATTCTTTGGTACCACCAGGTCTTGCATGAAGCGGAAAAAGTGGGGCATGGAGCAAATTTTCATCTTTTCCAGTAAATTCCCCTGCAGAAAGATAGAAGGGAAAGACAGTTGGCTGCCTTCCACAGTCATCCATTCCTTTCTCTCTACTGCTGTTGCCCAATGTACTATATGGGTCAATTCAGGACTTGGCCAAAGCTCCTAATTGGATGGAATTGTTTCCTGTAAGTAAATCAGTGCCTAGTTGTGAAGGTCTAGGAAATGAGGGACACAAACCAGGAGAGAAACAGCTATTCCTCTTTGTTGTCAGGATTTCCCAGTGGCTTTTGCAACAAACACCAGTGGTCCCACAGTTTTGATTCTATGCTAGCTCTCAGCTCATTTCTCCCATCTCGCACTCCATCTCCTAAGTACATAGGTGCCTCTTCACATTGCTTTACCCACTCCTTAAAAATACATCACGAGACTGAGTGTGGTGGTGCACGCCTTTAATCACATCACTTGAAAGGCTGAGGCAAGCAAGTCTCTATGAGTTGGAGGCCAGCCTGGTCTACATAGTGAATCCCAGGACAGCCAGAGCTGTAGCTATGTATAGTATACATGTTTTGTTTTGAATAACCAAAAACAAACACAAAGACCCAAAAAAAATATGAGGAGAGCCACTATTTCTAGTCCCATGGTCATTTTATGACTCACATGATAGCCTCTGTCACACACAGTACACAGTAAAGTTGAGTGCTGGCCCAGAGCCTACCACAGAGACTTGAAGTTTCTCGGTACATCCTTTGCAGCTGTGAGGCCCATGCTTAGTTCAATTTCTGCTCCAAACTATGTGCCCCAAACTAGGTGACTCAGTGACAGCTATTCTCATAATTCTCTCATCCACAAAGCAAGATTATTGCCCATGTACTCTAGTACTTTCTGGATGGTATAAAGTGGGTGGGTTATGAAAATTACCAAATGGTGAAGTTTGCTTATGTTGATTATCTTTTCCATGATAGTCTGTGCATCAACTATGTGCTTGTCAGAAACTCTGTGGTGTTTTTTAAGTGTGAGTGACAGGGATAGAATCCACTGGTAAGCCTGAAAGTCAAGGCCACTGTCATAGTTAGGGTTTCTATTGCTATAAAGAGACACCATGGCCATGGCAATCCTCATCAAGGAAAACATTTAATTGAGGTGGCAGTTCACAGTGTTAGAGGGTTAGTCCATTATCAGCATGATGGGGTGGCATGGTGGTATTCAGGCAGAGAGTGCTGGAGAAAGCTGCTACATCTTGATATATAGGCAACAGGAAGTAGACTCAGACACTTGGGCAGTATCTTGAGCATAGGAGACCACAAAGCCTACCCCAACAGTGACACACTTCCTTCAACAAGGCCCCACCTCCTAATAGTGTCATAGCCTTTGGGGGTCATTTCCTTTCCAACCACCATAGGTACTTTAGATTTTTGGGGAGGCAAAAGGTGAGACTAGAACCTGGTAGCCACAAATGTCTCACAACAGGACAGCTTTGGACTATAACTTCTGTACTGACTGACATGATGTGGGATTCCCGTCTGTATGCTGTGAATATCATTGGTTATTAAAGGAACTGCTTTGGGCCTATAGCAGAGCTACACAGGAACAAAGATTAATAGAAATGGGTTAAATTAAGATATAAGAGTTAGCCAATAAGAAGATAGAGCTAATGGGCCAAGAAATGGTTTAATTAATACAGTTTCTATGTGATTATTTTGGGTCTGAGCTGCTGAGCAGCGGGAACCAACTAGCAGGCCACTTACAACACTGACATGGGGACTGGATTAGTGAGTTCAACTTTTTACTCCTAAACATATTGACAGACACCAACACATGTCCTGGTGGTGAATTCCACCTGGAAGATTAGACATTTGTGAGTTTACTTGCCACGTGGCCTTTCATCTTACTGGGGAAACACCAATGATCTCAGGACATCTTTAACAGTTTCTACAGTCTGCAACCACATCCCCCCCACCAATGTCACCCTCTTCCCTTCCCTCCTCTCCTGTTCCACTACACTGAACTCCGGACTGATCCTCCAAAGTCCAGGCCCCCGGATCTCTTAGCCAACAAGATATTCATGTGCCTCTTCCCTCACCGCCTTTTAGCTGCTAGCTCAGGTGTCACCTCTCAGCAAGGCAGGTTTCTTCTGCGTCTCCCTAGCAGAATTCTTGGTCTCCTCCTGCCCTTTCTTCACCAGAGTCAGCTTCCATTCAGGGCACTCTTCTGAGAGCAGGCTGGGCATGTTCATGAGTGTGCATCATTTGCTACTAGAAGGAAGCTATGAGTGATGTCTGCCTTCGGCATTCACCTCTGTTCTGGAAGCCTTGATTGGCACCTGGATTCGAAGCCCAGTGTGTCACAGTGCATAGTCCCATTGGGCACACACAGAGAGACTGAGGGTGTCATGAGGGATAAACACAGCACAGCATGGGCTCCATGCATAGCCTCTTTGTTTGCTAGGAAATAAGGAAGAGGGAGTTGTGCCTGTTCTTTTCTACAATACACTAGGGATGGAAGGTTCTAAGAGACGTTTCCCAGAGTGGAATGACAAGGACTGGGTTTGCCTCCTGAAACTCATCCCTAGGTCCTTCTCCAGCTCATAATTTTCACCAAGCTCGGTACTGTACAGATGCCCAACCCAGTGTTTAGTCACTCTATTGATCTTTTATTCAATAAGCATGGGTTGGGCATCTATGTGGTACCAGTCTAGAAAACCAAAGAGAATCTTCAAAGGGTGAAGAAAATCGACTGTAAACAACCTGTTCCTGCTAAGAATGCTGTTTGCTCTTATTGTTGTCACAGAATAAAAAAACCTCAACAAGGTAGAATGTAGTGGTATATGTCTGTGGCCTCCTAGAAAGTCCACGAGTAGGGACAACCACAGTGTCTCTCCAGGCACTGCCAAAACACTCTCAGGGTAAGGGGCACAAAGCACTTTTGTTGATAATCATTGGTCTGTACCTTGGTGCCTCCGACACTCCTACACAGTTTGTGATTCAATGGCAACTTACCCTAAGAACACAGATACATTCTTGCTTCCAATTTGGCATAAAAGGACAGTTCATCCTAAAGAACACAGATATGTTCTGTGATCAGGCTGCCTGTTTATACCATAAACAGTGCCCCCAGAGAAGTCACTAGACTGTCCAGAGGTGGACAATAAGATCATAACAGATTTGTGGAAACTCAAAGAGATAAAACATGCAAAACTCCCTACCAAGAGTTCCGAGATTGAACAGAGGAAAAGCTGTCACCTGTGAAAATCTAATGTCTTAGCAGAATGGATCATACTCTATCCCAAACATGCCACTTTGTAATAAGGAGTATTTTGAGTGGACAACAAATGAAAAAATAGAGTTAAAAGGCATTTTGTGTTCCTGTTATTTGCCTTGAAGCAAAAACATCCCTTGTGTCTCAAACCCAGTACAGAGAAAATGAGTCGAAATTCCCAAAAGCAATTAAAAAAAATCAATTTTTATTGTTTCTATTTTTCCACAAACTTACTTTCTTACAGTGTATGGCCTGTAAAGTTTTAACACCTTTCCTTTCTCATTTCTCTATGACTTTGTGATTCTGTGTCAAAATAAAATATAACCCTCAGATCTAACCACTTTTTCATTTGTACTCATTGGATATTCATATAAAGTGATGAATACCAAAAAAATCTATCTCTAGTTAATCTTTTAATTTTCAAAGCTCAAGAACAGATCCTAAGAAGGAAAATACAATACTATTTTGCCCTTCCCAAAATTTTAAAATAGTAATGGTAGTAATGCAGAGAATTAAAACACTATGGAGTTCTTGGTCCTAAATGGGATGTCTGTATCACACTCCTGTCCCAGGCTCAGAGGTCTTCACAAAAGGGTGTACAGAAAGGTAAAAGCTAGAGGAAGTAGAAAACTTCAAGGAAACAGTGGCCTCTGCTCATACCAAGACTGTAGCATATATAAACTCAAAGCAACATCACAGTTTGTACAAGACCTCCTCAAGCACAAGCCAGACCAAACTTTCATCACAGAGGGGAGAGAGGTGGACACAGAACTCCAGTACTAGCTGAGGAGCTATTAACATGTGATAGCATCTGTATGAGGAAAAGTCTATTTATTAAATGATGTGGCCCCTAGTGGGTGAACAAGACTCCAGGACAGGCTCAACTCCCAAGAATAAAGAAACTTGACTTGATAAAAATTAATTAATTAATTAAAAAAATCAAAGTTGGGTGGGCAGGGAGGTAAGAGTGGAGAGGGTAGAAGTAGCAGGAGAGGGAAGAAGGGTGAATATGATCTAAATACATTGTATGAAATTATCAAATAAATAAAAACATTTTAAAAATTAAATGGAAACAACCTATACCAAGAAGGTACTAAAATCTTGTGCTGTGGTTTAAGACTTTTGGTTTCAAACATGCAAAATATATCAAGAACCATGGGGACCAGGGCATCACAACAGGTCAGGCCCTTCTACACTTGTGCAACCACTTTGGAAATCAGTGTAGCAGTTTCTCAGGAAATTGGGAATCAACCTACCTCAGGATTCAGCAATACCACTCTTGGGAATATATCCAAGAGATGCCCAACCATACTACAAAAGCATTTGTTCAACTATGTTCATAGCAGCATTATTTGTAATAGCCAGAACCTGGAAACAACCTAGGTGCCCCTCAATGGAAGAATGGATAAAGAAAATGTGGAATATATACACCTAACTGAAGACTCTATTTCTACCAAAAGAACAGTAGGCCTGTTTTTCCCAACTGGTGATGGATGGATAGCTTTATGCTACTCTACCAAGATAGGACCACCACACATAATTCCTCCCCCAATTTTTATCACACAGACTCCAGAGTCCTTCTTATCAGAAACCTTCTCCATGAATTTTTTCCCAAGTAACTGTCCCCATGCTAGTAGTATATGAACTGAGAGAATACTCAGAGCTCATTTAATGGACACTGTACATAGGGCCACAGTATTTAGGAAGTCCTTTTCACAATGTCTGTCATCATCACTGACCAGTGTATATTATCAGGTGCTCTTAAATTATATGGATCCTTGTCAAATTCTTCCCCAAGGCTGGGATTTTGTCTACACCAGGCAGGACACAGTCATTGAAAACAAAACTTACCAATGTTAGTGTCAGCTGGAATACGTAGTGTAGAATGTGGAATCTCACTCGGTGGGTGATGGGAAAAGGAATACGGACAGTGAAGATCTCCTCTATAAGAACCCATATACTGACGCCCAGGACCAGGAGGCATGTAGCCATGAAGAGGATTATTGCCAAGATCATGGTGGTCTTGTCCCTTCAGAATGCACTAAGGAAGACCTGTCACCTGGAAAGATCTTATAGATCTCTCTCCTCCACAGATCCAGGTGCCTTATAACACAGAGAGTGACTCCAGGGACTGCCCCCTCCCACTACAAGCAGCTATGACACCCTGGGAATGTCTTTCTGTGATGCCCAAAGGGTTACATCAGCTTTCCACCTGGAGAAGTTCCTGCCTGGCAGAAGTGGAGCCCTGGCACCCTGTTCCAGGGCAGGTTGACATTTATCATACTCCTTGGGGAGAGTCACCAGCTGATTAGAGGAGTGACGCCACTGAGGAAGAAATCATTGAAGTATGGTGTCAAAGCATTACTAGATGTGTAGGAGATTGGAGAAACTCTCAGAAGTCACATCAAGGGCACTACAGGTCTTCTTTCAAGAGCAAAACCAGAGATTTGAGAGATGGCCCCATGACATTTGATGAGGAAAAACAGAGGGGTTTTTGGGAAGTCACCCATATACTATTGTCTTCTCTTGATAGCCTGATGTGCTTGCTCTCAGAAATCAGCTTTATGAGTACTCCTTGTCTTAGCCACATCTTATGTTTTTATGTCTCATACACTGACATCTATGGTATAGGTAATGTCACAAGGAATTAGCTAATTTAGAGACAAAAAATAGCTTCACCTTGAGCACACTTACCTGTATAAACCAAGACATGCAAGATAAACTCCATCTCCTTAATGGGTTCTCAATGTAAAGAAAGTAGGGTGATTCTCCTAAATAACTGAGAGACTGGAGAGTGTATTGAGTGAGATCTCTAAAAGTTGTATGTATGAGACAGAGTCATAAGCAGGATGTGGTAACTGTTGTATGGCCTTTGTTGTGAGCACTAAGATATGCAACTGAGCCTGGGCAGTTTAGTCAGAAAGAATTTGCCCATGTAAAGGAAGAATTGTAACAGGAAAAAAGACAACATGGAATTCTCTATAGATCACTATTGGAAAAATCAATGATTCAGTATGAAGACCAGGACTTTATAACAGCTAAGTACATGAAAGTGTTATAATTGAGAACAGTCTGCAGCTAAACTGTTTGAATTGAAGAAGAGTCAGACACAGAACAGAAGAACCCTTCACAGGCTGCCTTGTGATTGGGGAGCTCATGGTATTAGTCTTTGTGCCATAGAAGCAGAAACACTGGATAATATAACTACTCAGTCTTTCATGAGACAAGGGTTGTATGATCTGTGACAGTACAAAGGGAATCAGCCTGTAATAGATGGCCCCATGAGAAACACTTGATTACTGCTAGCTGAGTGCCCAGTGAATGTTAAGGGCTGGAGAACAACAGAGGATGAATAGGTATTACTGGAGAAACTGGATGAAAGAGATGTGGTGTTTTGTTGTAGGAGGCTGCTAGCTCATTTCCTACTGCCCAGCAGCTCAGACCCGAAATAACTACACAAAAACTGTATTAATTAAATCACTGCTTGGCCCATTAGTTCTAGCTTCTTATTGGCTAACACTTATACCTTAATTTAACCCATTTCTAGTAATCTGTGTTTTGCCACATGGCTGTGGCTTACCAGATAAAGTTCCCAGCATCTGTCTCTGGCAGGGTTACTTGGCTTCTCTCTAACTCCTCCCTCTTTCTCCCAGCATTCAGGTTAGTTTTTCCCACCTACCTCTCTTCCCTGCACAGGCCCAACACAATTTCTTTATTAACTGATAATATTCACAGCACACAGAGGGGGAATCCCACATCACCTCCCCTTTTCTGTTTAAATAAAAAGGAAGGTTTTAATTTTAACATAGTAAAATTACATATAACAAAACAGTTATTGTAGGAGGAGGGGCTGCTTGTTCATCTCAGCTGCCTAGAACCAAAATAACCACACAGAAACTATGCTTGGTCCCTTGGCTCTAGCTTCTTATTGGCTAATTCTTACATCTTAACTTAACCCATCTCCATTAATCTGTGTATTGCCACATAGCAGTGGCTTACCGGCAAAGTTTTGGCAAGTCTTACTCTGGCAGTGACTCCATGGCATCTCTCTGACTCTGACTCCTTTCTCCCAGCATGCCATTTAGTTTTTCCCGCCTACCTAAGTTCTACCCTATCAACAGGCCAAGGCAGTTTCTTTATTCATTAACCAATAAAAGCAATACATAGATAGAAGGACCTCCCACACCAAGTTATCAAGCAAGAATTATAGCTACAATATTTATATCTATTTTATCTTTTACCATGACTAAGGAAAATTGTATCAACTCCATCAAAGACTCCAGAAGGATATAGCATTACCTAAGTAAACAATAAGTTCATTGTAAGCAACTTTCAAAACTCTAGAATTGACAGAGACATCTTGCTGCCTGAACAGTCACCTAAAGTTCTTCTGTACCATTGGGGCATCCAATCTTCAGCCCACAGGCCCATAGTATCCAACACACTTTTCCATGAAGTAGGAAATTTCAAAGACAATTCTGCCTATATTGGCAGTTTGTCAGTCACTTACTTCTGTGTCCTGCAGAATGTCTGGCAGTATCTTTCATGAAGCAGGAACCCTGAAGAATGATCTCACCTTTAGGCAAGTTCATCAGTCATATCTCTGTGGGTCCTATATGTTTAGTTCACACAGCATACCATCAAACAGTCCAGGCAAGAGAAGTTTCTTGCCCAAATAGCTAGTAAACTCCATGAGGAGCCTCTTTGATGCCCATAATCCTCTTGAAGTAATTGGTGCTGCCAGGAGCAGCTGTTTCTCACTGTCATGAAAAGTCATAACTTCTTAAAACATTTAAATGCTATATTTTGTAGTCTTTGAAATGTTTGAAGAATGTCTGTCCATCTGAAATACATCTCTGTACATCTAGAAAATCTAACCAAATGACTACAAGTTTGACTATTATAGATGATTACTATTAACCTATATTTAAATGAATTACACAGTCACAATACCTTAATCAAGAGCAGATTAGATAGATAGATAGATAGATAGATAGATAGATAGATAGATGATAGATTGATTGATTGACCTTAAATTTGTATCAACAAGCCAAGATCCATGCCAATGCAAATCTCTATAACATATCCCCCTTTAAATGTAAACAAACATTTATAAACAATATTTGGGAATATAGGCATAGTTCTTTCCATACTGCTTCCTGCTTTTTGTTGGGTGAAATAATTTTTGGGAGTATTCATGGTGACCTTTCAGGGGGTCTTGGTACATCAAACCACATTAGCCTGCAATGAATCCACAGGTTCTCATCCTCTGTGGAAACAAAAGAAGAACCTCTTTTCCAAAGCAACACATCTTTAGATCCATATTTTGAAATCAAGATACCTTTAAAGTATATATGTTGATTTAGCTTTGCAATCCCCAGAATCAAATCTCTCTCTGAAGTCAAAAATGAAAAGAAAACACAATAGTATAAATAATCCAGACTCTCTGTGTATATTCCATCTTTGTGTGGCATATTCTTTTTTACTTCTTTTAATCTATGATTGTCTGTGTTCTTTCTCTTTAAAGAATTTACCTTTTTAAACCATTTACTTATTTTTATAACTGTCTATATTCTTTTTCTTCTCTCTCCCAATCCTATGTATCCAATACTGTGACCCATTTAGAGGTTTTTTTCCATCTGAATTTGTCTTTATTGTGTATTTATAATCATTTTCTGACCAGGACTGCTTCTTAAAATGCTAAGTGTTTCTTAAACACCTAAGATGTGGCATTGCTAGGGCATATAGAGCCTTGCCTGCTTGCTCTGCACAGCCCAACATGGTTAAAGTCCATTTACCACCTTTGCAAGCCATGTACATTGCCCCAGTTCCAAGTATGCAGCAGGTCTATGTCGAACCATTAAGCAGTTTGTAACACACTGCTTACAAACCCCATTTACATGCTTGGTCTTCTGAAAGAGCCAGAGTTCACACTGGCAGCATGGCCTGGAAAGCTGGCATTTCAAAACTGTGGCTTTTTTTCTGCTACTGCTGAATCAGGCAAACCTCTCTTAAAAGAGCCACACCATGCCACCAGCAAGCAAAGCCCACTTGGTAAAATAAATGCAGCTAAACTTTGCTTTTCAGTGTCTAGAATTTCTTTCCAAGCTCTCTCAGTTTTTATGTGGATCCAGCCCCACGTTGGGCACCAATCTGTAGCAAGGAGGAGACCAATTGTTTCCTGGCCACCCGGCAGCTTAGACACAAAAATAATCACACAGAAACTGTATTAATTAAATCACTGCTTGGCTCATTAGCTCTAGTTTATTATTGGATAACTCTTACATATTAATTTAACTCATCTCCATTAATCTGTGTATCACCATGTGGCAGTGGCTTACTGGCAAAGTTCCAACCAGTGTCTGACTCTGGTGGCAGCTCCATGGCTTTTCTCTCACTCTGCCCTTCTTTCTCCCAGCATTTAGTTCCATCTTCCCACCTACCTAAATTCTGCCCTGCTCTAAGTCCAAATCAGTTTCTTTATTCATTAATGATAATCCCTTATCAAGGACCTACCAGCATTAAGTCAGTAGGGGATAGTGTCTGACTATAACTTCTTTTCTGTAATAGGTAAGATTTACAGGAAGACAAAATGCAGTCTTTCACTCAAAAAACACTGAAAGTGAAATAACCAGGAGACATCTTGAGAAGGATCTTAGTAGGTAGACATTTTCTGGGGAGGGGAGGAATTGCTACCAGTTCACAAAAATGACATGAAGACTTAATATTAATTATCAAAGTTCAGCCTATAGCTTAGGCTTGTCCCACTAGATCTTATAACTTAAATTAACCAATTTATATTAATCTATGTTTTGTCTTGTGCTTTTTTGCCTCTCTTCTATCTTGTGCCTCCTGCTTCTTCTCCATGTCCCCTGGCATCTCTCATGCCTAAATTCATCTTCTCCTATCCTTCTCCTTCTCTCCTTCTCTCTCTCTCTCTCTCTCTCTCTCTCTCTCTCTCTCTCTCTCTCTCTAGATGTCTCACCTAAATTCTTTCTGCCTAGCTATTGCCCATTCAGCTCTTTATTAAACCAATCATAAGGTGCCTTGGCAAAAACATTCTCATGGTGTACAAAAAAAATTATTCCACAACATTTCTCCCTTTCTGTCTAAATAAAAAGGGAAAGTATTAACTCTAACACAATAAAACCATATACAACAAGAACAATTGTCAGATATTGTCCAAATAAAAAGGCAAAGTTTTAACTTTGACAAAGTAAAGCTATATACAATAAGAACAATTTTCAAGAACTACATTCACAATGTCTGATCCATATGTATTTGGTAAAATTGGTGAATGTACTCCATTATTCATCCTATATTAGTGAGTCTGAAGTTTTATACCTAAACCATTTTTTTATCAGAGCTTGTATTTCCAACCTGAAAATATCTTTTTTTAGACCTCAAAACATTTACATTTTCTTAGGTAAACAATTTAAGTTTTTATGTCTCTCAACCTCATACATTTTACACCTCTTTTGTGAGTTTCTTTTCTGTATTTCATAACAAGCCAAACTGTAACTATCTTGTCTTCAACCCCATTAGAAACCCAAGAGGATATAATATTACTTGAGAAAACAGGAAGTGCAGAGCAAGTAACTTCCAAAACTAAGAAATGGCAGAGACATCTGGTTGTGGGAAACAGTCACCCCAAGATTCCTCTGCAATGTTGAGATATCCATATTCAGCCTATGGGCCTAAAATATCTGAGACTTTTCTGTGAAGCAGGAATTTTGAAGGACTGTCCTACTTGTCTTAGCCAAGTTTGGCATTGTCTTCTTTTATGTCCTGCTTGTCCAATTTGGACAGCATACTGTTGGCAGCCAAGGTAAGGGAAACTTCATGCTCATATGGCTAGTTTTGCCATAAAGAAAGCAAGCTCCACGTGAAGTTTCTTTGATGCCCATAACCCATTGTTTTTAAGTAAATTGGTGCTGCCAGTATAAGACAGGTTTCATTGTAATGAAAAGCCTTATGTTATTAAAACATTTTAAATGCCATATACTACAGGTCTTTAAATATTTGAAGAGCATCTCTCTATCTAAAATATATATCTGCATCACCTTGAAAACATATCTAACATGACTATATGTTTGATTGTTATAGATGACTATTTACCTGTATTTCTTTATTATCCTAAATAATTTTTAAAGAGCTAAGAGTTTATATTACATTTTTAAATGAGCTACATAGTTATAATACCTTAAACATCAATAGGAACATATATACAGCATAACAAAAATAACCATAAATTTTTATCCATATACAAAATTTCATACCAATGTAAAATATTTGAGACTAGTAGTTGTTCAAAAGTAGATTCAATAAGTCACCCTTTTATCTGATCATTTTTGCATTATATCCCCCCTTTTTTCTTCAGAAAGGGATCCTTGAATCTAATCTGTTTAGTTTTCTCCCTGAACATGACCAATAACAATTTGTAACCAATTCCCCTAAATGATGACACACATCTATAACCCACCCACCCTACCTCTTGGGAATGTGGATGTTGTGTTCTCTAGACTGTTTCCTGTTCTCTGTGGGTAACAGAATCTTTAGGGAACCTGAGAAAATTGAGATAATGGTCAAGGCCTGGAAATACTAGCCATAACATTTGTTGTCCAGTCTCTTTGCAATGGTAAAGTGCAAGGCTTATATACAGTCCTGGCTAGAATAGACTGTGAGGCTGAATCATCTTAGCCTTGTACCTGTTCTAAATATAGATCTCTGAGGAAACTGCAACAGAGGGATTTTGAGAGACTGGATTGCGTGGGACATCTATTTTCACTGATGTCTGGTCTTCTTGCTCTGAAAACACACAAACTTTCAAAGGTAATGTACCTATCTGTATTAATGCAAGTATGGACTGTATTTTGTTCATAAGCCAGCCATTTTTTGGTTTTAAGTTTGAACAGGTAAAATATATGTCACTGGTAGGAGAGGCTACTTGTTTCCTGGCCACCCGGACTCCCAAAATAATCACACAGAAATCTATATTAATTACAATGCTGTTTGGCCAATAGCTTAAGCATATTTTTAGCTAGCTCTTAGATCCTAAACTAACTCATGTCCATTAATCTGTGCACCACCACAAGGTCATGACCTACTGGCAAATTTTCAGTAGGCTCCAGCAGAGGTGTCTGTCTCCAGCATTGGCTACATGGCTTCTCACTGACTCTGCCTGCTTTCTCCCAGCATTCAGTTTAGTTTTCCCATCTAGCTCTATTCTGCCCTATTATAGGCCAAAGCAGCTTCTTTATTCATTAGCCAATAAAAGCAACACATATACAGAAGGACTTCTCACACCATGTCACCTGTCTTGTAGTTTTCCTAGGTTTGTTTCTCTATGTCTGTGTCCAGGATTTTCAAGGGGATTTCTGTGATCAAAGCTGATCTTCTTTAGCCATCAATGAATACACAGTCTTTCATCTTCTATGAAAATAAAAGCATAACCTCTTCTCCAAAGCGATATAGTTTTTGATTTCCATTTTAAAGTTAAGACTTTCCTAAAGTATCTAGGGTGCTTTAATTCAGCAGTCCCTTCCACAATCCAATGTCTCACAGAAGTTGTCATTCTCTGTTCATTAGCGTTCAAAAAATCCATATTAACAAAGTATCATATAAGGTCTAAACTCCCTATGTTCTAATATGTTCCATCCTTATGTGGCTTATTTTTATAATACTTTACTCTCTTTTTAAAGACTTTATTATTTTTAAATTATTATCTAGTACTATCTATATCCAGTTTTCCTTCAGCATCTAAGCACATTTTTAAACATATTGTATCTTTTTAGAGATTGTTTGTGGGGGGGGTACCTGACTTTACTAAGCATCTACACCATTTTCTGATCACATGAGACATATCTTAAACTACAGTGTCAGCCACTGCATGGCTCAGCTTAGAGCATGGTGGTGGCACATGACTTTGGAGGCTGGCTCCAGCTGGCAGGTAGCAACTGGTAGCCATGCTTCTGTATGAATCCAAGTAATAGTCTGACTGAGAAACTGCAAAACTAGAAAGCTACATCTGGATCCTTCTCCAGAATTTTTCTTAGCTTTCTCAGGTCTTGTGCTTGGATATTGGAGCCCCCACATTGGACACCATTTGTAGGTGGAATTTTCTTTGGGAAGACAGCTC
Source organism: Ondatra zibethicus (assembly GCA_004026605.1). NCBI lineage: Eukaryota > Metazoa > Chordata > Mammalia > Rodentia > Cricetidae > Ondatra > Ondatra zibethicus. Next base: position 45,275 of record PVIU01001955.1, on the reverse strand, counting down.
ACAAAAAATGACATGGAGACTTATTATTAATTATGAAAGCTCAACTTATAGCTTAGGCTTGTCCCACTAGCTCTTATAACTAAAATTATCCCATTTATATTAATCTATATTTTGCCTCATGATTTTTTTACCTCTCTTCCATCTTGTACCACCTGTTTCCTTTCCGTGTCCTCTGGCATCTCTCTCGCACCTAGATTAATTTCCTCATCTCTCTCTCTCTCTCTCTCTCTCTCTCTCTCTCTCTCTCTCTCTCTCCTTGAAAGTCCTGCCTAACTTCTTCTTGCCTAGTTATTGGTCACTCAGTACTTTATTAAGTCATTCAGAAGTACATTCAGTGTACAAAAAGATTATTCCACAATATATTAATGACCAAACTATTCTTGAGTCAAAGAAAATTCAAGAATTAATACTTAGGGTCCCCAGGGTTGCTTTGATACAGTCACTATATAGAGACAACCTAGAGAAACATCTGTAGAGTAGAGATGTCTGTCAGGACCTGCTAAGGATTTTAGCCTTATAGGCTGTGGAAGGCATAGTGATCAGTATGCTTGCCCTCTGTTATAAGAAGAAACACATGTCCCATGTGGTTGCATGTGGGAAACAAACCCAAGACTGCCAAGGCCATAGCTCCATTCATCCACCAGAACTTTTCTTTTTTACTGAATTTAGCAAAAATCCAAAATGTAAATGTATTAATTTGATTACAAGTTTCATGGGTGGGGGTTTTTTCCTTGAAGATTCATGGGGTTTTGTTTATTCTCAACTCTGAACAAGAAGCAATGAGTAAAAGGGCCTTCCCTTGCGATCCTTTCTACATGACTGGAGAGGAGCTCCAAGCCAGTAGCAGAATGCTTTCCCAGGGCTTTAAATGACTGTTCCCAAGCAACTACTGTGTGTTCTGGATAAATTTGGTGTTCACTCCAAATTTGGTATTTAGAAGTTTTCTCAGATCCATGAGCAGTGATGGACCTTTGAGATGGCAGTGGGAATGAATGGACTATGAAAGCCTGAAAAGGTCAGACGCCATTCTGAGATTGCAACTTGCTCCTAAAACAGAAGGTTGGAATGTTGGTTGGTTATACTCACAACCAAGGTCCATGAACTTGAGAGAATATTGGTTCCAGTTGAAGGCTGATTAGAGATACATAAATAGAAAAACTTCAAAGTAAGTCAGAAAAAGAGCAGGGAGAGTGGAATTTTCTGTCCTATCTGATAACAAGTTAAGATTGGAGGATAAAAGATGAAACTATATTGCAGTAGCAAAACTATATTTAGGTAAAGGAGCCTCAGAGGGAATTGCCCATGAGTGTGTGTGTGTGTGTGTGTGTGTGTGTGTGTGTGGTATATGGTGTATATTTACTGTGCATTTGTTTGTCTATTTGAGGATATATTTTATAGTAATATATATTTCATAAAACCCAGGTGCATAATTCCATAGCCTCAATGTTCTAAAATACCAACTCAAAATTTCTAACTATCCAAAGATTTGTACAACTTCCTCTCTCTCTCTCTTCTCCCCCACTTCAGATGTGTAGTAGGAAGGACTGTACAAGGGTTCCCTCCTAATTGAGAGCCAAACACAAGGGAGGAGTGATCTAGTTTTAAACTTTGTAGGGATATAGTCAAGGGATGCAAGAAATGAATAAACACACAGTTTATTGGGAGAAAACTTGGCAGACTTCAGCAGAGGTCAAGGTAGAAGCTTCTGTATGCATTCAGAGTGTAAAGCAATGTCAAACTAATTAGAATGGTGGAACTGAACATGGTAGTGCTCACCTTTAATCCCAGCACTCATGGGATAGGTAGAGTCAGGTGGATCTCTGTGAGTTGGAAGATGGCCTGGTCTACATAGCAAGTTCCAGGACAGTCAGGGATACTTAGAGAGACTATGGGTCAAAGAGAGAGAGAGAGAGAGAGAGAGAGAGAGAGAGAGAGAGAGAGAGAGAGAGGAAGGTAAAGGAAATAAAGAAGGAAGGGAGGGAGGGAGGGCCCAAATCAAGAATCTCCTGAAAATTGGTTCATATTTTCCTCTAGTGCATATCAGAACTCCCTGTCCCCAAAGACAATCTCAACTTCAGCCAGTTTGAAATATTGTACAGAAAGCCCTTTATAGAAGAAGCTAACTCTAACCTACACCCTTCCATGGAAATTAAAACAATCAAACAATCACTCTGGTGTGGTAATTCTAGACCCAGCAGGTGTACAAGCTTAAAGCTTCCTTCTCCCATAGGAATGAGATGTCACCCTTGGGAGCAGAGAGTTGTACATATGTAAAAGTTTGTAAGTTCGAAAGTCTCCTCAGGACCAGCCCATTCCATTCAATCTATACAGGATGTTATTTAAGAAAAGTTAAATTAGAAAGGTAGAATTGGACATGGTGGTGCACACCTTTAACCCCAGCACTCATGAGGTAGGTAGAGTCACATGGATCTCTGTGAGTTCAAAGACAGTCTGATCTACATAGTAAGTTCCAGGATAGCCAGGACTACCTAGAGAGACTTCATATCCAAAAAGAAAGAAAGAAGAAAAGAAGAGAGGGGGGAATAAAAAATGAATAATTCTTTTGTTCCATTTTCCTTGTCTGTTTACTTATTTTATAATTTAATCCTCTATCCAATTATGTTCCTCTATGTCTTACTAGAATCAGGGAACCATATCTTGTACAGTTGTAATGCAATTAATGAGATTTCTATACTTACCATAAGGAAAATGAAACAATAAGTAGGCTTGCCTTTGTCTTATTCTTTTGACTGGCCTGTTTGCTTAACCTGTGTGTTGGGAGATCGTCTTCCAAGATAGTAGGCACTTCTTTCATTCCTCTGAAAGCTTACTGGTCTGATTTCTCTTTATAACAGTCTTATCCACCCACTGGTTTACATGCAAAAATAACTTCATAGTCAGAATTTCTTAAACCCTGACTGAAGCAGAAAACCTTAAACTATTGAATATGCCATCTGAATCCATGGCCACACTGATTATTTGATTGTGTGGTATTTTCTAACTTACTATCAGAGATGATAAGAGACCCTCTGATGTAGAACAGTCACTTAAAACTTCATGTCCCTTGCCCATTGTTTTCTCTTGACTCCTCCATGGGAGAGCATGAGTTTTAATGGATTCTCTAAGGTTTGAAGGAACTTGCACAGATCCTCTTAATGTTGCTACAGCTGGCAGCCTATTTAGACTACCACTTCCCACATGCAACAGTTCAACTGGGTTCTGTATAAAGGAAGGGTGACATTACAAGACTCTTGTCTTCCACAATATATTGACCAAGCCCATCAAAGGTAACAACCACATTCTCTGTTTCTGAAGCTTAAGAAAGCATCAATATTTGGACTATTCAGAATTTATATTTTCTGCACTTATGAATTCTTAAGGGATTGTAAAGTGACTCTGGACCCTTTAGAACATTAACCAAAAGCTCGGAGTACGAGCTACTGATCTCTCACATCGACTAATCTGGAAAGCTTTGTTCAGATACCTGTTCAATGTCAGAATATTTTATGTGTCCTCCCAAGATACCTATTTATTTGCAGGGACTTTGAAGAAGCTGTATGTTACAAATATTTAGACAGCTGGAAAATCGTGGTCAGGGAGGCTTCTCTCTAAGAAAGCCTCCACAAATATACCAAACATGTCTCACTAGCCCTTGGCATCTCTCAGTTCAGTCAAGCAGACCATGGAGACCAAATGGCACAGTGAGTTAGTATACCCTCAAAAAATATCAAAACTGCTGTGATCTATCTGTATCAATTCCAGGTGGACACCCAAAGGAAAGGAATTCAGCATCTAACAAGAGATATCTGAATATTCTTGTCAATTGAGGCAGTGGTCACAGTAGCTAACTATGGAATCAGCCCCAAAGCCTGTCAATAGATGACTAGATAGAGAAAATGTGATGTGTCTGTACACAATGGATACTTACACACCCAGAAGGGAAACTTGATGGAAAATGACATCGTCATGTATATTGAAAAAAGCCAGACAAAGTACTGTCTGTTTTCTCTCAAGAGAAGATAACCCAGAGTACTAGTAGGACTATAAGGGGAAGAGAAGAGGAATATAAGGGGTGGGGAGAGAAGGCAGTATGGTGGGAGGAGGTAGTGGGGAAAGTAAGTGCAATCAAGGCATAATATATGGACATATCTAAGTGTTATAGTGAATCTATCAGACTATAAAATTAAGATACATGTTAATTAAAGGTGATAAAAAAGAAAAGAACTCTGCTTGGATTCTTATTCTAAACCCTTCTATCAAAGTATCATAGTAAATCTATCAGACTGTAAAATTAAGATATATGCTAATTAATGTGATAAAAAGGAAAAAATCTGCTCAGATTCTTATTCTAAACCCTTCTGTTTTACCGTATTTGAGCAACTGGTCAGATCTGCTATGGGTTACCCTAACCTGGATACTTGTAGCTTTGTAGACGGGACTGGTAAATAAATGCTAAAGGTGATTAGCTGAAGATTTTCCCCACCTCCAGCATTAGTTAAATCACAGTGGCTGAAGAAAAGCACACTGATGCGAAATTTTAACAGAAACCAAGATGGTGCAGTCAGGTGGTGGAATGTGCAGAGAGACCCTTCTCCCTGGGTCTCTTCTGTTTATGTTTTGGGAACAGAAGTGCTGATGTCTTTTGAGCCAGGCTCTTTGCAATGATGGTAAACACCACTGGAAGCTACAGATAGTGCTTCTTAGAGTATATTTACTGCCTATTATGACACACAACCGGTTGAAAGGTTATACAGGTGTGTTTGCTTGCAAAAGATTGCAGTTCCCTGAGGTCTAGTTTTCTCAGTTGTGATGCAAGCATCCTACAAGCTTCATCCTTCTTAGTATTTCTGTGTCCTCCCACTGGGACCTGAGAGTCAAGGAGATGGGTACCGACCCAAAGTTCATTCTGCCTGCTGAGTTATAAGGACCCTTGAAATGGCTGTCATGACTCCTCTGCCCCAAGGGTAGTTATGAATATGGCATGGTCTAACTCATTATCTTTCAAGTAAACTAAAATTTTCAACCATTTCAGAGTGGATGACAAGCCCTTGACATGGTTCCCCTGTGTCACCTGGAACACAAAGTTTCTTGATTGAGGAGAACAAGGAGAACATTGGAGATGGAGCCCTCTTCCTAACTCTGGTGTGTTCCTTCCTGCCAGACACCTTAAGTTGCTAATTCTCTAGCACTGGCTTCACAGTATGCGGTTTCTCCAATTCAAAAGTGTGAGTTCCTAAGTCAGATGAGGAATGGTAGAGCATTGCCCATTTGCTGGACATATCACAGACGGCACAGCAGGAGAGGAACCGCTCCCTACACAAATCAATCTTGGGCCTACTCAACTCCATAGGGACGATGGTCACGTCATGATAAAGTCAGTCAGGTTTCTGCCCCCACTCCAGGAAACTAGCTTCTCAGAAGTCATGTGACTGACATAATCCAAATTGATATGTTTGGAGAGCCCCCGCCCCCTGCATCACTTCCTCCCTTGACTTCTTTCCTCCCCTCCCCTCTGACTCGAGCCCCTCTATTTCAATAGAGTCTCCCTGGTCATTCATACCTGCCATACTCACCAATGCCCTAGACAAGACCCTGCTTGCCAGATCCTCTACATCCTGGGACCACTGGTGCACAATGGCCAATTGGGGTCAGAGGATACACAGAAGTCCCCACTATCAGTGGTTCCTTCAGTGTTTGGCTTCTGAAGTACCCAATCGATATCATCCTCGGGTGTCATTTGCTTCTCTTGGTACCACTCAGCCAGGTTTGCATCTGAGCAACAAGGTACTTCCCATGGCACATCTAGCATTCAGGGACATGCTTTCAAGTTAGCTATGGTCATCCACTCCAACATGAAGTTTGGATGCAGAAATAGTGTGAATGTTTCTCATATCCATGAGTGCTTTTTGCTCGCTGTCTTCTTTTTAGTCCCTAAATACTGCAGCATCTAAAGTAGTATCTACTCTACAGCCTTCTGGCCATATCATCCAATGAGCCCAAGACCATAAATAGAGAGGACCACCATGAAGTTCAGAGGACTGTTCGGATTACAGCATCAGGTTATTATTGTAGAGTACAAAGCACAAACATAGCCCTGAGACAATACTGCAAAAGTGTGCCACTGACCCCTCCCACACAGAGGCAGATGTTCCTGTCCTTATTAATTGAGATAGACAGAAAGGCAGGTGAGTGTCGGCTTGCCAGTGGCCTAATGCTGTGTTTACCTGTTCCTTTAAAGACACCCACCACAACTCGAGAGCAGCTGCAGTTGTTGAATGAGTAATTTCAGGATCATTGGCAGTCGTTTCCCGAGGTCCACCTGGCTTCTAAATAATGAGAGCAGGGTGTAAAATTCTCTTCTGAGTCTTATACAGAGGCCTAGGTTTCATTGCAGTCTGTGAAGTACAGTACTCATTCTTTTTACTGTATTGCCAGGAAGGAAGGTGCTAGGACTTCCCCCATGGTACCTACTATAACAGTGACCCCTACACTGTGGTCAGAGAGCAAGTAGGAAGTTGGTGTAGGAGGTCCTTCTGTATTTCTGTTGCTTTCATTGGTTAAATAGAGAAACTGCCTTGGCCTTTTAATATGGCAGGACTTAGATAGGCGGGGAAAAGAAAACAAAATGCTAAAAAAAAAAAAAAAAAGACAGAGACAGAGAGCCACTACGGAGTCACCAGAGTCAGACAATCTAAATCTTTCCCGGTAAGCCACGACCTCGTAGTAAAAACAGATTATTAAAAATGTGTTAAACAAATATGTGAGAGTTGGCCAAAAAGAGACTAAAACTAATGGGCCAGACAGTAATTAAATAAATACAGTTTCTGTGTAATTATTTCGAGAGTTAAGCTAGCCATACAACCAGGAGCTGGGCGGTGGGACTGCGGCCTGCCCGCTCCCCTCATACTACAGGAGGGTTCTCCCTATTCCCCAGGGACCTGTGCTGCATATCATTCTGGCATAGAGATGTAAAACACACTTCTCTGTGTTCCAGTGTGGCCATCTGAAGAAAGGTGACATCTGTAGATGAAACTGTAAGTTTATGAGGTCAGTGTTAATTCAGAATATGCTTCTAACAACTTTGGGTGTGTGTGAATTATTTCTTTTTCTTCTGGGCTTACCTGATATGGAAAATGGCTGCTAATCCCTTCCATCAAAAGTTTTAAAAAGATCTAGAAAGACTGTTTGATGGGTAAAGGCTTTTGTTATCAAGTCTGATTGAGTTCCATCCCTAGGACTTATATAATAGGAGAAAAGCAACTGCTGTAGGTTGTCCTCTGACAGCCACATACCCTATTAAATAAAATAATAAAAACTGCATATATAATATATCATATTACAATTGTATACTTAAACCAAAGTGCAAGGCCCTTCCTCCAGTGTACCTAGCTTCTACTATAATCTAGAGGCTTCCCCTTACCATTGTTGGGGGTAACTCCTCCAGAAAACACATGGATATGCTTAAAGCTTTTAAGCATAAAAAGTCTTTACTCTCACTGACCAGCAATTGCATGAGGAACTCACCCAAATCCTGCAGCCCGACTGATGTGGGATGCCCCTCTATATGCTGTGAATATCATTGGTTAATAAAGGAACTGTCTTGGGACTGTGCAGGAAATAGAGGTAGGCAAGGAAAACTAAACTGACTGCTGGGAGAAAGGAGGCTGAGTGAGAGAGAAGCCATGTAGCCCCACCGGAGACAGATGCTGGAACTTTACCGGGTAAGCCACAGACACATGGCAATACACAGATTAATAGAAATGGGTTAAATTAATATGTAAGAGTTAGCCAATAAGAAGCTAGAGCTAATGGGCCAAGCAGTGATTTAATTAATACAGTTTCTATGTGATTATTTCAGGGCTAAGTGGCCAGGAACTAACTAGCGGCCTCCTTAACTACACCGACCCTTGCCATTCTTGGCGTTTTATGCACAAAAACACATCCTGGCTTGACACACTTCAATTAGCAAGAACCATTAGCGATGAATGAAGGTATAGCATCCAAGAAAACAAGGTTAATACATTTTGGGACTTTGCTAGAACTATGGACTGTAATAGATCAGGTCTTGGTTCTTGTTTTGATAGGTTCTGGGGTCTCTGAGCTTAGGTCAGATGTGTTAAGGTCTGGAGGCCTGTCATACCATTGCTGATACTAACACCGTATCAGTTATGTTTAAACAGGAGGAAGAAATCACACTGCAATGTGAGCAGACACAGCTTAATAAAAAAAAAAGAACTTTTAAACTAATTCAAAGCGCAAGAGAAAAAGATCCTTGGCCAAGAAATAATGAGCACACCAGGAGCACAGGAAGGGCAGATGTAAGGAATAGCTGCCATTCCTAGGTCTGGGATCTTAGCCTCAGTGAAGGGCACGCTTCCATGGCTAACTGTATTTCAGAAGCATGGAGGTGCTGAGTTGGCACAACACTCTGGAGTGCAATTGAGTCCTCCATATAATCAGCTGTCAGGGGAGACATGGAGGGCTTGGGGGGGTGGTCGGTAGGGATATGAACTGTTCTAAAGGACATTGGTAAGGCAGGCCTGGAGGAAACCACAGAAGACACATATTTCAGGAGCTGACCAGAGAGCAGTGGTACACTGTATCCTCTAGTGCTTCTCCAGTAGTCGCAGCTAGCAATCCAAAGGTCCATGTCTATTTAGTGGACTGTGCAATGAAGATTGGCAGTGGGAGTCAATGCATATATAAGTAGTGAAGATATCTCAGTAGGGATACACATAATAAGAACTAGGAGACAAATTTCACGGAACATTCCAGGGAACCTCTGTGGTAATGTTCAGGAAGTCAGTGGTGTATGGAAGTTTCTAGTATCATACTCTTCAAGCTGGAAAGTTTCCAGATCTTATACCACTGAACATAGTATTTGAAAGGCCTCTTTATAATTCCTTTTAATTCATAGTTCTAATTTAACACATATATTGATTTTGTGGTATTTGAGGTAGTTCTCTTACATAAAATCTCTGTGACGCTAAATTATCAAATACTGAACCGTGACTTCTCAGGGAAACAAAGCGGTAAACAAACCTTTGGCTGCAATGTGTCTATCAAATTACAAATGAAAAATCAACCTTTGTGTGTTTCTATTTAAAGAGTCCTTTTCTAACCCACAACATGGATTCTACAATAATAACTCTCAGTGCTTTAACACGCACCCGCAGGAAGCTCACCCAAAACATATTTTCACTGGAAAGTACATTATAAACGCCTTTCTCTTAATAACAGCAGATAACAATACAGTGCTACACTGAGGGGGTCAGTCTAAACAGAAAATTAGTGAACAAAAACTACCCATATAAACTCTAAAGCCAGAACACTTAACAGAACACAGAAAGACAGCCTTTCACGATACAAAGACTGAAGAGAGAAGGCAATGGAGCAACATATCATTTGTCCTCCACTGGGAACATGTGCGTTCAGTGACTCTTAGTTTTGTCTGCTCAGCTCTTCATGTCTGGACCGAACTGTGAAAGTCCTGTGAGCACTAACTTTGAGATTACTTTAGGAGGTTGGGAATTTTCAAATGTGAATTTCAGCAATCACGAAGCTACCTGTAGAGTCAAGTTGCAAAACTTTGAACTGAAAAGTTTTGTAGACCAGGCAAGAGAAGATGCTGGGATTTGTGATCTAGCAGCTCCACTAGAGAAAACTTTGAGAAAACGTTTTTAGTTTGCTGCTGGTCCATGGTAGAGGGCAAACACCTGGTCAATAGATAACCAGGTGGCCTTGTAGCCTGTCTTAGAATATGTACTGCTGTCACACAGAGTTCTGTATAAAGATAAATGTATTGCCCATCATTTTGGTGGCTGTGAAATCCATCATCAAGGAGCAGACATCTAGTGAGGGCCATTATGATCCGTTATCCATGGCATAAGTGGAGACGGCAAGAGAACATGAAAGGGTAAAATAGAATTAACAGCTTCAAGTGCTCTCATTCATTAAACAAACCTGTTCATGAAGGTGAAGTCCTCAAGACCTGATTGCCTCTCATTTTGGTTCGCTTCCCAGGAGAGCTGGGAGATGGGAGATGAATTTGCTAGCACATTTTGGGGACACCCCAGAGTGTATCAGAGGCCTTGAGCTCCCTGGATAAACTGTTACCTGGCCTGCCTGGACCACCTGGCTTTACAATTGGGCACACACAGTAATGCATTGGTTACTTTTACAGCACTGTGACCAAGTACATGACAAACATCTTAAGTGTGATGCTTCCTCTGAGTTTCAAAGGATTTTGGTTCATTAAAATAGGTAATTTATAACAGAGAGGCTCAGTTTGTGGCAGTAGATGCGTGATAGAGACTGTGGATATCATGGTGAACCAGGGAGCAGAGAAAGTAAGACAGTAGCCACTGGTAATAATAAAATCTAAACCTGCACAGCAGGTAAACAATATCTTCTAGTTAGATCCTAACTCCCAAAGTTCATCAGCTTTCCAAAACAGCACTTCTGGTTGGCAAACAAGTATTTAAAACTTGAGCCTACAGGGCATTGTAGATTCAAGCAATAACATGCCATCCTTTTTGCCCAAAGGCATGATCACATCTATCTCTTAATGTGAAATGCATATAACCCAACCTTAAGAGTCTTCAACATCGTCAGAGTTCCAACATTCTTCAAAAGCCAAGTCCAGAGTGTCTACAGAGACTTAAGGCAAACTCTTCACTGTAAGCTCCTGTAAAACCAAAAATTAACTTTCATACTTTCAATATATGATGTCAGAGAATAAACGCTCCTATTGCAAAAGGGACAAACAGAATAATAGTAAGGGACAGCTTGGCCTAAACAAGCTAGACACTGGAGCACATGCATCTAAAATTCCACCACCCCTCTGGGGAGATGGGAGTGGAGACATGAGACTCTCTGGAAGCCCAGGTGCCAGCAAGATTAGCATCTGCAAGAACAATAAGACCCTGTCTCAGACAAGATGGACAGTGAAGACCAAGCCCTGAGACTGTCTCTGACCTCCACAGGCACACCAGGGCATGTGTGCATTGCACTAGCTCACATACATGATCACACACATGTGCTCACACACATGCCTTACATTTTTTATTAATTTATTCTCTCATATGTTACAACCTGACCTCAGTTTCCCCTCCCTCCTCTCCGTCTAGTCCCTCCTTCCCTCTCTATCTACTCCTATTCCATGTCCCTTCAGAAAAGGGCAAGCCTCCCAGGGATATCAACCAAATATGGCACATGAAGTTCCAATAAAACTTGGCACTTGTTCTCATATTAAGGCCAGACAAAGCAACCCAGTAAGAGGAAAACGGTCCCAGAAGCAGGCAAAAACATGAGAAACAGCTCCTGTTTCATCTGTTAGGAACTCCGCAAAACCACCAAATTACACAACTGTAACATCCATGCAAAGGGCCTAGGCTAGCCCCATGTAGGCTCCCTGATGGTCAGTTCAGTCTCAGTGAGCCCAATGGTTCTGTGGGTTTTGTTGTGGTGTTCTTGATCCTTCTGGTTCCTACAATCCTTCCTCTCCTTCTTCTGCAGGATTCATCAAGTTCTACTTAATGTTTGTTTGTGGGTCTCTGCATTTGTTCCCATCAGTTGTTGGATGGAGCCTCCCTGATAGTGATTGTGCCAGGTTCCTGTCTGTGAATATAGCAGAATATCATAATGAATGGAAATAGAAAAAAAATCATCTTGAGTGAGGTAACCCAGATCTAGAAAGACAAACACAGTATGTTCTCACTTATAAGTGGATATTAACTGTAAAGTAAAGGATAATCATACTACAATCCACAGACCCAGAGAGGCTAGGTAATAAGGAGGGCTTAAGGGGGAAATTCATGAATCTCCATGGGAAGGAGATATAGAATAGATAGTGTGGGCAGACTGGGGGCAAGTGGAGACAGGAACAGGAGGGATCAGGTCATGGGAGGATCGGGGAGAGAGTACTGGAGAAATAACTGAAATCAGTATGGGGGCAATTCAGAGGCAAAGTGGAAACCTAGTGCAGTGGAAACTCCCAGGAATCTTTTAGGGTGACTCTCGCTAAAACTCCTACTAAAGGGGTGTATGGAGCCTGGACCGGTGTATGCCTCCTATAACCAGGCAAGACTTCCAGTGGAGGGACTGGAACACCAACCAAGCCATATAAACTTTGACCTACAATTTGTCCTTTTAGCAAGATGTGCTGGGGTAAATGTGGCACAGGAATTGCAGAAGTGGCAAATCAATAATTGATCAATTTTGAGATCTATGCCACAAAGGGATCCCACTCTTATACTGCCTAGAGGACCAAAAACCAGAGACCTAGAATAGAACCAAACATGCCTGGCAAAAAAGGCTTAAATTATTCTTAAGCTTTTATTTTTGTATGTTTTTATTATTTCTTTGAGAATTTTATACAATGTATTTCGATCATATTTATTCCCATTCTCCGGTTCCTCCCAGATTCACCTCTGCTTCCCTACTCACCCAACTCCATGCCTTCCTTTTTCTTTGAACCCATCAAGTTCACTTTGTGTTGTTCATACATTCCCAGATATGTGGCCTTCTGTTGAAATACAATCAGCTTTCCAGGGCCTACACTTTTTAAAAATTCAAGATATATAATGCTGAAAGTGGAAGAAATAGCCTTTCTCAGAGAAGAGCACACCAACTGTTTACCCAACACCCAATGTTCAGTCTTGAAAATATATATACAAGTAACATACAGGGCCTACACTCTTAAAGGAAAATGACTCTCCCTCTCCCCACAGTTATTAATTACCAGTAGTTCTTCAGCTAGGGCAGGGCTTCGTGCCAACCTCCCCTCTCCATGCTGCAATGTTTTCTGGCTTGAGCTTATGCAAGATTTACCATGCTATTACCACCACTGTTAGTTCATATGTGCATCCACTCTGTCGCATCTGGAAAATGTCATTTTGCTGTAGACATTCACCACCTCTTGTTTTCTTACACTACAGTCCCTATGATCTGGAGGGAAGGCATGTGATACAGATTTCCCATTTAGAACTAAGCACACTGTAGTCTCTCATTCTCTGCTTTTGGCCAATTGTGGGTCTCTATGCTAATCACCATCTCCTGCAAGAAAAAGCTTCTCTGATGGAAATTGAGAGACACACTAATCTGTGAGAATAATGATAACCCTTTAGAAGTTTGTTTAATACTATGTCCCCTTAACGTAATAAGAACGGTAGGGTTCTCCCTTATGGCCTATGACCTCTGTAGCCACAGGTTGTTGGTCCCAATAATAGTGACAGATATGGGTTTCATCTTGTAGAGCATAACTCAACACTAAAGACTTTTCAAAAAGTTAAAAGGGAGCCTACAACTGAAGGAACTTCCTAAAATAGATATACCATATATAAAATAATTTAAATGGAGTTATACTATAACGGGATGATAATGCCCATCCCTACATCACAGACAAGCCAATAAAAAGCCCAGTGACAGGATTGGGTTACTATTACCTCTTTTGGAATTGTTGACCAGGGAAGCTCCATAGGTCAAATATTACAGGATAATGCCAACACCTTTGATTACTTTCCAGAACTTAATTATAAGACCCTGTTATCAAAGACACTGCATATTTGAGCTACAGAATATGGAGACCAAGCTGGTACTGGCCTTGAAAGTTCACCCTCACTGACTGCCTTTCATAGTGCTGGACGGTGCTATTCTTACTAGAAGAGGGGGATACAATCATCAGCCTCACCCAACTGTGACTTGTGCAAGCTACAGTAATGGCTTGTACAATAGTGGCACGAATGTCATGGGAGGCAGCCAACCACTTTCTGGTTGGATTTAAAGATTAAATGCTTGTCTGTGCTCATTGACATTTGCAGTGATGGTAAAAGCTTCAGTGTTATGGTCATACTTGTTCCCATCTGAAACCTCAGGAAAACAGTTTACTATCTGTGTTTTTAATCTGTGTTCTGGTCTTCTGAGACCCCACAGATTAAGCCACTAAGCTATGGCTGCAGCCTTCTAGTGCTTCTCTAGCCCACATCTCCAGAATCTTGGGACTTTTTCACCAAACACAGTTGCAATGATCTCAGAAGCGCATGGTGAGATCTAGTCACAGTAAAGAACCACTGCCAATTTCCAGTTAGTTATCTCATAGCTGTGACCAAATATCTGATGGAAACAACACAAAAGAAGGAAGACTGACCTTGGCTCTGAATAGCATGACAGAGGAGCAGGAGTGTGCGTTAGAGGCTATTTCCATCAGGGCAGGCCAGAAAGCAGACCCGCTTTCAGAAATACTATAACCCCATGAACCTGTGCCCTGCTACTGAGACACAGCTGACTTCCTACGGCTTTCCAAAATGGCACTGTTGGCTGAGAAACAGGCATTTAAATCATGAGCATGGAAGGGAGAGATATTTCTGATTCAAAACACACCATAAATATATCTGTAGGCAAAAAAAAGATCCAGGACCATAAAAGACAGGTTCCACAGAGCATGTGCAGAGCTGCTAAAATAGGCACCAGGATTTTTAGAATGTAAAACCTTACTTCTTCAACTACTCTCATTCAGTAAATGCTCAGGGCTTCCTAGGGACATCCTTCAAAGCAGGTGACAAAGAAAAGCCCTTTAATGTGGGACAATGAGGGCAAATGAAAGTGAGGTTCTAATTTTTGCACAAGGCATCACAGTTCAGTGGGTCAGATTCCAGGCAGTTAGGGTTTGGCTGTTAAACAGCAGAAGATTTTTGCTTGCTTTCTTTCTTTCGGTCTTTTGGTCTCTACAGGTAAACAAGGTTAGCTCATTGACAAGGAGTGATGCTCTTTTTCTGACAGAGGTGAGAAGGAAAGCTGGGTGGCTTTGATGGTTGTTGATGACATGTCATGACTTCTAGGGTCATATGAAATAAAAGGCTTAGCCCGCTTTGGAGAGGTCAGGAAGTGGTATTGTAATAGGCTGAAGGACAGACTGGCATTGAATGGAAGTCAAGAGGACTTCAGTGGTGAGAGATAGTTACTGATGTTGGTAACGCTGATTGACACCCCTGATAATACCACCTGGAGTTCAAAGGTCATTATTCTAGATGCCAATCATTCCAGAAGCTTAAGTAGGCATGGATCAAAAACACAGAGAAGAATTAAAAACAAGAATAGGTCTGTAAGAAGTAAGAGAGTCCAAATCCATTCAGAAAAGATACCTGGGGCCTGTCTCAGCCAAAAGACCTATAGTAAATTTTCATTCAGACCCAAGAATAGTCTAGTACTTTCTTTGACTTTTGAGTGACTTTCCTCTACATCTTCTGAAGTATCGACCCAGAAACAACAGGTTGCACTAAGGAAGATACATTTGCCTCTCAGGTCTACAGAACAACATCTATGACCCACCAGTTACTCAGGGTTTCTACTAAGAAGCTAAGACATTGTTGGGCCTCTCCAGCATCCCCTTCCAGATAGATTATAGGTTTAGAGAGATTTCTATAGCTGAGCTTTGTACTACCCAAAGGAGATCTCAAAAAATGAACAGTCCAAAGTTATCCATTCTGGGACCATATTGTTTGTGGCCAGCATTCTAAAACTGAGTATTCCTTCATTCCTAGGACTTTGTTTTTGTTGCATTTGAAGCATGAGTTCAAAACCAGGCATTTCTTCACAAAAAAAAGCCTAGAAAAGAAAGATCATCAAAAGATAGGAACTCTGACACACTGACAGCCTGAGAAGTCACCATTATAGAGAAGCCTGACACTTAGTCATGAGTGCTAGATACATGCTGATCTCATATTAGAAGACAATAGCTTGTCCCATTAAAGTGTACTTCAATGTTTGTCCTATGACTCCTACATTGGCGGTCTGCCAATATATTGATGTAGTTGACTAGACTATGTAGGGACCTCATAGTCTCTGGGGGTTGAATTCTTTTGGTCTATGACCAGGGAGGTAGTCCTCTATATACAGAGTTTGGTCAATAGGAACACAGTTGTGAGAAATGTGAGCACATGAGATTTTGATCAAAGATCAAAGTAAAAGGAGAAAAGTTCCACCTGGTTTCAGACAGAGCTACAGCTAGTGATATAGATATAGATATAGATATAGATATAGATATAGATATAGATATAGATATAGATATAGATATAGATATAGATATAGATATATATTAAACTTTGGTAGTATTTAAAGGGAAAATGGAGTCAGGAAAGAATGTAGCTACATTAATACTACTTTGGGTTTCCTGGAACTGGAATTATAGATGGTTGTGAGCTTCCACGTGGGTCCTGGGAACAGAACCCAGGTTTTCTGCAAGACTAGCCAAGCATTCTTAACCCCTAAGACATTTCTCCAGTCCCTAGACTAACCCTTTCAAGCTTTCTAGGGATTTAGGGGGCCAACATGGCTGGAGATGGGGCCTCATTGTAAGAACTCCTCTCCATTGGAAATGAAAGCAGGGCCATTATTGAATTGTAGGGACTCAGGGAGCCCTGTGCAGGCTCTGTGAGGATAATGCACTCTCTGAGGATAATTGTTATGCCTGAGGCCCTCTCTGTTTTAACAAAGAATGCCTCTATGCGCACAGTGAAGGTGCTATGCTGGCTGGCTTTAGCTTGTGTCAACAAATCATGCAGGAAGAGGGAACCTCAACTGAGAAAAATTCCCCCTCAAGACTGGCCTGCAGAAAAAATGTTTGGGGTGAATTGTCTTAATTGACGATTATGTGGGAAGGCACAGCTCACTGTTGGCAGTGCCACCCCTGGGGTCCTTAGTTCTATAAGAAAGCAGGGTGAGCAAGCCATGGGAGAACAAGCCAGTAAGCAGCACCCCTCTGCAGCAGCTCCTGGCTCCAAGTACCTGCCCTGTTTGAGTTTCTTCTCTGACTTCCCTCAGTGACTGACTAGGAGGTGAAATGCTAAGCTGAAATAAACCCTTTCCTTCTCAAGTTCGTCATGGTGTTTAATCACAGCAATAGAAACCCTAACAAATCCAGGGATCAACTAGAATTAGTAGACATTGAAGTCCTTCCATGGGAACACGGTAGTGAAATCTATTTGGCAATAATTCAACAACATAGATTCCCTCCACTGGACAGGCTGTAGAAAGGGAGGATGTCTGAGGACAAGTGAGGCAAGCTTTGGAAATTACCTATATGTTTGAGAGATCCCCATACCTACAGAAAAGGTTCAGTTAGAATTCAGAGGGCTCTGGCACCCATGGGTGTGGTGTAATAAGAGTCACTGTGGATCTTCTACTGGGAGAACCCAGTGAGTGACAGTCTACTTTCTGGACTCTGAAACCACCTATCTGAGGTAACCATGAAACCCTTACTTAAAATCTTTCGATTTTCCTGAGGGGTACATTAAGGATGAGTGAGTGTGGAGTTGAGAATTAAGACAACCTAGAGTAGAAACCACGCTTCCTGTTTAACCTATTGATTTCTCAGAAGTTATCTTGAAAAATACCATCATAAAGTTATTTAGTTGCTACTTCATAACTGTAGTTTTGATACTATTGTGAATTGTATTGTAAATATCTGATATGCAGAATATCTGACTTGTAACCCCAAAGGGGTCTTGACCCACAGGTTAAGAATACTGCTTATTGATATTGATATTAAGGATATTGATATTTCGTGGGAAATTGTTGGATAGTTAAGAATAATTGTGATGGGAAAGATTGTAGCGAGTGCCCAAGAATGGATATAGACCAGACTTCAGAAGGAACTAAACTAGTCATGTAAGAGTCTATGATAGAGACTGTAGGGCCAGCGTGTGAGGCTTCAGACATCGTCGAGCCATTATAGGGTAAAGGACTAGGTATTTAGGTCACAGGGCCTCTAAACTCTCAAAGAATCTCAAATAAGTCTTAGGTTTAGATGTGATGATTCTACAAAAGAAGAGATGAAGACAACTAGTTAGGACCAGAAAGTAATGAACATATTTGTCAATTATACAACTTAAAGAGGGTAGCACTGACTAGGGTTTGTGGCAAGGGATGGAGACTGGAAAATCTAACCGAAGAAGGTGGCCGCTCTCATATACAAAAGGCATATACATGTACAGTTAGCCAGGCTCATCCATGAGACGGAGACCATGGGATCATGTATAACTTCAGTCCAAAAAGTGGAGCAGACCTTTCATTTCACTGTTTGGCTCTTCATAGTCCAAGAACAATGTCAGGACAATTGGTTCTTTTCCAGCTTTGACTTGAGTCTGAGGTCCTTGGATAGAGGCTGGCTTTTTCTCACAAAGGTAAGAGAGACACTCTCACTTCCAGTGACCTCTCACTTTGCAGCTTGTACATGCTGGGGTAGGCTGACAGCCCAGTAACTTTGGACACTTCACATGAAATGTTCAAGGTACGAGGACAGCAGAAAAGAGGCCTTTGACCAGAGTGTGGGTTTGTCCTCTTAGACTGAACCGTGGCCACTAACTACATTGAGATATAAGATGTCCCGAGATGGACAAGGAAGAAATGGTTGCTAGGATTATTAATTAGGCTTGTCTCTTGTCTCTTTCTTTCTCCAGTTTGGTACCCATGGCTCATGGGGTTTCCTTTTTGGAAGACATGAAAGTTATGTCTAATAAAGCAGTAAGGACTCAGAGATCTCTCGCTGGTCCAAGGTTTCATCTAACTGCTGGCTTACAAAATGTTCAGTAAGGATGGTTTAGCCTTCCAGATTCTCAGAATCCATGTTAGTGCTTGTGAGCTGTTTGAGCTAGCCTATACTGAAAGAGAGCGGCGCTGTTGGAAGCTCCCTGTTATTTCTTGTAACTCATGGTTAGTGAGTCTGATGATGGCCTTTCTCAAGTCCTCTAAAGTCAGGTAATCAGTTTCAGTGGGTCCTTTCCCCTACCCCACTCCCCATATCTATTGCCCCATATGACTAGCAGGGCTCTGCGTAGGGCATGGCAGTGGAATTGAACCAAGTTATAGCTGAGTCATGAGTATGAACATCATCAGCCCAGGATCACAGAACTTTTCTCTACCTGTGCAGCAAGTAGTCAGGGTAGCATAGACATTTTGACAAGCTTCAAACACTTCATAAAGTCCCCGAAATTGACCAGATACACTAGGCCCCTCCCTTCTGCTGAGAGACACTCTGACTAGCTGACTTGACTGAAATTGGTAGAGAAAAGCTGAGCTGCCTGAAATCAGCTCAGACCAACTGATCTGCCTAGAGAAGGCATCCTTAAACCTATCCAACTGCCTGCAGATCATGAAGTGAGTTCCAGGGTTCCAGTTTTTGTGAGCTGTCACCCATGCTGGTGGACTTTTGGTGATACAGTCTTAGAGTCACTCTTGCTCCCATAAATAATCCAAATAAAACTCATTAGTCCTCTAAGATGGACTTCAGTAGTATCCTTACTTTGCTATGTTTTCGGTTCCCTGTCTAGGCTGAATAGATGTTTGTTCATGGCTGGTGTCATACAACAACTGTGCTCACATCTAGTGTCACACAACAACTGCTAACCTCAACTTGCAGTACAATGCATTCATTAGGTTTAAGCCACTAATTTTTGTGACAATATGTTGTAGCAACCACAGGAAAGGAAAGATGCTAAACCTGCATGCAGGTTCTCTATCAAAGCAGAGCTGGCTTCTACTGGCGGCCAATAATGATCTATTGCCAGCAGAGACTTACCCATAGGGGCATAGCTCAAAGGCACATTTACCTGCAGAAATCTACCCACAGCCCACAAGGTGGCACTCTCCACACTCATTATAACTCACCAGGTGTGAGCAAGTCACTTCGCCAACACGGGGACTGAGCAATGAATCAACACATACCTTGTCCAGGACGTGCGGTAGCAGAATAAGGTAGAAAATGAGATCCAGAAGGAGGCCTTAGCACAAAGCCTTACAAAATCAGCATATGTGAAAAACACGTTGGCAAAGAAAAAGCTGAACTACCGCCTCCCCACTGCCCCAGCCAAGGCTAAATCCAGTCCTAAAAGCACTTCAGAAAGTGACCTGCAGCACATTACAAGGCTGAAATGTATACCCCAGGGTGGAGATTTCAGTTGATAATGAGTCTTGGAATTCATGAAGCTGATTATAGAACTATAGGCAATTGAACAAGCAGAAGAAAACTTACACCATGCAAATGAGGCAAATAGCCTGTGCTATTTACAAATAAGCCCCAAATCCTGTGCTATGTGATTTAAAAGCTCCAGTACTTAAGGGTCCATGCAGCAGCTAAACCTCTCTCCGCTCCAATCTGTGTCTTCCCTCAGAAGTGCGTCTTTTCCTAATAAACTCTCTGTGTTTCTGCTGATTGTCTTTGGAGAACTCTTCGTTCTAGGACTCGAGGACCTGGAATTCCCCTGGAGGTGTCTACTGCAACCTAACATCTCCTGACATCCACCTGTCAGCTAGCCAAGCAAAGAGGCAAGATTACATTCTTAAAATTCCTACTCTTTCCAGGGGCACCTAAGAGGAACCACTCCAAATTGCAGGCACAGTACAGACAGTTAATACTTCTGTGACAGGGTCGTCTAGTCGCAAGCCTAAGTTAGAAGTTAACCTTACTATAGGCAAGAAAAATCATACTCTGCCCATATTCCACAGCAGCCTCTGTGTAATCACTAATAACCTAAAAGGAGCCAGGAATGTCTTCCTCTTCTTCCTCTGATCTTCAGCCATCACTCTTCCTTGCTTCTCCTATTCCTTCCTTCCTTCCTTTCCTTCCTTTCTTCTTTCCTTCCTTCCATCCTCCCTTCCATCCCCACTTCCTTCCTTCTAAGCTCCTTTCTATCCTTCTTTCCTTCCGACCCACTTCCTTTCTTCCCTCCTTCATCACTTCTTTCCTTCCTCCTTTCACTACTTCCTTTAGTTTTCCCTGAGGTCCTTGAGTATAGTGGGTGGATGACAGGAAACGGTTTGTCTGGGCATTTATTATTGATCAAGACACTGGGATCAAGGCAGGGTGGCATTAGGAGGCACAGGTGTGGAGAGTCCATCTGGATGACTCTGACTGGTGACAATGCAGGGACCCCAGATCTGGTGTACATCCAGCCACAGCTCTGCCATTCACTGCCACTTCACTGAGCTCCCCTGCAGTACCTGGACCTCAAGTGCCTCTCTCCAGTCACATCATTCCTCATTAACTTTGCTCCAGGCTTCCTGCTGCATCTCTGCACTGCCATTTCCCACCCACTTTAGATGCACGTTATTCTTTCTTCTCACTGTAAACAGGTCCATCCCAGAGGGTATGGACTTTGTCTCCCGAGGAGTAAGACACCTCCTTGAGCATGGATCCCAGGAAGAGAAAGGCTACCCATTTGCACTTTTAACCTGGATGACAATCTGGAGGGTAAGCTGGGAGCCCAGAGCCATTTGCATAGGCAAGCCTGTAGAGAGCAAGTGAAGTCCTGAGTAAAAGTGCATTGTTTGACATAAGCACAGCCACGTCAAGGACCCCAATGCCTCAGACTCAGGAGAGTGGCAGATCCTTTCCCAGGCAAGGCCCTTCTCTGCTCCACGTGCAGATTCTAATAATGTGTACAGAAGGTGTCCACCTTCGGTTCTTCCCACCTGCAGACTGCTCCCCTACAGAGACAGCTCCTAAGAGGATCTAAAGCTACATCTAACAACCCAGCCTCCTTGTTTATGTGCATTGCAATAATCCCACCTCCTTGTTCAACTGTATGTGATAACCCCTCCCACCTGCTCAACTGTATGCAGTCAACATGCTAAGCTTCCAGGACTCTTTGGCTTCTCCGTAAGAGTGCCTGGTCTACCTGATCCAGCTTTTCTGTGTGTTTGCCTTTTCATCAATCCCTCACCACTCAAGTCAGGTCAGTCCCTGGAGCCCTGTGGAGTATAGCACAAACCCCCTGGACAGCTGGCCCTTCTAACAGCTCTCAGGAGAAAAATCTTGTTCCATCAAGGTGAAATAAATATCTTCAGAGGCTCCCACAGCAGGGGCTTACAGCTCAGTGTCTCGGTCTCATGGTCCCCCAAGAAATGATACTGACATTCTAACTCTCTAGTAAACTATTCTTGCTTTACCAAAAATTTCTGATAGTTTCATGGTAGTGGGGGATGGCCCAAATCATCCTGTATTGGGCTTCTTAACCCTGTATACTTACTGAACTGCGGGATGCTCCAACCCACCAGGTCTTCTTGAAGATTCAGCATATAGGGTGGAGGGATAGCCCCCTCCCCATTCCAGAGGCCCTCTCTTTTTAGTCTTCCCAATTTAGGAAATTCATTTCCTCAGCCTCTTTGCTACAGTGCATCCTCAAAAGCTAAAATCAGTCTAATTCTGACAAGCTGAAGAAAAAGTTAAAGGTTTGCTCTAACATTAATCTGGCTTCAACGTAGATGTTAGAGTCATGAAAAAGTTTGACCAAAGTATAGAACCTATTCTTGGGCCTGAGTACTTGTACCTCTGAGGGAACACAAAGGCTCTGGCACTGGAAGCTAGGAGATATGTGACTCAGAATTGCTCAATGTTCCAATGCCAGTCTGCCCAGAGCGTGAGTCTTCCCAGATCCCTCTCAGTTCAGGATTACACACCACCACACTCATCACCCATAGATTTAGGCTGATAATGAAAATCCTGGCAGCAATGGGAAGCCACATTAAGAAATTCATCAGCTATGATAAGACAGAAGAGGTTACATAAGAAAGGGAAGAAAGACCTGCCTACTTTCTCAACAGGTTTATCGGGACCAAGAAAATAAGGGTTCTCTCAGCTGGCCCTCCTCTGCTCTTGAACCTACATCTGCAGAACAAGTGTCCTTTCCTACATCTGCAGAACAAGTGTCCTTTCCTACATCTGCAAAACAAGTGTCCTTTCTGGACCACTTTTGCTTTTGTTACAACTCAAAAATGTAGCTATAGGAACTTTCAGCCTTGTTGTCCTAAGAATGCATTCAAACTTCATGCAGTCATCTCATGTCTGTTGTTGGTCATTGTTTTCAGGTATGAGTGTAAAACATCAGGGTGCAAAACTCGACCTGCCCCTTAGAATTCCTGGAGATAACGGAGTAGCAAAATCCGTAACTACTTCATTTTTACATTTATTGCACTTATTTTATGCAAAAAGTCCTTTTTGGGGGCACACCGTGTGTGTGTGTGTGTGTGTGTGTGTGTGTGTGTGTGTGTGTGTGTGTGTGAACACAAGCATTGCAGGGTGATTTTTACCTGTAATTGTGTCAGAGAGATAAAGAAGGTATTGCTTGTCCATGTGTGCCCTTCTCTTTGGAAAAATATTATTTTTTTTACAGGTTGTTATCTTGGCCAAGTTAGTACTAAAGAAAAAAGTAGTCATTTCAAATTTTCTTAGATTTATTTCATGCATATGAATGTTTTGTTTATATATATGTATGCATGCCACATGCATGCTTGATGCTTGCTGGGGTCAAATGAGCGCATCAGATCTTCTAGAACTGAAATTACAGATGGTTGTGAACATCTACATGATTGTAAGTTACTGAGTCCAGATCCTCTGTAAGAGCAGCAAGTGCTCTTAGCCACTGAGCCAATTTTCCAGCACCCAAAAGTTGCCACTTCAAAACCAAGCTATTGCCTCATGCTTAGCCTGCTTACAAGCTGTCAACAGACAATGTCACAGCTCTGTGCTTTAATATGCTTATGTGCAGAGAGAGAAACGAGTAACCCAAAGGAGGGAAATGAACAAAAGTTAAAAGGCAGAGGGGCCAGACTTTATACAGCATTTGGTTAAAGAAAATTAGTCTTGAGGACTGTTACCATATTTTGCCTGGGTTCTGGGTACAGCTCCTGCAGCTTTTATTGGGAGATGGTTATTTCTATTAAAAAGAATTATGTTCTAATGAAAAATAAGGCCCAAAGAAACTGCCAAGTAAGAAAAAGATAAAAAAGGTCACAAATACAAAATATATTTTTACTGCAAAGGGGTAAAGAGGAAAAGAAATACTTGACAATAAGAGACTATGGTGGAATGAGATTTTTGTACTAAGGTTGAAGGATTGTTCCAAAATGGAAGCCCAAACGACAAAGTTTAAGAATGTAGCAGAAGGCCTGAGTGTACCACAGAAAGACCTAGGAAAGGTAAAATGTCAAGATGGCATGTTTCTAATCATGTTTACTAGAATTAAAGCACATCCTGTAACTTAAAGCTGGGGACTACTAAACAGTTACTTCATCAGTCAGCCTCCT
Source organism: Ondatra zibethicus (assembly GCA_004026605.1). Lineage (NCBI taxonomy): Eukaryota > Metazoa > Chordata > Mammalia > Rodentia > Cricetidae > Ondatra > Ondatra zibethicus. The sequence continues at coordinate 21,197 of PVIU01001955.1, read as the reverse complement.
CCAGACCTCTAAACTGCAAAAACAGACGATGGACTCCAGGAGCCACAAACCAGCCTTTGAATTTGCCTTTTGGTGTTTTCACCAACAGAGAGAAAGTCCAAAAGGAATGGGGCAGATGGCCACAGACAGACCAAAACAGTGCATTCATTTCCCCCAGGCAGACAAGTGTCTTCTACTTCAGAGACATCCCAGGCAAAAAAAAAAGGAGTCTAAAATGACAATTCTTGAATTAATTATATTTCATTTTACCACATTCTCAACATACAGTCATCAGGTTGATGTTGTACAGCCCAAGGACTCTCATGCCTAAAATCAGAAGCTGAAACAGAGTTCATAGAATGGAAAGACATAATGGTCTTCAACATGCTAATAGCAACCCAGAATGAACCTGCGTCAGACTCAAAAAAGAAATGTTCTTTTGAGGCCAGCAGGTCACGATAAGTTCATCACAGTATTTAGAAGTGAAGTAACGAGGCAGCTCACCTTCGAAAGCAAACTACACAAGGATGACTCCCCTGGTACAATACATGGTCCTGGCTTCCTTGGTTCTTGAACTTTGGTGGGAGAATCGGCATAGATTGGCATAATCTTATTACTCTTGTTTGGATTTTAGATTTCCCATGTGAAAACTGTGTCTTCTGTGGCCTAGAGTTTCTGCCTTAACTCTTTATGATACAGGGATTGATGGGAAGATGAGGGGGAGAGTTTTGTGGTCTTTTTCAGGAGAGACTATATCACTCAACAGTATGTTCTACTCCCCTCACAAGGAGCTACCTTCATAGGACCATTCCTTGTCAACCTAGCACTCCAATAAATCTCCTTATACTATAACATTGCATGTTGGAGGGAGTGAGCTTCTTGTTGGTTCCTGGCTACTCAGTCCAAAATAATCACACAGAAACTGTATTATTTAAATCATTGCTTGGTCCATTAACTCTATCTCCTTAATGGCTAACTCTTCATATTATTTTAACCCATTTCTATTAATCTGTGTATTGCCATGAGGCTGTGGCTTATCAGCGTCTGTCTCCAGTGGCTCCATGGCTTCTCTCTGACTCTGCCCTTCTTTCTTCCAGCATTCAGCCTAGCTTTCCCTGCCTGTCTAAGTTCTGCCTTGCTTATTCATTAATGGTAATTTACAACACACAGAGGGGACTCCCACATCACCAACAGGTTCATGCCCATCTCATGATGCAAAATGCATTCACTTTATCACCAAGAGTCTACTTAGACTCAACACTTGTAGCAAGTTCAATGGCCTCTGAGATTCAAGGCAAACTCTTATCTGTGAACCCTTGTAAAATTAAAAAAATAAAACAAATGTTGACTCCCAAGGTACAGTAGCAAAGAGTAAACCATTAACATGCTTATCATAGAAGGAAAGAATGGGAGTATAGAAAGGATGGGTGGAATCAAATCAAGCCCCAAACCCAGTAAGTAAAATACTAAATTCTGCATCTTCAAGTCTAGGAACCTGCTAGTATGATACAAGCACTGAGGAACTTAGGAAGTTTCTCTCTTATGACCTTGCCAGCTGCAGGCTACATGATCACTCTTGGAATGTTCCCACCCATTGCCTGTGCCTTTCCTTGGCGACCCCATTCCATGTTCCTGACATCTCCAACATCCCGGAATCTCTGTTGCATATTCAGCTTCACTTAGAACTTTATACCTCAACATGTCAGAAGTCCCCTGCTTGGGATCCCAGCCTGCCATGCTCCCATGGACCCTGCCGTAGACTCCCAGGGTTTCCTTTGAAATCTGGGTGGAAGCATTCGGGACCCATTATCATTTGTACTTGGTGTCCTTGCAAAACTCACATTCACTGAGTAACAGTGATAAACAGTGTGGTACATGCTATACTCAACCCTGTTATCATTGGAAAGAAACAGAAACAGTGGATATTCTCTTTGAATTTTGGTGTTTATTTGTTAAAATTATTCTTAGAGATTTTGCACATGTATGCAATGCATGCTGTGTTGGCTGTATTTTTGTTCACTGACAGGAACTAGAGTCATTTGGGAAAGGGATTCTCACTTTAAAATGTCTCCATCAGTTTGGCATGTAGACAAGTCTGTAGGGCATTTTCTTGGTTAATGATTGGCATGATAGGGCCCAGATTATTTCAGGGAGTGACGCCACTGGGCAGGTGCTCCTGGATTGCATAAGAAAATAGGCTTTCTGGGGAACAAGCCAAAAAGCAACATTCCACCATGGTCTTTGCTGTTTCTAGGTTCCTTCTTGCCTTGAGTTCCTTGAGTACCTGCCCTAATTTTCCTCAATGATGGACTGTAAGCTTTACGATGAACTAAACCCTTTCCTGCTCAAGTTGCTTTTTGTCTTGACTTGGGAGTATCAATAATTTTGTATATTTGTGTTGACTAGAAAATAAACAATGGCTGCATGGGGTATTTTGGTCAGTAGAGTGGTATTTCTGAAATCCTAGGAGACAGGTCCATTAGCATTCACAAAATGAAGCATAGTAACCTAGTGCTATTACAGACCCTGCTACCGCAGCTCTGATTTCGCCCCTTATTGCTCCAGTTGTGAGCACACAGAGGCACTGGGCAGTACTTTGTCTAGACTAGCTCAACCCATTTTACAAGCATCTCTGGTGGTAGTGTTTCTACACATGGGTTGTTAAAACGTTACCAAGTACTAACAGAGTTGAGGGAAGCTTGCTAGATGGGTGGGTGTACCTATAGCATTGTTGGGAGACACATAGACCTATTCTGCTGTGGAGAACTCCGTAACTAATTGTGTAGAGGGTTGGGCCTCTTACAGGAAAAGAGTGTTCTTAGATAAGAGTGGCTTTTATAGATGGATATGGTATATTCATACGTAGCTTGTGACAGAGAGAAGGTAACATTGCCTCACTTATAAGCTATAAAACATCCATAGCTATTTTTCCTACCAGGTGAGGGTAAGCAGCCTTCATCCTGGTGCTGGTTCTATGAGAAGGTGGTCATTAAATGTAAGCCAGTTTTGAAGTGCACTCATGGATCCATTCACCCAAACTTCCAACAATATTCATTCACAAGTTAACCATTTCATGCAAATACTCATTTCTCCCTCTATCTGCTTATTCGTGCAGGCATGCATTTAGGAAAAAAAAAACATTGAGCTGGACACAGAAAATCCATAGACACCACAGGTCTTCCCTGAGCTCTTGGGGTTCCCATCATTAATGAGGATAGACATAAAGTAAACAAGAAACATAGAGTAGAGACATAAAGGTCAGATGGGGATAAGTGCACCCAAGACATTTAGCAAGGAAAATACTGTGTATGGAGATAGGAGTCTCGGGTCTTATCTGAGAGTGACGGGGGAGTCTTTCACAAGATACTGGAGAAGGCCACTCTGGAAGAGCCATGAGAGACAAAAGTGAAACAAGAGAACAGTCAATCCAAGCCAGGAGCAAGACATCTTTTGAGCCCAAGCAACCAACAAGAAAACTGAGGGAGGGGTAGGAGGCAAATGAATAGAGTCAGGGGCTGTGGCAAAACAAGCACAGGAGGAAACATAGGTCTCTGGGTCCACAAGATCATTGGGAGGCACAAAAGAGGGTCAAGTGTGGTAAGTCATAATTTTAAATTTCATCTCTCTCTCTCTCAACAAAGCATATAGGATTGTGGTCTCCCTCCTGAACCATCTGAGTGCCAAGGATATGAATATAAGCCATCATACTCAGTCTTTAATACTTAATTTTTAATACTCTCCTCTTCCCATTTTAAACTCCCTTCATCTCTTCAATCAGTTCTGCTTTCTCTTTATTTTTACATATTTAACCCAGCTAAATCCCTGTCTTTTTTGCACTAGTTTACTGTTTGCTTTAGTTCATTGGTTCCTTGGTATGGATCTGTCCTTATTTGCCTGTAGTACAATCTGTCCTGATTCCTTCATTCTTCTTTCTTGTTGCCCGGTTCTGTTTGCCTTTCCCTCCCCTGCTTTCTCTCTATTTTTCCAATACTGCTTGCTAGTGCTACCCCTCTTATTATCTTCTAATTTATGAACTTACTAACTTATTAACTTTTATTAACTATCAACTTATTAACTTTTAGTGCACACAATATTTAAGTTATCAGAGTTGTGGCTTTTATTGTGATGTTGCCTTATCATCATATGGTTTATTCTATAGCTATGGTTGGCGCTACAATTAATTCTTATCTCTTTGAGCCATAAAGGAGATTGGGCATGTTGCCCTACATATGCTTTGTGAGAGGTCAAGTAAACTGTACTTCATGTACACTGGAGAGAAACTATAACTCAACCCTGCCACAACCTGGTTTACCCTCACCTTATGAAACCTTCAGTGGAAAGAATACAGCAGATTAAAGCTTCCAACTAGTAACACACCAGGGTGCAGAAATTCCAACCCAGAAACACAATCATTTTTTTCAAAATGGAACAGACTTTTTTTCAAAAGTTAATAACTCTCATAATGGTCAAAAATGGCATTGATGTAGACGAGAGTCCAGGAAAATATGCTAAAGTGATTATAAGAATAATTAGCAAAACCAAAAAGGAAAAGAAGAAGCACCTAAAGAATTCTAAGTTAATATTCCACAGAGACATTTGCATATGCATGCTGATTGTTCCACTGCCTGCAAGAGTTAGGAAATAGACCCTTCCTAGATATCCATCGGCAGATGATGGGGAAAGCAAATAAGGTACATATGCACAATGGGATTTTCTTCAGCCATACATGAAAGTGGAACCACAACTTCTGCATTTCATACATGTAGATAACTAAATATGACCAGATCTATTTCCATTTCCTCCTTCCTTGCCCTCCTCACACTTCCCTCACCTGAATTTGTGTATTTGCTGTTGTTACTGTTTTCATTGTTGTTCTGATAACCCATCAAGTCCAAATAGTGGTGCAAATATCTACATGGAGTTGGGGCCCTCACCTGGAGCACGGGACACCTACTACTGGCTACACCCTTAAAGAATTATTCTTTCTGTTAAACAGCTATTAAACTGCCAATAACTCCTTATAAGGGGTGGACCTGAAGATCTTCCACCCCATCTATGCTGGAACTTTTGACCGGCTTAATATTTTGTAGGTTTCATGTGGGCAACCCGGACTGGCGTGAGCTCATGAGCACAGTGGTTGTGCTATGTCCAGAAGACTGCATCTCACAGCATTAGTCTCCATCCGCCAGCTCTTCATTCTTTTTTTATTATTTATTTCTTTAAACAATCTTTTCTCATTTTACATATCAATCCCAGTTCCCTCTCCCTCCCCTCCTCCTGCTCTCCCACCTTCCACCCACCCCACACCCCATCCACTCCTCAGAGAGGGTGAAGCTTCCTATGGCTAGTCAACAGACTCTGGCAAATAATTTTGAGGCAGGACCAAGGCCCTCCTCCGTTATGTCTGCGCTGAGCAGGTTATTTGTCCAGAGAGAATGGGCTCACAAAAGCCAGTTCAAGCACTAGGGATGAATCCTGGTCCCACACTGCCAGTGGCCCCACAGACTGCCCCAACCACACAAATGTCACCCACATTCAGAGGGCCTAGTTTGGGCCTATGCAGGTTCCCCTCTGTCAGTCTGGAGTCAGTGAGCTCCCACTAGCTCAGGTCAGCTGTTTCTGTGGGTGTCCCTATCATGGTCTTGGCCCCTTTGCTCATATTATCTCCCCTTTCTCTTTTTGACTGGAGTCTGGGACCTCAGCCCAGTGCTAGTTTTGGGTCTCTACATCTGCTCCCAACAGTTGCTGGATAAAGTTTCTATCACGACAGTTAAGGTAGTCATCACTCTGATTACAGGGCAAGGCCAGTTCAGGCGTTCTCCCCACAATTACTTAGGGTCTTAGCTGGGGTCATCTTTGTGGATTTCTGGGAGTTTGCCTAATGCCAGGTTTCTTGTTAGCCCAATAATGGCTCCCTCAATCAAGATATTTCTTTTCTTGCTCTCCCTCTCTGTCCTTCCCCCATCTCAGCCATCCTGTTTCCTAATGTTTGCTGGTTGTGGTGATGCCCACTGGTAGGACTTGCTGAAGGAGGCTGAGGCAGGAGGATCATGAATCCTGTTCTCTCATGTTCTCCTTCTCCCTTCCCTTCTCCCCTCCACCTCCCCTTCTGCCCTTTCCTCTCCCCACCACACTTTCAATTTTCTCAGGAGTTCTTGTCTATTTCCCCTTCCCAGGGGGATCCGTGTAAGTCTAAGGGTTCTCCTTGTTACCTGGCTTCTCTGGGGTCATAGATTATAGGCTGGGTGTCCTTTGCTTTATGTCTCCTATCTACTTATGAGTGAGTACATACTATGTTTGCCTTTCTGGGTCTGAGTTACCTCACTCAGGATGGTTTTTTTCTAGTTCCATCCATTTGCTTGCAAATTTCAAGATGTCATTGAAATTTTTACCACTGAGTAGTACTTCATTCTGCAAATGTACCACATTTTCTTTTTCCGTTCTTTAGTTGAGAGACATCTAGATTGTTTCCAGGTTCTGGCTATTACAAATAATGCTGCTATGAACATAGTCCTTGTGGTATGGGTCTGCATTCTTTGGATATATGCCCAAGAGTGGTATTGCTGGGTTTTGAGGTAAATTGATTCCCAATTTTCTGAGAAACCATCATACTGATTTCCAAAGTGGCTTGCTTACAAGTTTGCACTCCCACCAGCAATGAATGAGTGTTCCCCTTACTCTGCATCCTTTCCAGCACAGGCTATGGTCAGTGTTTTTGATCTTAGCCATTCTGACTGATGTAAGATGGTATCTCAGAGTCATTTTCATTAGCATTTCCCTGATGGCTAAGGATGTTGCAACTCTTCATTCTTTGTGCCTCTTCTTCCAAGTTGTACTTGTGAGTCTTGACAGAGAGCAGGGTAAATTCAGAAGACTAAATTGCCAACAAATGCAGAGATCCCCAGTTAAGCACTGGGCTGAATTCCTGCAGTCCAGTTGTAGAGAGGGAGGAATGATATTATGAGCAAAGGGCCAAGACCATGATGGGGATGTCCATAGAAACAGCTGACTCGAGCTAGTGGGGGCTCAGTGACCCTGAACTGGCAGCTGGGGAACCAGCATAAGACCGAACTAGGCCCTCTGAATGTGGGTGACAGTTGTGTGGCATGGGCAGTTGTGGGGCCACTGGCCGTGGAACCAGTATTTATCCCTAGTGCATTATCTGGCTCTTTAGAGCCCATTCCCTACAGAGGGATACATTGCTCCACCTAGAAACAGGGGCAGGACCTTGGTCCTGCCTAAAGTAATGTAACAGACTTTGTTGACTCCCCATGGGAAGCCTCACCCTCTCTGAGAAATGGATGGGAGTGGGGTAGGGAGAAGGTTGAAGGAGTGGAAGGACATGAGGGAGAGGGAACTGGGATTGGTATGTAAAATAAGATTGTTTTTTCTTAAAAAAAAAATCTTGAGACACACAATTTGGCCAGGGAAAAAGTTGTCTTTATTGTGAACCAAGAAAGTGTTGACAATGAGCTGTTATTTTGAAAGATTTGAGCATTATTATAGAGAAGCCATACACTGCCCTGGGACAATGGAAAATGTCTCTTGATAGCAAGCTATCTCCCATCAAAGAATCCAGAGTATAGAAATACAAATATATTTTCCAGATGATCATTGAAAAAGCCAAATGAACATGTGCCCTACTTGGGAAAAAGTCACCTAATGAAGTGTTGTTGATGGTGCAGCTGTGCAGTTATTTGGAAACAATTGCAGCCACGATGCCAGAGAGCCTGCTTCATAAGCTGGCAGCAGAACTCAGTCTTATTAACATGCTGATGACAGTATTGCAATAATGTAGAAGGTAAAAGCTATGGGGTCATGAAGGCTCGTTTGTAGAAAAGTGAAAGATGGAGGCCTGTACCAACTGTTCATAGGAAAGTGAAAGCCTGTGAGGTCAATATAACATGGTCAGCATCTCTGCGGAGTTCTCGCAAGTGGGCTCTGTGTGATGCTTTGTGAGTTAAGTCCACGTTACAGTGGAGACCTTTGGGAAAACTGGACATCTGCCACAGAAAACTACAAACAGAATGTAACCACCCTCAAGAGAGACCACATGTGCTGTAATGACAAAACTGTAGAAGCAGGGTATCCCAAGCCCATTGGAACTCATATAAAGACATAATATGCACCTAAGAAGCCAGGAATGGGAACTACGATAATGGCTCATGCTTGCTACACAGCACGAGGACATGAGTTCAATCCCCAGCAACCATGTAAAAATCCAGGTACAACAGCACGCACCTGTAATCCCAGCACTGAGAAGGCAGAAGATCCTGAGAGCACACTGGCCAGGCAATCTAGATACATCAGTGAGGTCTAGCCTCAAAAGTTAAGGTGGAAAGCAACCACGTAAGACATATGAGCTTGACCTTTGTCCTACACACACACACACACACACACACACAGAGAGAGAGAGAGAGAGAGAGAGAGAGAGAGAGAGAGAGAGTTTCTTCTTGCTTTGGTTCAATATTTCCTTGATATTTCCCATTCTAACATTTTTAAGTGGGCTTGTTTACTCTGTGTCATTGTATGTTGTAACTACACAACTTTCTTTGATTTTACAGGGTCTCACATGCAAAGGATTGCCTTGAATCTCAATAGAGACAGATTTTTCACTTTTGAACAATGATGAGCTTGTTAAGACTCTGGGAACTTTTAAAGCTGAACTGAAAGTATTTTTCATTCTTTGATGGGCAGGAGTCTTTGAGAACTGGAGATGCTATGCTTTGGTTTAGATGTGGAATATTCCCCACATATTGATGACTTGGGGGCTTGTTCCCATATTGTGACCCTATTTTAAAGACTGGGTAGAACTTAGGAGGCTGAGGTCACTAAGAGAAGGGCTTTGAAGATGAAACCCTCCTCTGGTTCTGCCTGCTTTCTCTATTTCTTGGTATTCCATGACATGAGACATCTCCACAACATGCTTCCATCCGCTGAGAACTCCACCATGCCTGCCTCACCATGACGTACTGAAATCCGTCCAAAACCATGAAGCCAAATAAGTGTTTCCTTGTCTCAGTTGTTTGGTCAGTATTCTGTCACAGGAACACAAAGGTAACCAATAGCGAGGACTTTTACTTCATTGTTTCCGTGAATTCCCCACACCCTGAGGGCAAGGCACCATTGTTAGTGCTTTATCATTTTGAGTCAACCCTGAGACTGCAAAGCAGTACGGTGGCCATGCTCATTTACCGACATGGAAGGGGATACCCAAGATGTCAAGCATCTCACCCAGGTCACATAAACAATGGTGGGAACACAGGGCATGAGGTGTCCTCCAGCTGAATCCCATGTCCAGATGGCACATGCCTTATGATATCTTGTACACCTCACTGGATTTGGAGATCATTCCATCTCCTGAACAGATTGCATGTCTGTCCTCAGCATACTATGGGCCTGTAGGCTGAAGATGGATGCCCCAATGCTACAGAAAAACTTTGGGTGACTGTCCAGGCAGTGAGATGTCTTTGCCAATTCTAGAGTTTTGGAATTTTCTTACAATGTACTTCCTGTTTACTTAGGTAATATCATATCCTTCTGGAGTCTTTAATGGAGTTGAAGAATTTATAGTTATAGTTTTCCTTAGTCATGATAAAAGATAAAGTAGATATAAATATTGTAAATATAATTCTTATTTGATACCTGTTTTGTTATATGTAATTTCACTATGTTAAAGTTAAAGCCTTCCTTTTTTATTTAATCAGAAAAGGGGAAATGATGTGGGAGGTCCTTCTGTCTATGTGTTGCTTTTATTGGTTAATGAATAAAGAAACTACCTTGGCCTGTTGATAGAGCAGAATTTAGGTAGGTGGGGAAAACTGGACTGAATGCCGGGAGAAGGAAGGCAGAGAGAGAGAAAAGCCATGGAGCTGCCCCAGAGTCAGACATGCCAAAACTTTGCCAGTAAGCCACTGCCGAGTGGCAATACACAGATTAATAGAGATGGGTTAAATTAATATGTAAGAGTTAGCCATTAAGAAGCTAGAGTTAATGGGCCAAGCAGTGATTTAAATAATACGGTTTCTGTGTGATTATTTCAGGTCTAAGCTAGCCAGACACCAACAAGCAGCTCTCTCCTCCAACAAATTGGCACCTTTTGTTTCTGGGCAGCTGGGATGAACAAGCAGCCTGCTACTACAGCTGAGGGTACTAGAACCAAGACAGGGCAGTGACTTTATTAATTCAGTATTTTGGACAGAAGTAGGGTTTGGGCTAATTATAATGGTGTCTAATTTACAAAACATGAACCCATTAAACAACCACAACCACCTTACAGTGGATGATTCCTTCAAATTCCCTCTCAACAGGGAGAGTGGTGTTGGTTAAGCAAGGGCAGGGACCTTTGTAAGACTTAGAATAACACATGAGCTTATCGCCTTCCTCACATCAGGACATGCCTTCCATACACCAGGTGGCCTTTAACACTCACATGATAGCTGTGATTCTGAGGGCACATGGTAGACTTGGGTCTGTGTTAGGAGTTCCACCAAAAAATGTGATCCCAGGGAAAAACTCACCCAATGTTCACCCATCCCCTTTACTCCTCCCTCATTGCCTTGAATCTCTGTTTCTTAAATGCTCACACTAATGGCATCCCACAATTCAGTGTAAGAGTCATCTTCTAAGGAAGGAGTCTATGAAACTACATTTCTTAGGACAGATTGGGGCAGTACAAGTAATGCTGTGAATTCAGTCTTGGGACAAACAATAACAAGAAAAACCCTTTCTTTATGTTGTCATGGATATGGGCTCAGCAGTGATGATGTGGCCAAATAATGGTTTTACACAACCTCTTTGTTAAGGCTTTCAGAAAATTTGAAAGACTTTTCTTTCCACTTTGACATTTATTTCAAGTAAATCAAGCAGTAGAGAGTGTTGCTAGTTGTAACACTAGATGTTGCTGGTTCTAGAAAGAAACACACAGAGTTGTCTTTCCTGAATACAAAGCCAACAAGTTCTTGCTTCCACCTAGTCTTTCCCTTTTGAATCATGAACAGCTTCAGCATCCCCTTACTCAATAAAATCAACCATGAAAAGCCCCAGAACAGATAGTTCTCACTTTGTTCCACCCACAGATCCCAGAGTGACTGTCATATGCCCTTTATATAACTGATGACAGCGTTTACAATTTTCATGGAGCAGGGAAAAGAGAAAGGCTGCTTATCAAACAAAATGGTGCATCCATGAAAGCCATCCTCCACATGGTACCAGGTCACAGGGACACCCTCATCTTCCAGGCGCTTCTTGTAGAGCAAGGCATCATCACGGAGGGGGTCACTCTCACAGCTCACCAGGAATGCCTGGGGAAGCTGAGCAATGATCTTGTCATCTGCTAGGAGAGGTGAAATTCCTGCTGTCAAAATATGCCTGGTTTCCAGATAGGCAGCCCCATTGAAAGGTCCTGGAAACTCAGGCAGGAGGCTTTTGCTCTTGAACCTTCTGGGGATGTTATCAGAAGCAAGCCATTTCCTGTACTTTTTCCAGATGTCAGGGGGAACACCGGTGCCACTAACTATGGCATCTTTCCAAGATAAGTCAATGTCCAGGTATTTACACACAGATGTCATGAGTATGTCTTTGGTGAGAAATGGGACATTTTGGTTCTGTTGATGTGATGGCAATCGGAAATTGATGATCTGTGTAACTGGAGTAATAAGCACTTGAGCACAGATCTTGGGAAGACTTGGGAAGTTGAGCAAAGCCTGGGTGACAATGGCCACAGCACCACCTCCAATACTTTCTCCACAAACTACCACCCGGGAGGGGTCCACCCCATAGGTTTTCAGGCCCTTCATGAAGTGAATGGTGGCATTCAGGCAATCATTAGGAACAGAAGGGTGACAGTGGTCAGGAAGTTTGCGGTACCTAGGAAGAAATAAACAAACACAATACAGTGATATATGTACACATGGGTCACTGGAGGCCATTTGAAGAGAATCCTCTACTCTCATTGAACAAAAAACCTGATTAAGTTCTCAGAATGACCCTAACAGGTAAATATGGCTATCCTCATTTTCCCTCTATGGACATGAAGAACCTGCCAGAGTCAGCGAGGCTAGGATTCTTCATTCCAACTGACATTTTGCTTTTCATAAATGAGTGACCCCCTAAAAGCATCAGGCAAGCTCAAAGCAATTGCTTTAGGAAATAGGACACCCAGCAAAGACCCAGAGAAGGTGACTGGAGCTCTGCTAGTCCCACTGGTACAGGTTAAGGTTTTGAGCTTTCCTGGATGTCTCAGGCATCCATTGAGCATTGCCCTTCAAAATTTATGTCAATGTCATATTGATAACATTGTTGTTATTAATAATATACTATTAACATAAGGTTTTGCTGTAAGTGAACTTTCTAATGTTTATTTTCCTGGAAACAAATAAAAGTGTTAGGGAATGGGGCAATTGGACTTGATATTTAAGAGTCCTTAGACTCTTCTCCAATGCCCTAGCTGATTGGCAGAAGAATTTCAGCAGGTCCAGAGGCAAGAGAGCATCATGTAGTGACAGAAATGGTGGCAGAGGCACAAAGACCACTGGGCACCTCAGTAGTGGGAATCACTGACCTTTGGAAGCAGCCAGAACAAAAAAATGCAAAGTGGCCTTGACAGCATCAGAAGCGAAGCTCAAAAATGGGAGCAGAGAACAGAAGCAAAGACACATTGGCGACTATAGAACAAAGAGACAGCAGCAGACAATAGAGGAGATGGGCAGCAGTGGCCAAAACCTGGAAAATGAAAACAACAGAAGCAGTAACTGTTGCCTTAAGGGCCAAGGGTTTTAGACAGACTAGCCCAAGAACTAGAGCATAGGTGTTATCGAAGCCTAGGGGGTATTGACTTCACAGATATACACAGGAGCTGTTAACCCTCAACACCATTGGGTTAAAATTCCAATTACTAGAGGCGTGCATAAGTAGAACTGTGACTCCAGAGGTGGCACCTTCTGTGGCTCCTAGTTTTCTGTTGCCACCATTTACTTCAGAAGTCAAGGGCTATGAAGCCCTAAGAAAATCAGTGTAGGAGGAAGGGGGCCGCTAATTAGTTCCTGGCTTCCCGGATAGCTTAGACCCAAAATAATCACACAGAAACTGTATTAATTAAATCTCTGCTTGGCCCATTAGCTCTAAATTCTTATTGGCTAACTCTTACATATTAATTTAGCCCATTTTTATTAATCTGTATATGGCTGCATGGCAGTGGCTTACCAGCAAAGTTTTGGCATGTTTGACTCTGGCAGTGGCTCCATGGCTTCTCCCTGACTCCGCCTTTCTTTCTCCAAGCATTCAGTTTAGTTTTCCCTGCCTATCTAAGTTCTGCCCTGCTATAGGTCCAAAGCAGTTTCTTTATTCATTAATGGTAATCACAGCATACAGAGGGAAATCCCACATCAAATCAGTTGGAAGAGCTCCTCACCTATCACCAATTTCCCCCATGGTAGAAGAAAACAACCCCATGGAGATGATTCATACCAACACTCCCCATCAATAGAGATGCAGAGACTTCACTTAGAGTCAAGGTACCTTGCTTCCAGGAAAGGGAGGTCAGGAAGGGGAGAGAAAAGAAGGAAAAGGGAGTTATGGGGAGGTACAAGGAGGAGTGGGTAAGGAGGTACTAAGGATGGAGAGAGATTGGGTAAGGGGGGGAAGCTAAGGATAGGTGGCTGGTAGTTTCAGAACTTTAGCTCATAGCAGCCCTCTGGCAGTCCCAAGCCCCTTCTGTAGCTGAGCATCTCCACTTGCCATTCTGGCATAGCTTCTCTGGTCCATGAGTCAGAACTCTGTAAGTATCTAGAATGCCACACTGAGGAATTCCCTTTAAGATTTCAGGCCAAGTACCTGCACACTTCTCTGTAGTTCCATTAAGGGGATCTCAGAGATGTAAGGTCCCATTTTGAAAGTTCAGATACTGTGGCATCCAGGTAGGAGAAGGTCTCTGGAGACTAGAAAGATGTTACCCTCCCTATGCTATTATAGGAGGCTGCTCATTTGTTCTGGGCTGCTCAGCCCCAAAATAACCACACAGAAACTGCTGTGGGACAATGGTTTTACCCTGTAAAGGTTTGTTTCTTGTACTTGTTTAATAAAATGCTGATTGACCAGTAGCCAGGCAGGAACTATAGGTGGGGCAACTAGGCAGGAAGTACAGGTGGGGCAATGAGAACAAGAAAATTCTGGGAGGAGGAAAGAGTCAGTTTGCAGTTGTCACCCAGATGGGGCGGAAGCCAGACACAGAGCAAGCAAGATGTGACTGCCTCACCGAAAAAGGTACCAAGCCATGTTTTTAACAAATACAAGAATAATGGGTTAATGTAAGATGTAAGAATTAATTAATAAGAAGCCTATGCTAGTAGGCCAGTCACTTTATAATTAATATAGACTTCTGTGTATTTCTTTGGGACTAAATGGATGTGAGACCTGGTGGGACAGAAACCTCTGTCAACAAATGGTGCCTAACATGTGGACAACTGCATCCACAGAAAACCTGAGAGAGCTTGGGAAGTAGTTATAGACAAAAAATTAATAGCATTAAGTTTGGCTTCTTGATAGCAGCAATTTTTGGGGTTTGTTCTGCTTGCTAGAGGCAAGTGCTCTCATTTAAGAGATGTTTCCTGATATAGCTTTAGCTGTGAAACCTTGCAGCTCTTTTAAGAGGCCCTGCCACCAAAATTTAGATGGTGTTTATGAATAGCTGACAGCACGTTTCTTGGTGGTGACAGGGACCTTGAAATGGTATAGAGTTGTGGCAAAAAAAAACATGGTTCTGGCTGGTACCTCTGCCTTGATGACAGACTCTCAGAAAGCTAAGGAATGGGCCAGATCCAGCCGTCAAAGTCACAGCTTTAATCCTAGCCATATCACTTAGCAAATTAAAGACTCGTGTGGTCAGAAAAAGAGAGATACAGTAAAGATAGTTTCAGAAGAAAAAGCCTCTAAACAATTTATAGTGTGTTTAAAAATATATGTAGGCTTGTGAAAGAAAAGAAAAAGGATAAAGTCCTTAAAATAAAAAAGAAAGAAAGAGAATAGTTGGGTGTGGTTGCATACACCTTTAATCCCAGCACTTGGGAGGCAGAAGACAGGAGGATCTCTGTGAGCTCAACGACAGCCTGGTCTACAGAGTGAGACATCCAGGACAGCCAAAGATACACAGAGAAACCCGTTCTCAAGAAGCCAAAAGAAAAAGACAAGAAATAGAGTTTAAAATAAAGAGATAAAAATACACAGAGAATCAGGATAATGCTACTGTGTTGTTTAAAACTGTTTGATGGCTAAGGAAGAAGCAAAAGCTGCTAAAAGATATTTGATTATAAATGTTGCTGTATTAATCCAATATGTATTTTGAAAATGCCTTGACTTCAAAATGTAAGTCAGAAGGCATGTTACTTTAGAGAAGAGGTTTTGTTTTTGCTTCCACAGGAAATGAAATGCTGTGGATTCATTCTGGGCTAAGAAAAATCAGGTTTGATCAAGGAAGACCCCCTGAAGAATCTCCAATAGTAGCAGATGGTCCAGATGATCAAACATTTCAGAGTACATCTGTTGGAGTTACCTCTGAGTTATGCATCCAGAACAGTTTTAAGACTGCTGCCTGAGATGATCAAGCCTCACAGAATTTTCCTTTCAGGACATGCCCATAATTCTAAATTTTCTTTAGGTACCCATAAGATTATCGGCACCCCCATCAGCAGGAAGTAGCCTAGAAAACTATAACTACATCTCCCCACCAAAAAAAAGGATTGTGGATGTTTGCCTTTGTTTAGAATGTTGGTTACAAGTTGTTATGGATAATGGTCAGGAGAAAAGCTAACCAAAGGAGATTTGATTCAGAGTTCTTGTTTTAAAAAATGGGAGAATGGAGGAGTGCTGTGGGACAATGGTCTGTACTCTGTCACTTGTATTTTAAATAAATGTTAATTAGCCTGTAGCCAGGCAGGAAGTATAGGCAGGGTAACCAGGAAGGAAGTCGGGGCAGGTCAAGGAGAACAGGAGAATTCTGGGAAGAGAAAAGATTCAGCGTGCAGTTGTCATCTAGACACAGAGGAAGAAAGATGTGACTACCTCACCTAAAAAGGTTGCCAAGTCACGTGGCTAACACAGACAAGAATTATAGGCTAATATAAGTTATAAGAGTTAATAAGAAGCCTGAGATAATAGACCAAGCAATTTATAATTAATGTAGATCTCTGTATGTTTCTTTGGGGTTGAATGGCTGCGGGACTGGGCAGGACAGAAACCTCGGACAACACAGAAATTATATTAATTAAATTACTGCTTGGCTTATTAGCTCTAGCTTTTTATTGGCTAGCTCTTACATCTTAATTTAACCAATTTTTGTTAATCTGTGTATCTCCATGTGGCTGTGGCTTACTGGCAAGGTTTCATCCAGCATCTGTCTCTGGTGGGGCTATATGTCTTCTCCTTGACTCTGCCTTCTTTCTCCCAGCATTCAGTTTAGTTTTCCCTGCCTACCTCTATTCTGCCCTGAACAGGCCCAAGACAGCTTCTTTATTAACCAATGGTATTGACAGCATACAGAGGGGAATCTCATATCACTATGCCACCAAAGAGGAACCGAGATATCAAGTGATTTGTTCTAGTTACCCAATTTAGGTGTATACCTGTCCTGGGTGATGTCAAGGTATGAGGGTGCCAGTGAAATGATAGTCATTGAAGCAGCAGAATCTAATAAGGTAGTTTTCAATTTCCCTCACTTCACTTTTTAAACTATACTATGGATTCTGTTCTCAAATTATGATAATCAGCTCCCTGTGTCAAGGACCCCTTTATTTTCAAAAGACTGGAGTTGGGTCTTAAGTCATGTTCTACATTGGTTCAAAGTGGTTTGTAGTTGGTGGGTTCAGTGTCAGGAATGTTTATCATGAGCTATTTGGGCCACGACACCATTGCAGTTGATTACAATTGATAATTCAGATGTCATCACACCAGAGAAATTATTCTCTGCAGGGCCACTGACTCTGAAAACTGTTGCTTTCATCTGCAATTTCACTTGTGCAATAACAGCTATGATATCTCCCCACTATCATGCATTTTCATGTAATACATATATGTAATCTTATGATTACATATCAATATTATGGGCACATACATTTGTAGATGGTCAAAAAGATGACTCCTCTTTACACTATGTTCTCTACATTAAGATGAGAAACTTAAAGGCCAGTTCTCTATCATTAGCCTTACTGACAGAACAAGTTGGCCAGACATGTATCCCTCTGGACAGATCACAAATGGAACTTACACAGATTTTACTAAAGAAATCGCAGGTGTCTGTCCTTGTTGTATCACAGTCCTTCAAGAAATCAATAGCATCTATGTTGTCCTAAGCTTCCTTCACTGGCACCTCCCTGCTCTGACTCAAAATTGCAATTAACACTTTGTGCAAGTTTTTGACACAAGATTTTAGATTCAGCAGATAAACTCTTTTTGTTTAGGGCCTGAGATTCAGGTGATAAAAAAGGCTATTGACTAACTATGGCCAAATATTATTAATCACACTTAAGAAACGTAAAATAGATCTTCTTTAGATCTCTCAGTGGACTAATTTCTTCCCTTTTTAGCCCTACAGAGGCCTTTAAGAGATGGCTGGAATCTCCTAACAGTTATGGCTTTGATAGGCTACAAACTACCTGATAAATTTTGCTATGTATCTTTAGAGAATGACTGTATCCCTGAGTGTTTGTAGTTTTTTTATCACTAATGAGTTTTTAATGAATGGATATATATTTGTAATGGGGACAAAATAAGACTGGAAGAGTAAAGAATGTAGAAGATATAAAGAACTCAAGAAACTAGACATTAAAATTCTAAATAACCCAATTAAAAAATGGGGTACTGAACTGAACAGAATTCTCAACAGAAGAATTTCAAATGGCCAAAAGATACTTAAGGACATGTTCAACTTTCTTAGCTATCAGGGAAATGCAAATCAAAACAACTTTGAGATACCATCTTACAACTGTCAGAATGGCGAAAATCAAAAGCACCAGTGATAACCTATGCTGGAGAGGATGTGGAATAAGGGGAACACTCATCCATTGCTGGTGGGAATGCAAACTTGAGCAACCACTTTGGAAATCAGTGTGGCAGTTTCTCAGGAAATTGGGAGTCAACCTACCTCAGGATCCAGCAACACCACTCTTGGGAATATACTCAAGAGATGCCCAATCATACTACAAAAGCATTTGTTCAACTATGGTCATAGCAGCATTATTTGTAATAGCCAGAACCTGGAAACAACCTAGATGCCCCTCAATGGAAGAATGGATAAAGAAAGTGTGGCACATCTACACATTAGAGTACTAGTCAGCAGTAAAAAAACAATGACATCTTGAATTTTGCATGCAAATGGATGGAAATAGAAAACACTATCCTGAGTGAGTTAACTCAGACCCAAAAATATGAATATGATATGTACTCACTCATTAGTGGATTCTAGCCATAAACAAAGGACATTGAGCCTATAGTTCGCAATCCTAGAAAAGCTAAGTAATAAGGTGAACCCAAAGTAAAACATATATAGATCCTCCTGGAAACTGTAAGCAGACAAGATCTCCAGGCAAAAGTTGCGAGCATGGGGGTGGGGTGGGGATGGGGTGGAGGAAAGGGGAGGGGGGAGGGAGAAGGGGAGGGTTGGGGAGAGCTTGGGGAAGTAGAATGGTTGAGATGGAGGAAGGATGGATATGGGAGCAGGGAAGAAGATACCTTAATTAAGAGAGCCATTTTGGGGTTGGCAAAAGGCTTGGCTCTAGAGGGGTTCCCAGGTGTCCACGGGGATGTCCCCAGCTAGGACCCTGGGCAGTGGAGGAGAGGGTGCCTGAACTGGCCTTGTCCTGTAGTCAGACTGATGACTCTCTTGAATATCACCATAGAACCTTCATCAGGTGACAGATGGAGATAGAGACAGAGACCCACATCAGAGCACTGGGCTGAGCTCCCAAGGTCCAGTTGAAGAGCAGAAGGAGGGAGAATATGAGCAAGGAAGTTAGGACCATGTGGGGTTGGTTCACCCACTGAGACAGTGTGCCTGATCTAATGGGAGCTCACCAAATCCAGCTGGACTGGGACTGAACGAGCATGGGATCAAACTGGACCCTCTGAATGTGGCTGACAATTGGGGCAGACTGAGAAGCCAATGATAATGGCACTGGGATTTGTCTCTACTGCATGTACTGGCTTTTTGGGATTCTAGTCTATTTGGATGCATTCCTTCCTAAGCCTGGATGGAGTGGGGAGGGCCTTGGACTTCCCACAGGGCAGGGTATCCTGCCCCCTCTTAGGACTGCAGGGGGAGAGGGGAGGGTGAGTGGGGGAGCGGAAGGGAAATGGGAGGAGGGGAGGAATTGGAAATTTTGAATGGTATTATTTATAAAGCAATAAAAAATAAAATAAAAAAGAAGTTGGTTTTGATTAAAGGACCCAATAAAAGGAACATTACCTTATGTAGGTAATTAAAGAATGCAGGTAAATAAAGAAGAAGAGAAAAAAACGAATGTAGAATAATTAGAACAAGAATGAATTGGAATAGAGATTTGTTACAGAACTGAAATTGGAATTAGAATTGATACAGAGAATTAGAGCTAGAAAATTATAGACAATTAGGACAAGAAAATTAGAATTACAACAGAACAATAAAGACACATAACTGGAGCTGCAAGTGCGTGAGCTCATTTCTCAGACTAGAAATTTTCTAAGTCCCTTTCCCTATGCTGAGGCAGCTGACTTGAACCTTGGCAGGAAGCCGGGAGAGCTCTGCTGGCTCCCAAAAGTTCAGGAGTATTTTTTTTTGTTGCAACAAACACTATAGCTATCAACCAACAACATTTATGACTTCAATTGACCTTGACCACCAGCCAACCCTGACTGCACCACTAAATCCAAAGTCAACATCATCCCACCAAATAAAGAGACATTTTGAGTTCAATATTTGTCATTTTTTCTTTTGTTCCACATTATGAATTTCATGTGGGTCTCTGTGTATCCTAGAAAGCATTCTTTTGACTTTAATTAATTTAACTCCCTAAAGAGAACATAAAGGGTCTCTTCTAATTTTACACTACTGGGTTCCTTCACTTCATGGTGTGCCCTTCCTAGTTCTCTCCTGTATGGCTCTAGATTGCTCCATAGGAGACCAGTATTCTGTAGTATTGTGTGTGCTTCTTCTGTCACAGTTCACCAGTGTACTTCTCAGGGATTGATATATTTTTAGACTTCTACTGTTTTGAAAGTGTTGTGGCTATGTTCATGGGAACATGTACAAGAGGTCAGGACCCCTTTCTGTGACCTAGTCACCCAAATCTGTGCCCCCAAAAGCACCCTCACATAAATAAACCACCAAATGTCTCAGGCCACTCACCCCACTGACAGCACCACCGACTCTGTCTCCTGGGCCAGGAAGCTGCACAGGTTGTGGTAACTGTCTGCAAAAAGGAACCCAGGCGTTAAGCAGTGTGACAAAGAGCCCAGCACGTCCCAGAAATAGCAACAGTCATGATAGACATGACATTAAGGTCCTATCTATCTCCCTATTCTTGATTCCTCTGAGGTGACCTTATCAGCTCTGTGTGGGCAAAGCCAGACATCATTCCCAGACCTCTGAATATCAAGATTTAGATGGAACTTGCGGTTCACTTTCTATATCACTGAATTTTATGTAGTATGGATAAACTAGGGACTTAGAATGATTAGGGATCTGAAATGGATGTCACTAAGGCTACATGTGTTTGCAGAGCCAGTCCTGGAGTGTTAATAGGCTCATAGATTTGCATTCATGAGGAGGGAAATGATGACCAGATGAGAACTTTATACTAGTAGACAGTTCCATTAAGATTAGTGTACAGTCGATAATGGTCCAATTTCTGTCTAGTGTTGGGACAGAAGTCTAGACTTTCTTAATTACCATATCCCAGGAGCACCTCCAGGGAGGAGATTCAGTCACTGAAATTATTTTTTTATTTTCTTAATGAATATCCATGAAGATTTTATCTTGTTTTAGTTTCATTTTATTTCATTCTCCTACACGTTGACATCCAGTTATGCCAGCACCATTTGTTGAAGATGCTTTCATTCTTCCATTGTATAATTTTAGCCCCTTTGTCAAATATGAGGTGTTCATATGTTTGTGGATTAATATCCGGATCTTCTATTCGATTCCATTGGTCAACATCTCTGTTTTTATGCCAATACCAAGCTGTTTTCATTAC